>CM057005.1:24733043-25333043 GCA_029891345.1 Dryococelus australis
GGAACCCCTGCATGGAGCGAAACCTCATGATGCAGGCTCCATCTGATGAGGAGCTGGCATATCACGGCAACACGCTGGTTGATCGCTCGCTCAAGCACATCTCTACCAATCACTTCCTTTCCAATGTGGGTGCACTGGAATCCCAAGCACTGGTAACTCATGATCTTCTAGGCGTGTCCCAGCCCATTGCACGACCTGCAACACCCATCCCTTACGTGCAGAATGCAGTGTATGGGCCAGGTGCGGCCATGCCCAAGCAGCCCAATATTCCGGGGAATGGGTCGACGGGCGAGCATGCGGCCAAACCGCGGTGGCGTGGCTGGAGTGGCTTGCGTAAGCTCCTGGACTCACGGAGGCGCTTTTTTGGGATGCAGACATCACGTGAGAAGTGCAACCTGCTGCCTCCTCCAGCCCCGACGGTAGAGACGCGAGTGTTGCTGCGTCCAGGGGGTAAAGGTACATGCGTCAGTCGGCGGCCATCTACTCTGCCTCTTGAAGGGCGTTTCCAGCAGGTGTTTGGCTGCAAGAGCAACGTAAATGCTGCACGCCTGCGTGACCCGCACACCCATGTGAAGACACCAGGTGATGTGCCTCCTTCTGTGAGGAAGCCACGGGCTAGACTTTCACTGTACGATGATCGTATGATGACCACGGGACAATCTTGCTCCGAGTTACGCATCAAGGATGAACGTGCTTCCAGCTTCTGAATATTGCTGCTTATTAGCAGTGCACAGTTATTTAATTTTGTGGAATTAGGATCAATACAATATCCACCCTTCTGTATCACACCATTACTAGACTGTAATAATTTATGGTAGTTTCAAAATATTCTGTTATAACACACATAAAAATTTTTTAACTGTTATCTGCTGTGTCTTTTACAAATGTATTACTGCACGTTTTGCTGTTTCATTATTTTAAAACAGGGAAATTGTTTTACATCACAAATTCTCATTTGTAGGTAGTTATTGGTAAATGTACATTTATTCATACAGAAATCAAAGTTTCCTTGTGGCAAAGATATACTCTTATATTATCTTGTAGAAACGAAGTATTCTCATATACTTAATGAAAACACATTTGTGGTAGGGCATTATGAAGCTTGTTGCTCATCGCAGTGGTAATGCCACGTGCAAAACTTTTTTATTTTCCGACTTCATAGGCCTACATTTTACTATTAGAATCTTTCAAATGTAGAAAGTATCATGTAAAGTGTGCTGTTGGAGTTCAGTTTGTAATCTTAATTCACAATATACAGTCATTTAAAATGTATTGAAATTGACTGTCTTGTTGGTTTGTTTTGAAAGAATTTTGTAAAGTACAAAATTGTGCTGTGTTTTGAACTTGCATATAAGACTAAGTTCTCTTCTTTTAGCCAAATAATAGTGTGAAAATTTATAAATTGTGTTATGATATTTTATAATTTTAATGAGTGCTTTGTAAAAGATTTTGTTGATACATTATATTTATATTAAATGTTTTTTTTTTTCCCCCCCTTGCAGATAGATTTATTTGGAAGATAGATGTGCAGTCGTAAGCTTTAGCAGACTCTACAGAATCTCCAACCATGCAATTATTGTGGGAACTTGAGTGTGGTTGCAATCCCACACTAAATAATTATTGCAAGATTGCTGTGTGTTCACAGTGCAAGTCCACACTTTTAACCTAACCACAGTTCATCCATCACTCACTCACTATAACTGAAGTCAGCAAGCACTTGCGTGCACCCACACATACTATTGTGCATTGTCTGTGCACAGTTGCCTGGCACATTAACTGTAACACACTGGTTGTCGCTTGTGGGGTTACGTCTCAACTCCAATTATTTTTGTTACATATCCTGAATGGACAAACCAATGTATTTCATTGGCTTTTCTTATTTGTACTTTCATGAGTTCCTGTAGCCTTACAATTTAAAGAGAAGTCAAATGTGAATCTGTTTTTTAATTGTAAGATGCTCTAGGCATTATCTTCAGGTGGAGTTATTTGTGTTGGAAGTGTGCGTCTGTTTATTGTTTCTGCTGGAAGTGATTAAACTTGAATAGAAAAACACTTTGCATAAGCTATGTCATAAAGGATCAGAAAAGTGCTTGGAAACAGAAGGTGGCACATCGTGTTGTCACTGTTAGCAAGTGAGGAAATGATCATTGAAGTTTTACATGCACTGAAAATAGTCATACAGAAATGAAAATGCTATTACTATAGTATTTTTGGATTTCTGGAGCTAAAATTTTTCATTAGTTTCTAGTAGGAAAGATACATACCGTAATCATTTTAAGTTTAGAAAAGTATTTTCGTACAGAAAGTCAACAGAAAATATTAAAGTATCAAGTTTGAATATTCTGGCAATGACGTATTCAGCAGCAGCAAGCCGTTAAGTGTAGCAAAAATTTGTAATTATTTGCAGTTGCAACTGTAATTTTTGTTGATGTATAATATCTACTTCATCTCTATGTGAAGATTAATGATGCAGCATAAGCATAAATTTAACTGCCTCACAGAAGTAACACAAGATCCATGTTAGGCACTGGACAAAATATCTGGAAAAAAGGTAGTTGGGTAGTGGCAGTAGAGGCAAATGACCAGAGAAGTAATATGATTAAGGGTCCACAGATGATTGTGGACAATGAGACTGTAGAGAATGCATGTCAGAGTGATCAAGCAAAGATGATGTATGGTAGACTTGTGAGTGACTCCTGTATTATGTACTCTCTGTCTCGTATAACTCGGCAAGTCAGTGAGTGGCAACTTGGCATATACGAAACAAACAATGTGGCATTTACAAAATCCCATATCAGTTAATTGCACGAACGAACAAAAATTAATATTACGTTTGCTTGAGTGCACTGCCGACACACATCAGACAAGCAGAAAATACACTTTCCTAGATTAATTAATACATTTTATTTTATGTAGTTGCAAAACAGCAGGTGTTAGTATTAAACATTGTGCGAAAGTAGTAATGTAGAGGTGTTCAAAATGAAATTCACATTAAAATGATGCGTATTGAAATTAAATACAACCTTGGGAGTTCTTTTTACGGCATATCCCCACTCTTCAACCATGCCTTCCATATATGCTTGATATTAATTCCAAAAGCCTAGAGAAATATTGCAGGGTATTGTTGAATTATTTTTTTCATATAAGTTGACAAAATATATTTCAAACTCGTGTCGTTTCAAGCTAGTAATAGGAGATAGGTCACAATTTAAATAGACAAGATCGAGAGGCATGTCAACATGCTTCTACCTGTTAAGTAACACACTTGGTTCACAACACTCCCTGCTACCCCATCTGTTAGCCAGCTCCCGAATCAGTACCACCCAGAAAATATATCTTTCTTGTGTAAAATAACAAAGTTACAAACATATATCAATGGTTTGATTTACATGTATTTCTGTGTACAGCGATTTTGATTACAGTGGATTCTCAATTATTTGTTTTTCAGTGGACCAACAACAAAAACTAAGTGTGCGGGAAAACAATGGATGCGGACTTTGATTTTAGATCTGAGAAATATTGTACATAAAGTCAAAATGCATTTTTGTTTAAACCAATAGCCTAAAGATGTTATTAAAACAACTTAATCAAGTCAATTTATGATTAAGTATTCACTTTAAATTAAAAACTTACATTTTTGAAATTTAGCAAGATTTCATTTTTATGTTAATATGTTTGTTCAGTGTTCCTTCACCGGCAGCCATGCTCTATGCATCGGTTAAAATTACCACAACTGATTTATTTGCGACAGTTTTTGCCAATCATTACTTGCCAAGTCTTTTTCAATCCTTTATAATTCTAACCAAACACGCAGCCGATAGTTTCCGATAATAATCACACCCATCACAATACCGCCACGGCTCTAACCTCATTCCAAATTCCATTCATATTAACAAGGTCATAGATTGTTCAATAGTGTCAGAGAGTGTGTGATTCATTCTCATTGTCGCCAACCTACGAGTGCAAAAAACACATAAGAAGAATAATATCAGATGTTTTCTCATTGTTGCCAATGTACGAATGCAGTAAGTACATAGGAAGAAGAAGAATAGTAGTCTATAGAACACAAGAAACTGTTGCGGAATGAAAACAATACTATCGATAGCACCAGTTGTCAATTATCCATGTTGTTTTGTATTCACATAGCATTCAAAAATTAATTATGCATGCTATCTTTGGCGAATGTACCGCTGAGAAATACAGTAAAACGTAAATAACTGGAATGAATCGTCGAAAATTCACTGTATTTCATAGCTAAATGATTGTTCCAAACATATTTTAGCTTTTGGGCAGAATATCTGATCGATGGATGCTGGAAATATATGTTTTAAGAATTATATCTTTTTTTCTTCTTCTCCCCCCTTCCTTCTTCCATTGTTAATATAGGATAGTTGTCGAGAGTGTCCAAAAAAAACAACTTCTGGAAAACGGAATAAACAGGATTGCAATAAAGAGGTTCCAATGTACTAGTAATTTCTATAGGACCAGTAATTGTTACGTCTATATCCATTACATGCCATGTTCTCCCGCAAACCCACTTCCTTGTTGTTTTCGTGTTGTTACTATACTGTATTAATAAAACAAAGAAAGTGGGACGCATGTGGGTAGTTTTTAAACAATCGTTATGTTATTCCACACCAATATTTTTCCTACTCCAACTGTTTAGTATCAGTACTCCTTTGCAATAGTCGTTGGCGAGTTGTTGGCAAATGAAATTGCGTTGTCAAGCAAATTTCCCAAATTACTTTTATTTTCTGTTTTAACATACATATTAGCTGTAACGTCCAAAGTGTGATAAGAACTACATTTACCGTCTTGCAAATGTTAACACAAATTGGCTGTCTCAGATAAATTAAAAAAGAGTTAGCAAAAATTTAATATTTCGCAAGGTTTCATTATATTTTTACTTTTATAAGCTACAAATTTTTTTAACAGATGTCAGTTTATAACTACCTTAAAATTTGTTTAGCATTACAGTACAATGGCAAATGGATTATCTGACAGCTTGTTGATAAAATATACAGCCTCCACTTGATGCACCAGTTGATGGCAAAAGGATACATAAACAAAAAGTAAACATTTCGTGGTACTTTCATCGAACTGTCAAAATCTTGCCAAATTACATGAGACAGAGAGTACTAAGTTCACCGTTGTGGCATGTACTTTAAACATTATACAAGGATTAAGTTTGCACCATCAGGAAATATGTTCATAGTTTGAATTCCATTATAGACAAGATACAGTATGGTCAAAAGGTTTCATAGTAATATTATGATTTTTTATTGGCTGTGTAAAATATTTTGCTCAATTTAGTTAATTTCTTTGTAAGTGTTTTATTCCCAGTAATGCTTGCTCTTACATTATGATCTGTATGCAATTTTAAATGCTATTGTGTACCTACAAGATTTCCTAAATTTGTGTATTTTTGCTGTACATCTTTTGAATTTATTACTATACGTGTGAAATTTGTGTACTTTTGTAATGATGTTTGAAATGCATCAGTTTACAGATCTTACCTTGCAATTTGGTTTAGGATTCCCATTCTTAGAACCATATGTTAAGGTAATATGGAATACTGTTTTTCTATTTTATGGGATACGAATACGATACCACTCATTCTGAATTCATTATTTTGCTATATTTTAGTTAAAATTTTTTTAATTTTTTCCCCCACTTTACCTCCACCCCCATAAGTTGAAAATGCGTAGTTTTCATTAGTACCATAGAGCAGGTAGTTCGAAATAATGCATTTTTGGAATGGTAAAAAAAAAAAATTAATACTCTTTATCAAGTTGTTTGAAAATTATATTTCTTTCTAGTGCTGGGCCCAAGCTGATAGCACATTAGCTGTAGATGTTTATTGTATCTGTATCATAAGTATCTGACAAAATTAATTCAGATACTTTGAAGTATGACAGGCTCAAATGCTGCTGTTTTGAGGCACCAGTTGCTGTTTTTATTCTAAGAACTAAACAGACAGACTGTCACTTAACAATTAATCATTTTTAATTTTCTGAATATAAGCAAAGTTGATATGTGCTAAGAAATGTGGTACACAACCTTGTAGATTTAATAGTTTTTATTTGATAGTTTAAAAGGAACATAAATTAAGTTTCCCTGACTAAGGATTAAAAATACAGTATATTACTAAAGTATTCTTTGAATGCTGCTTTTATTCTCCAATTTTGAAGAATTTATGTAAAATTAATTTTCGTATTGTTTTGTACGTTTACTTACAGCATCAAATAGTACATAGTTTGGCACTGACTTTAACACAGATTTCCATCAGCTTTCCAAAATACTTTATGCTAGTAGAAGTCTTTCGGTTCATTACTCACAATATCATTTTCTCTCTAATAGTTAAAATGTCACAAATAACTATTTATGTTTTATTTTTACTTGTATTTACGTAGTAAAATTGTTTTATGTGAAAAATCCATCTTTTTGTAAGTACTATAATTGTGCATGTAGTGTTGGTTAAAACTGTCCAAATCTAAAAAATATCACAACTGTAAGTAAACCTACAGTAAATGTTATGTTTAGTACACTTAGTAAGTAGCCTAAATTGCTTTATTTAGAAATGGTGTCTTCAGTTTGGATTCTTCCACAGTAGGTATTGTAATGAGTATTTGTATCTGTGGTAACTTCAACAAAGTATCGGTATCAAGGGTATTGGCAAAATTTGGTATCCGTATCGGCCCAGCACTATTATTTTCATATTTTTAGTAAATTGTGTACATTTATTAATCTGGTAGGATGACTGCTATTTGGTTTTCAAATAATTGAACTCCCCTTGATTTTCAATACATACTGATCTCGAGCCACTTCATTTTGCCACAGATGTTATTTTAGACAATTAACCACAAAATATTGTACTAAGTTTGATGTGCCACGAGCAACGTCATCCTCTCATCTAGCCTCGCCACAGCTGCGGACACCTTCTTGGAAGAGCCGTTATGCAGTACACATCACAGGACACCTTCCAAGCTAGTGTGGTTTACCCAGCTGTTGACACCTGCTGCGCTGCAACCCACTTCGCATCACGTCACTGCTCTACCTCTCCGGCACCTGGCGCGTGAAGAGAAGTCTCTGCCGCTCTCAGTTGCTCTCTTCTTCGCCGCTCTTGCTCTCTCTCTCTCTCTCCCCCTCTCCGTACCCCGCAACACTCATGTCCCTGTGTATAGAATATAAATAGGACCCACAGTCCTCAGTTTGAGTTCGTTGTTGTCATGCGCCAGTCCTCTACGGAACATCACGCTTTCCAATCCACCATCGACTTTTTAAAGTCGCCACTACCTTCTGCAATCCAGTTGAGAGTTCTACTTGTCACGACGCCACCTCATTGCCCGCCAGCATACCGAAGCGGCTGCACTTCCAGCTACCTTGTAGCTTACTCTCAGCTATCACAAGTATGAGTACCGCTGACTTGGGGTTACCTTCACCACCCCCTGCACTACCGCTTCTTCCGAGACTACTGAAGGAAAAATAGGCACATGTCTGCATTGTTGTACCATTCACAAAATTCAACACGTGGCCTGTGATCTTGTAGGTGGAGCTTGTGTACTTTTGTCTTGTGATATGCATTGCAGCTGTCTTTGTTCCACACTTTCCATACAGTTGTGTGCAAAATCACAAACTGGCTGGCAGTGATATGGTAATGTTCCCAGGATCCTATGCAACGTGGTCCAACAAAGTTGCTTCTAATGGGTCTCGGACATCACGGCACCACGCACATTGTACTACACAACCCTAAAACATAATTGCCAATAATTACATATCCGGTGTAAAATGCAGTGTTTCGAATACACATTTTCTGTTATGTTTACGTACGTGCAAAGAACATGTTTCCGAAGTATGAGGTCCATGGTAGAAAAATACACGTGGCTTGATACGACACACCAAGGAAATCTCCTTACTACATATACATTTGAATTTGTGGCACCGTAACACAAGTGTATATCCACCATTTCATTGACTGTGAAGCAATTCATTTTGATGTCAGCCTTACTGCACTTTATCGCTAGCAATTGATGCAACACACAAGAATGCATCAGGAAGGCTGACAGAGAGCTTGCGCAAGGGATGAGGACAGGTATCAGTCTGTAACTGCCCCTTCCTCCATACTGGCAAAACACAACTGAGAGCCAAGGAAATGTGAATGAACCATGCTGGATGAGCTGCGCAGCGTGGTGCGGCGCAACCCAGCCCAGCCCAGCCCAGCCGGGCATGCCGTGGTACACTTTTAAGGAGCAATTTTCTGATATGTCCTGACCTGATGGACCACACACAAGTGTCCGATATCAAATTGCTTGTCTCTGAATCCTCTACATTGCTTGTATAGTTGTAAACACTTATCGTTTACGTTCTGTATGTGTATCCACAAAAAAAAATGTAAGTGTGTTAGAAATGGTAAAATATGTTCTAAATTTCTTTTTCCATCAATTTGAAGTATTTGGTATTAAATTACCTAACATATTTGTTAGCCAAGAGTTAACAACTTTCAAACCCATTTTGCAGTAAGTGTGCCAAAATAAGAAAACAAAAATGGTACTTTAAATAATTTACAGATTATATTTTACAGGGATGTAATATATATGTTGTAATAATATAGAAACATATACAAATATTAAGACTTGTTCCAAGCTTCAAAATAGTAGTATTAAGTTTAGTCACTGGAATTTCCATAATGATACAGACTGAAATGGTCAAAATAGCTGTCAGGGTCTGCTGGAACTTGTTATCGAGATAGAGGTAGCTCCCCTTTGCCCTTCAGGGTAACATCAGCGGATCTCGTGTTTGTTACACAATTGTTCTCCTGTTTGTCGCATCATACATATTACTCTTATCTTCCATTGATGTGTGCATAAAGTTTGGTCATGTGGATCCCTGCCTAGTAATTTTTCGTGGCATACGTTGGGCACTAGCTGAGTTTTGTGGAGGTTCCCAAGCCACAAGATGTGATGGCCTGTAGCTAGCTACAGTGCCAACACTATAATGTAGAATACATCGGCCTCACCACCACCGCACTCAGGCAGAGAATGAATTGCCGCAGAGCAGACACCAAACAAGCCATAGCTGGTCGCATCAATAACCTACAGTACAAACCAGTTGCATCACATGCAGCATCACACAACAAAGATTTTGATTCCTGCTACAGTATCTGAGTTGTGAGAGCCCTACCACCGTCAAGCAATAGCTCAGGCCTCAATTTAAAATAATCACAGCGCCTAACCACACTCGTCAGCTTTACCGGCACTTTGTCGATTTTCCCGCCCGGCCCTAGTTCGTCACCCAGCCGTTAGTTATGCTACTAACAGCACCCTTCCACCATATTGCAGTGTCCTACAACTCGCCGCCTGATGAATCTGGCTTAGCCAGCGAAACATCGCAATTGCACAATCATGTGGAAAATGTGGCGTCCGTCTTTGTGTGTCCACCTGTCGACAAATATTACACTGTGAGTACTTGAATGCCTCTTCTTTTATATAAAAATGGTACTTAGTTATTACTAGACCTTTTTTCTTTAGTTGTCTGAAATTTCTCAGACACGTACCGGTATTGGTTTCCCCTTTTTATATAAAGAGTAAGTTCCGTGTGGAGGGAGGTGTTTTGTACGTGGTGTGCAGTGGATGTCAAAGCCATCTCTAGTGTTGCTGTTCCTATTCTTCCCGTTATCTTATGTGCACTCTCATAACTGGTAGGTGACTGTCATTTTCTATCTTTTTAGTCATATCTGTACCCACTGCCCATGTCTCAGGTGCTTGTCATAATGTGTGCATCGTATATCTAATCCAGTGGTCTTGAAACTGTGGTCCTTGGAATTTCTAAATGTGTTATCAAGTGTTTGCATTGATTTAATATGCTTAGTTGTAAATATTGGTAATTGTTTTTGTTATTTCATGTTTAATGTTATAAGTTGATTGCCATGTTCTTTTGCATTTTAAAATTTAGTAAAAGCGGTAAATTTTTGTTAATTTATTTTTAAAATTTGAAAATGAAATAACATATATTTGATATTTTATTTAGTGATAATGCATTTGAATGTGTTCTGTAAATTGTGTGATTTGAAGAGACTGTGATAGGTACATAATTCATGTTAGGTTTACAGTATACACCTAGTGTGTTCTGTGGTAAAGGAATCTTTTAGAAGAACTGTTCTAAACCACTGTTAATTTTGTTTGTGGGAAAGTAATTTTGGTTACCCTTGTATAGAAAACGTGTATTCCATATTGCCTAAACGTGTTGTATCATGTCATGTGCAACTTTTTAAATTTAATAATTTTCACACATTTATTTTTAATACTTAGACATCATTGTTTATTCAAATTTTTAGTTACGTTGTGCTAGTAGCACTGTTCTTATATATATATATATATATATATATATATATATATATATATATATATATATATATATATATATATATATATATATATATAGACACACACACACACACATCCCCCCACAGTGTCTTCAAGCTTCTTGCATCAAACCTTTAAAATATAATGTATAACATGTTTGGTTGTGTCCCAAGCTTGTCATGTATTGCAATAATTTTATATTTTATACTTCTGTTAACACAAACTTATTGTATTGTTGCTTAAATTTAACTTTTACTTATATTGAATATACAAATGATAATATTTAATTTATAATTACAGTATAATCTTACTCTTGCAACCCCATTTATTAAGTCCATCTCTCTTTAATAACCCTTTTTTTTTTTTTTTAGTAAACTTGAAAAGTTCTGAAATAAAATTTTGAAATTTCAGGGAAATGAGCAGAAAAAAATAGTTGCTAAGTATTGTGTTTAACACTTCCCCAAGCAGTGCATATCTAAAAATAGATACAATGTTCATTTTCATGTATAGGTGGTTGGGGTAAGCAAAATAAATCAAATTTTCCAAACCTCTTATTAAGACCATCCCTAACTACTCTATTCCTGGAAACTGTGAGGGGTTTTAACAGTGGGGTCCTACTGTAATATAAAAAAAATACAGAAAGAAAATAGTTGTTGGTAATGCACTGTAAGAAACTGTTCTTGTACAAAGTATTGTTACTGTATATAATTGATTGTAAGCCAACACGGAATGCAAGCAGACTCTTAACTTTTAAACTCTCGAACAATAAATTAATATGATACTGAAGCATTTTAAGCCACCTGGTACAATGATAGGTATGAAAGTACATGAGAGAGATAACTACAATACTAACTCTAAAACAGCCTCAAGTTGAAAGTGTGTCATAGAGAAAAGTATAGTCATTGACAGGGGCCAAACACGTGTCCATGTACGGGCTCCGGCACAGGTCAGGTTCACCATGTTGTTAAAACTTGGTTACTGAGAGGGCAACTTGGGAGTGTTCTGTCTGGTCGATGACTTGGGGATTACAACCCCTACAACGAGTTTGACATTCAAAGTTCTGTGATAAGCGGAGCTGGCTTTTGTGACTGAGGTGGCCTTCAAATAATGATTCCAGCGTCACGGTGATCATACCTTCAGAAGCTACTCTCGCGTAGGCAGGATGTCTGTATAAAGTGTGGGTCTGGTAGGTTTGCGTACAGAAATGTAGTTGAGTTGCACAGGGAGCACTATTCTACAACGTGTTACCTGCAGGCAGCGAGGCGATGGCATCCCCTTTCTCTCCGGCTGGCTTGCTGGGGCGGCCAGCGGCTGACTCTGGTTGCAGCAGAGGAGTGCTCAAGTTGCTCGTAGACGTCTGAGATATGTGTGGGGGTATGGAGGTGTAAGATTCAGGTAAAAGTGTGGAATCCAGTCCCAGGACTGTTGCGTCAAAATATAGTACCAATAATTGTTCTTGGGGAGTGTGGTTGGACAAACAAGTTGGCGGTGTGAACAAAGGGTTCCCCTCCTCTATTTCTGGAGTTGGTAATCTAGCAAGGTTAGCTTCCAATTGCTTCAGAATCTGCTTCAAACTGGAGTTTTTGCCGCTCTTCTATTTTAAGGCAGAAGGCTGATTAAACGAACCTTAAGGCGAAGTCAATTAAACAACTGCCCTGCCATGTATGGCCAGGAGTACTGAATTTGACAACGTTTCCCCTGTTTTGAAGTTCTACATCCGACTGTTGCCAGCAGTGAATGAAACTAACAAAATGCAGAACAAATATGGCGGAATCCAGACACACCTACGTGAGTTTTCCCACCGAGGGTCAAGTGGTCGTGACAGATCTCTCTCTCAGACCTGGCCGTTCTTCAGCAGCCAGAGCAGGATATTATCAGAATCACTCTATTCTCCGAATGGATAAAGAGTATCCGTGCTTTTGGGCTCTCCTTTAAAATAAATTAAAGAAAATTTATATATATATATATATAATATTAATTTTGCGAAAATCAAACGTTAAAATTAGGCGAAGGCTACCTGAGTAACATTAACAGATGTGGAGTTAGGCTACGACGTTGGCAGGACTCTGTGGTAGCTGTTGACGACTTCAGGAACTGCTTATGGAGACTGAAGATATGGCAGACCTCAGGATGATGGCGGTCCTCCAGAGCTGTTGGAGGTGGCCAAAGGAGTTGAGGGCCTCTGGAAGACGGCAGTCCTCCGGAGCTGCTGGTGTTTACAACGGCCACTGGTTTTCCAAGGTCACCAGCACGGATGAGAGACTCTGCCCTGAGACTAGTGCTGGAATTCCTTATATAGTAATTTTTCCAGCCTTGAGGCTCTTAGAAGGGTGCAGGGGGTTAAATCCCTCCCATTGGGGTTGGAGTTTCTGGATCCATATCTGCTGTGGCGATACAACTTGCCCTCATGCACTTGTGGAGGCCATGACTCTCCGCTGGTTGGCCTGCAACCCTTCAGTGGTGCGAGGTTTGAATCGTGTGCTGTTTTGCCGGGAGCGGCAAGCTTAGAATGGCGAACAGTAAAAGCTGAGCTCACGTGGTAATAGGTTCTGTTGATGCTCTGTCAACTCTGGTAGGCCAGGTGTCCTGCCTCCATTACTGTTTCGATTAGGAAGTGACTTGCCCATTGGGTGAGTGTGGTTCGAGATGGGGCAAAGTCGTTCAGTTAAAGTGCGCTATCTACCAGCGTGGAATGCATCATGCGTCAATAACAAATGCAAGCCGAACTTTCAACGCCCTACTTTGCATACACTAGAAGCTGAGAGAGCATGCTGCGGCATTCATTGTGCCAGTTTTCACGTCTGTTTGTTGACTGGTTTTTGTCTCCTCTTCCGTCCCGTCTTCCCTTCTCAGAATAGGTGAAAAGATGAGAGGGGTGAGCGGAAGAGGCGAAAAGATGTAATAGCTAATGCTGCACTGCGTGAAGATAGGGAGACAAGGACAAAGTAAATACCCAGCTACAGGTTGTGACAGTTGCCTGTAAAGGGGGTGGGGGACGAAAAAGTGTGAGGGCCAGGAAGGGAGTTTGTAGGGGGGGGGGGGGGGAATTGAAAGGGAGCTAGGAGTGGTGTTGGCTTGGTTGGAGTGTGCCTAGTGGTGGGAAGAGGAGCGGAAGGGGGAAGAGTAGAGCGGTGTGGTCATGGCCAGGGGGTAGGGGATGGGATCGAGAAGAAATTGAAGGGAGCAGCCTGCGGCATAGCGGACTATATTAACTGCTGCCACCATGACCTTGTTATAGGTCAGATCCAGCCAAGTGATAAGGGGGTGCACCTTACGCAAAAGCAGCACGTTTTTAGGAACTGGGACCACTTTATTATATTTGTACTAGGGCTGATAAATTACTCTGGCCAATTTATCAGTTTATTTTATATATATTGGTCGAAACTGTGTGTTGTAATATTGCGTGCCCCAATTCTAAGAAGAGGCATGATTTTGGAGGATTCAAATTGATCAAAAAAATTGGTAGGCTTACAATGAGGTAAATACGGTTAACTGAGTGCGCACAACTGTGGTGTATTGTCTCTTTGACAGTTCACCTTTGTTTGCGTGAGATTGAAGAATAGTGTGAAAGTAGAACTGTAGCAGGGATTCAAAAAAGTTGAGAGTGACTATGGATAAACTATTAAAGAACAAGGTTATGTGCAATGTCACCAGTTCAAGAACAATATTTCTGCTTGCCTCAGTAATATTTGTATGGTAGCACCATTACTCTGAATAAGTGTTTTGATTGCAGCAGTGATCTCAAGACAAAATGTTCTTCAGTCCTGGAGTCAGCAAGATGTCAAATACTTGTGTCTTTCAACTGTCGCTTGAAGAAAGCATATTTTTTATCACCAATAATGAAACTGTTTTGGAGAATTTGTTCTTCAAGAAGTAGTATCTTTGCTTAGTTTTATTTATTTGCTTAAGAATTTTATTTTATATTTTATTGTATACATATAATATTTAGATAAAATTTTGAATCACTTTAAAAAAGTTTGTGATAATTTGCTAATTTTTTAGTACTACGACTATGGCTGTTAAAATTTGTTGTGTACATTTTTTGCATTCAAGATGTTCAAGACCTTTAAAGTAGCATTGAAATTTGCATCATTTTTGTACAGTTAAAGTGAAAAGAATACCAGGATGTGTTAGGGGAGGGTTTGTCAGTGATGTTTCATTTACAAGTAGGAGAGAAAACCGCATACCTGCATTAATGTGATTGGTAATCAAACCCAGGTACTCGAGAAATGAAACCAATGGGATACAGCTGCACCATCTTACTTGGGGTGTGTGTAAATTTATGCACACTTGTAAGACACTAGCAGCAAGCCCACACTGTGTAGTTGCTACTGAACTGTTGGTTGAGGAATAATTACATAATACATAACCTAGAGTAGCTGAACAATAAAGACATTCAAGTGCTACAACACACACAACATATGGTTGTCACCCTGACTTCTCCCACAAAGCTGTTTCACTGGTCGGTTGAATATTTTAAAAGTTCTCTGTAAAGTAAATTTCAGGAGAACCTAAGTGTCACTATTGTGGTGTGTGGAAATGTGTGACGCCACATCAGCTTGCAGCACATACAGACATAAAGTAGAGTGCTAGGTAAATGACTGTTTTTAGCTTACTGTGTTTGTGAAATGGTGCTAGAACTTGCCAGCTGCACAACTTATTCACGAGTACCGTGTAGTCTAAAAATTTAAAGTTGTTGATTTATTGTGTTTTTGCGTGTGCCTGTGTGTATATACAATTCATACGGAACAATTAAAACTGAAGCAGTATAGGGAAGTAATTTGACAGCACTGAATTGGCCTTACATACTCGTAGGTATCGTGTAATGGAACTTATGTATATTGTAGAGCACAATGTACTTGATCTTTGACAAGCACATTTGATAAACATTCCCAGTTATTACTGCACGGATACGAACAGTTGTGTGAAGTATATCTGTAAATGTACAAATCAGTGACCACTGTTTGTTTGATCGTGTATTGGTAATGCCTTCAATAACCTTGGTGGCACCATGTTAATGGTCGCAGGACTGCAAGTGTGTTCTTTTACTGCTTTGCTGACTAATTGGATGTGCAGCCTTCATAATAAAGTAGAAGCACATCTTGAAGAGAGCTTTTTTTTTTGTTGAAACAATAAAAGTGTATTTCTGAAAAGGCTTTTAAGCAATGCAATTTTTGGTGCTGTTTGCAGATGGCTGAATGAATTTGGTGATAATTTGTGCCCTGCTAAAGCGATATGCATGTTGGGCACCAATTGGCAGAGTAATGGAATGCCTGTATTTTGATTATATTTACTGTTCAGTGTAACTGAAGTATTTTGATTATGTGATGTTATCTTTTTTATAGGAGAAATTGTTCTAAATAACTGTTTATGCAGACTGAGAGAAAACCATATGAGTGCTAAGCATTTAAGCAGGAGCATGTGCCTGCTTCAGGATGATTCATTTTGTTAGCTAATCATATGGTACAAATTATTTTACACAATGATTTCATATTTTACTATGCATTGTTTGTGTCTGAAAAAATTTTACGTTTATAGTAAATACCTAATATTTTGTTTTGCTTCCAGCATATTAAATTTTTTTTAATGTGAGAAATGCAAATAAAACTTTTTTATACTATTTTGTGGGTGTATTTATTTCTTTTTTAATTTTTTTATGTAAGGAGTAAGTGCAGTACATGTAGGATAACATAATATTTATGTTGAGATATTAATGTATTGAGATTAACATTACACGTTACATACGGTACGTTAGAATGGTATCATGAATTGTCACTTCCCACATTTCACAGTTTACGAAGGTGCTGTTCTGTTACTGTAACAAATAGCATTTATACACTACATCACTCTTTTTCAGTATCACTTATCTTTTTAGTTACAATGTTAATTTCAATGATTTACCTTCCCCTAGTTTTTTTTTTCTGAAGATGATTTTCTGTTAAATAATTATCATTATCTAGTTCATGGTTTTGTATATCATACGTTATCTTTTTTAGGAGTGGGCGAAGCTGGAAATTTCATTTCAACATATTTGAACTGAATTTTTAAAAATATTTGTGAATTCAAATCTAATATTGAATTGACTTATTTTTAACTTAATTAAATGCATACATTTTACGTAAAACTTGATCATAGTTTTTTATTATGTAATTACACATATTGCCTTTCATGCTAAACAAGTTGCATTTTACCCGTTTGTAACAACACAGAGACATTAAAATTAAAGCTGTTAAAGATTGAACCAGGTTTTCCAACTCCTCCAACCATTGATTAGGTTATACAATATTTTTAAAAAACCGTAACAAAATTGGTTTTAATACTGATATGTAGGCACACCAAATATTATTAGGCCCAAACGCGCACACACCACAACAAATCCGTAGAGTTAGCACTAAATATGATGTGGTAAACATCATTTACTTGTAATAAAATTCTCAAACCAACAAGCAAAAGTGAATTGACTCATTAATCAAGCTTGCTAAAAATGAATCCCTTTGATAAAAATGCATTGACATTATTATTAATTCAGGTACATAATTTGGCCGGAAGAATCCGGTCACAAGTGTCTTGATAATTACTTGTATTCTAAGTAGGGGTAACACTAGTCTTAATCCACACTAAAGGTAATGCGACTCTTTAAGATCTTTACTGATCATACCATGAATGTAACAGTCAACAAAAGCATCTCATTAAAATGGCAAAATTGATTAACTAACTTTAAATAGAGAACGCTCCATATCAGTCTACTTTGAAATAAATCGTACACCGCAGCCTTAATAGCCCAGTAAGGGATGCACAACATAAAACATACATATTAAAATGTATTCATTAAAAACATTACGTAGAACATTCACATGGCAGCACCCAAAGTCTGAAAACAGGACCATTCAAGATGGCGAGCGATAAGATTTTAAACTCTTACAAGGATGGTTAAAAGTACTACACTCCCCCACACATGTGCAGCATGGACAGCTGACTTTAGACAACACAAGGCAGGGCCAGCCGAATTACTCATTAACGTAAATTCAAAATACCAAAAAATACTAACCAAAATTTTAATCTAAGAATTTAGAATGTGCAAGCCAAACACAGTCGCACATACTACATTATGGCTGCTCACCACCTAAACTAGACACTTATGAAAATCTACGAAAGTTGCAGATATTTAACATCCAGGGTAAATACAGTAGAACCTCTGTATTATGACCCTTCACGGTTCCGTAAATAGGGTCGTAATAGGGGGTGGAGGAGTTGTAGTAAAAAATTGGAAATTTTGGGCTGATTTTGACACACCCCTAACTCCAAACTTGCCATTGCGCATAAAAAAACTACTTTTTTAAATTGAATATAAAGATGTGTATTTTAATAGCTGGACGTCTCCTGATTAATTTGATACCCGAGAAAAGCATGTCGGACCACCGCTTGTAAAAAAAAAGGGCCATTGAAAGTGTGTGTAAAGAATAGACAATGTATTGTTAAAATATAAAATTACTGAAGATCTATTACGCAGGTAGCGTTGTGCAATACGTGCGTGCGCGCCGTGCTCTCGCTTTGGTCTGGCTCGGCCCTACATCCTCAGACTGGGCAGCTGTCGGTCGGTTGCTACAAGATGGCGGGTGGCGGCCGTTCGCCCGCCCGCCCGCTGTCGCTGCTGCTGTTATAGGGCAGTTTCACTTCGTAACAGCGGCCCGGCGTGGGGAAAACATGGTGATAGATGCAATTCATGTCAATGTGTTAAATTTATACTAAATGTAGGCAGCGTATTGACCTCTGCACTGGCACGATAAGTGCGACAGTATTTACGAGAATATAAATATTTAGTGCGGTCTACTTTAATTTACTATCCCGAATCTTTCATCAAAAACTTTTGACGTTGCCTATACATGCACACGGCCTCACTCGCCATAATATGGTACCGGTAACATAAGAACACATTTTATTTGCACATAAAATTGACTTCGCGAGAAAAAAACAATTTCCCGCCATAAAAAATTAGCATATTGCGTAGGCGTGGCCGCACATAACCTTAAAAATAATTTAAAAAAAAAAAAAAAAGGGCATTGAATTAAATTTGAAGTTGTACATACACTGATGAAGAAACTAGTCCCTGTAATGTGTCACTGTTTTTACAACAAAAGAAGAGGGATAATGGTAGCAAAAAAGATGGGGAGGGTAAGGCAGAGGCGGCGGCATGTGACTAGGACAATGAATGCTTACTGACGGCCTCAGGCTGCAACTTCCCCCCCCCCCCCCCACACACACACACACACATTAACCCGGTCTTCCACGAGCAATACAGCAGTGTCCCCTTCTGGATTAAGTAATTTATTGCTTCACACTGCTTGGGACAACCAATGTCAAAATCTATGCTGGTAAAGGCCATTCACAGTAAAGTGAGCACTTGTGAAAGCCCTTTCATTTGGAATAATAGTCATTAAGTATGCTTTACTTTAACCTTGGACGTTAACTTTCGAGTGTGGTGCAATATACACAATTTATATTACTTACATGGCAATATTTATATGACAAGATGTTTAAAGGATAAAAAAATGGCTGAAAGGAAAAAGTAAGCTGGCCGTTAAAAGTGCTCACATTACCGTGAGCAGCCTATAACTTGAGAAGTGCATAACCACTAACATCAGTAAGGGCTAGTTTTCCAGACTGAAAACCGTGAATAGGAACTAGTGCCGCCGTTGGAGAAAACTTCTACAAAAAAAAAAACATCCGCGCATAACTGAAACCGCGGTGGGCGAGGTATTGCTGTATCTATTTTTAGACGTCCCTGAAATTTTCAACTTTTTCGATCCAAACTTTTCACTGTTCCATGGGATTGGGTCGTAATGGAGGGGTTTTACTGTAATACGGTCCAACACTTACCGCCTAGCATTCCCATTTGTTTACAATTTAACACTTAATAAATATAATGAACACCTCAAAAATGTTGTGCTCTGAACAATATTACAATTAATCACGTCGGGTGCAAGACTGAGAATCACAATGCCCTCGTCACAGTTGAATGTGATCACAAAGTGATCATCGGAAGCGCAGCAGGAGTGCTGGTAGGTAGGTAAATGCTCTAAGCTCACTGTACATATGACCCCCGCCAATAAAAATTTGTTATGTGACATGACGTGACGGGGCGGAGAGGGAAGACCAAGTTGGCCAAGGAAGACAACACTGAACACTAAAGTCTATGACGGTGGGGATAACTATAGAGTCTAGATCGCAGCACTGCTGCAACATCCCTCCCAAAGCAACCCACTTTTGAAAGACGACAGTTCAGTTTAAAACCACGCACTTGCAACCCTGGCTGAACAATTGACACAGTCAAAACATACAAAAAGCAGAAGAAACACTTCAGTAATGCAAGAAATCGTAGAGGTGGGAAAAACGAGAACAGTCTCCCTATTCAGACAGACAGTGCATAAATGTTGATACACAACACACACTTTGTCTCTTCTCAATAGACTACATGAAGAGGACTCTTCCCCGGGGAAGATATATAAGGTAGCAGGGCGAATTCCACAAACATCACTGGCAGCAGGGGCATGAGTCGAAGCCACACATCTCCAAAGCGTCGATCAGAGGCCTCCTCAGCACAATTAGGAGGGGGGAGGGGAGAGACGGGTTCAAACTGGGAAGTGTTCAGAATAAGGAAATGAATCAAGCAGAAAATGGAAAAAAAAAAAAAAATCATGTACTTTTACAAACAATAAATAAAAATACAAACAGATAAACATAACAGAAGCATTCATCACAAATAAAATTCTGGGCACAAATTTTTTTAATTGCGTAACATGTGCTTTTCGATACAGTTTGCCTGGTGGCTGGAACACTGGCATTATGGAGTTGGGGCCAAGATACTTGCTAATAATTCTGCCAGTCGATAGGTCCTAACAAGGACGAGGTCGCCACGAACAAAAGGAAGCAAATGGGAAGGCTATTCAGAAACACAAGTAAACACAATTCTCACGCACGTGGTATGGCGCACTAACACAACTAAAACACATACACACACACAAAATAAAATTAAAATAAAGGGCCATGGAAAATAAAAGAATGAAAACAACCACACATTTCCACTACACACCCTACACTAATGCACTCTCGCGTGGGGTGACGGTGTAGATGGTGACGTGGGGAATGGCCAAGAAGTGGACACGTGATACACATCCACACAAGAATCATCAACATTCAGTGCTGATAAATGTGTGTATGTCAAATAAGCACGCTCGAGGGAACTTTTTGTACAATTTTGTGATCATTTTGTCACGTGTCTTAGACAACACTAGAAATTGTCGAGAAATGCAATGTTCAGTAACATTTCCGGGTTCTAATTTGTTTATGTTGCGCCTAATGTGTAACCAGTTTGGAAAAACTGTTTACACGTTAGGCGCAAACATCAAATTGCAAAGAAACTGTCACAAACATCCATGTTTATGAGTCGCGTAAACAACAGTGTAAAAATATTTTTCTAGAACATTTGCACTAAATTGTTTCGTTCCTGTTACAATAACAGCAATCAATCAATCAGTGTTCCCAAGGATAAGTAACAATTCAAACTGACACATGCTCAACAGGTGGCCTCAAAACTATCAATTGAAATATGAGTTTTCGGACGGATACACTCTCAATTTTGTTTCGCTGTAAAATCCCCATTTTAAGTGCAGTGGACAACAGCCGCCATTGTGGGCAGGGGTCAGTTCGGTGAACAAAGTAATGCCTCCCCCCCCCCCCCCCCCACCACCCCATTCACCTAATCAACGTGAGCATAACAGGACACTTTCCCTCCCCATGTGAATGTGAGCGTGTCGAGAACACGGTCAAGGGGCAGAACGTAAACATCAGTTGCCACCATGACAGACGTGGTGCGCCACGTGGCCGGTGCAATAGTAATGGCAAAATATACAGTTAATTCTGAAAGTTTGTACACCCCATTCTCGAATCCGATTTGATCCGGAAATTTGCTTGACCATGCCGAGAGCTGGGAAATGCAAGACGTCTTGCACAAAACATTGTGTGGGCCAACCGCGAATGAATGAATGAATCAAGCTTGCAGTTGTACCTCTGATGGCACATGGGACACTGTGCACGGGATGTAGTAGATCGCGACCGGTCCAGGGTAACACCGATGCTGTTCGAAAGCACACATGTCAGTGCACAAGTGACCTACAAAATGAACATTATTCGGACAACAAAACATTACAAAATTTTCGCGAATAACATTGCTACAAAAACATCCTGTAGAGGTCTTGGAGATGGTACAGTGTCATGCGTATTTGGCATTAAATATTACCATGCCAAGAGCCTCGCAGCAAATATGCTCATGAGCGGAGACAGTCAAAGTAAAATACTAGGCGAGTGTGTGCAAATACTGTTACCAACCACACGCAAAGCCATTGACCTTTTCACAGAAGATGGAATCGCACCATGCCGCTGTAACCAAGATGTGTGTATATGTGGAAACGTGGACATAGCAGAATGTGAGCAGTGTGGGAGAATGACGCGCTTGCAGTGCACCACAGAACGGGACATTATAAGCATAGTTATGGGACACTTCTGGTGCAAACAGTGTGTGACACGACCGCTGGTGACAGTGCCACGTCCACTCACGACCAGCAGTGAAATAGCCAGCAGTCGTCACAGTCCGCTAGCCCACTCAACTGACTATAAATGGGCGAATGGTTCGCGAACCGCTCGAACGAACCAACTCGCACAGCAGAACTCACAAGAGCCAGTTCACGAAAAAAGAACCGCGGTTCGGCCCTGAACTAATGTGGACAATAATGACTCATCATTACCGCAAGAAGACTCTGTAGTTAATTGGTTTTGCCTGTCATTGTTTTGGACTTCGTTCACTAATGCGGGTCCAAAGACATTTGTGCATATACATTTGTACGTACCCATTAATCCATTCCTGTGCAATTTTTAACACAGATTTAATACATAATTTTATATTGTTTCCAATCTCACACTATATTTGTAATATTTAATTTTAGTAGTCGTGTTTGTTCCACATGGGAGATTTTTATTTCTGGTTACGAGACACAGTATTGGGCTTTTAAATTACGAGTAAGATCGTTAGTATAAAAAAAAATTATTATACATTTAAAGAACGCCGATACTTTTGAGTACAAATTGTTTATAAATCTCGGAAATGTCCCAAAAATGTTGTTTTTTGTGGAAGATTATAATTATAACCCAGAGTAATGTCTAGGACAAAATTCGCTAGTTCAAAAGTATATTTCAATCGCCAATTATTATTTTCAAGAAATTTAGTCTTTATAAGCCAAGAACCCTACTGAATCGATGACTCGCACAATAGAGCCGGTTCGTTGCAGAGAGTGAATCGGTTCTGAACCGCTCCTCAAAATCAACCATCTTACCCATGCCTACAACTGACATGACAACAGCAGCAGCACCTTTGGAAAAAAAAACCCCATCGGACACACAACATCCAACGGCTTCGCATGGTCTTGGGTACCCTATGCGGCCATGCCATCAGCAACGGACACAATTCAGCCAACAGCAACGGGAACACCACCACGCCCACTCGTTTCCAGTCGATACCGACATTTTCTGGCTGCTGCTGCGAGGACCCACAAGCATTTCTGAGAGACTGCACAGGATGTTTAAGCAGGTATGTGGTATGTCAGCAAGAATGGGCAAATGGTGTGGGTGAGCAATTGTTAGGAGCTGCACGTGTTTGGTGGTGATCTGTCAAACATTACAACATGCAGTGGGAGAAATTTGCGAACACATTTCAGTGTAGGTTTGAAAGTGCGTTTTCTTCCTTACAAGTGCAAGGCTGTGCAGTGCTTGAAATGCAAGGTCAGTAGGTGTCGCCAACTGCATTCACCACACACAAAGTCAATGTGATTCTCCATTTACATCCACAGATGCGGGATACAGAAATCCTAGAAGTCATAGCATTAACTGTCAAACCAGAGAACAAGTTAGCATTAGCACCACTCATACACAGTAGTGTGGAGAAGTTGTAAGTGCTCTGTGGCATTACTTGATCAAGCAAGTAGGAAACTGTAAGTGCAACACAAGGAAAGGGATGGGACCTTTCAAAACCGGGGATGTAATCCAAAACAAGGGGGTGGAGCCATACAACAAACCGTTGTCCATATCACTGCAGGAACAATGAAACCCCCACCCTGCAAAGATACAGGGAGTGACCAGGGAGCAGGATGTAATCCTGCTGGTGCGACAGCATCAGAGGAGGACAAGTGAATGGATCAGAAACGATTTACCGAAACCAGACCACCGACTGGTGCAATTCGGTTGCTATGCCGATGATACTCATATTTAGTCACTCACACGACCTCGGCCTAGCAACATGACGACTACAAACTGCCTTAACAGTCTTTCAAGAATATTACACGAAATGGCGGATTAAAATCAATGTCGGGAAAAGCAAGGCGATCGTTTTCACACGCAGGGCACTACCCCAAGCTGTGAATCGTCCATAAATCACTTTATTTGGTGAACCCATACCCCATAAAGATGTAGTTAAATATTTAGGCGTACATATGGACAGAAAGTTGACCTGGAAAGAAACACATAGATGCCAAATGTGTAAGTGCATACACCAGACTCTCCGCCCTATACCCTATACTAAATAGGCAAAGTGCCATAACACGAAACACAGCAGTATTGCTATATACCATGCTCATACGGCCTGTTATAACATATGCTGCGCCCACATGGGCCCATGCAGCTAAAACACACATCAAGAGACTGCAGATTGTGCAAAATAAATGCCTGCAAATTGCGGCAGATGCCCCTAGATACTGCCCCATTACAGATCTGCATAACGAACTCAAAATCGAGAAACTAGGCGAGCACTTCGTCAAAATGGCGGAAAAATTTTCCAATGATTGTGCCACACAGGACAACCCGAAAATAACTAGTCTTGGCGATTATGACCCCGACGAGACTCAGAAATATAAGCAGCCTAAAAGCATTTTAGCTCACAGGCCGCCTTAAAACACCGAAACTCGAAATGTAGGCCCTCAGCCATGCACCCGACTAACAAATTTATCACGGAAACCCGTAATACTGCAATACATTTAACTTCAAATCTCACTTTTTGACAAAATAATTATCACAAATTAGCGAAGCACTCTGTGATCACAGAACACACAGAACAAGGCGAAGCAGGCTCTGTACAGCCTCTGGCTTGGAGAGGGCCCTGTGATTCTCTCTCTCTCACACACGCACGCACACACACACACACACAGAGAGAGAGATATATATATATATATGTGCTACAAAGCTTCTTTCATCCGACAGCTGTTTTTATGTATGGTCCGTCGCCACTGCCGATTCCAAGGCGTCTCTGGGCAGTTCCAGCGACAACTGGGGGACTATGGCGTAGTGTGCTCTCTGCAGCGGCTGGTGAGGGTGGTGGAGTGGCACACCTACACTGCACTAACACTCACTGACGCCTCCATTGACACACACTAATACACCCCTACACATAGCTGCACGCGAGGTCACAGACAAGGTGATAGAAATATTACCCCTAGTTTTAAGTCTCTTGTAATTGCCTGTAACACACTAACATTCTTTCCTGTGTTACGGAGAGATGGCTGGAATCTGTCGGGTGGGTGGCTCAGTTCTGTTCCCCACCACCAGGGCCACATAGCGCGACCCTGTTTATCAGCCTAGCTACGACCTCATTTCATTTCACCCTGCATCACATTCATAAAGTCTATCTTCGCAAACTAACAAACACCCTACTTTCTCCAGCCCTAATCCAATAAAGGAATTACATTTATCCTCCGCGACTGTCGCATAGTTTTCTCCAGGCCCTCTCCGCTTTGCCTGGTTTATTGTGCCCCTTATTAGACCCTTCTTCTTTCGGGGTATGCCCATGGCTACAATTGCAGCCATAGCACCAGACAACCCTGCTCAGACGCGATGCATGCGCCCATTTTATAATTAAACCCGACCTAAGGCGTAAAGGGCTTGCCCTAAAACGCATCCCATTCTCCAACCGCCTTAGCTACTAACAAGCATGCCAGAGGGCACACAGAACTGTAAAGATGCTCACGTTGGCGTAGCGGGATTTGGGGGCTCGCAAAAAAAAAAAAGAGAGAGCAGATGACAAGGTGAGTAAATTTCCCGGAATAATTTTTAAGCCGACATTGAGGGGTGGGGGAAGGGGAATCAATTCGACGTAGTGGGGAAGTAATGTTACTGTGTTAATCTGATGTCGTTATTATTGTTCGATTTATGGCGGTTTTTCGCACATCATGTGTTTCGGCCTCTTATAGGTGCGGGTATCATATGTCTTGTACGATCCTAGGTTGCTAATGAGTGGATTTGTGTGGTTAGGTATAGATTGATAGTAGGTAGTGGCTAGTTTACGCATAAATTCTTGTAATGTTTCTATCTTGGCTTCTTTATGTAGGTCTAACTGGTGCGTACGCTGGTACTTGAAGTATTCTCTGCAGGGCTTTGTTCTGGAGGATCTGTAATTTCTGGAGACGTGTCTTTGCTGCGTAGCCCCATGCTGGAGCCACATATGTGATTATAGGCCTAATGCACACTTTGTAGAGTATTTTGCTGTTTATTTGAAGGCTGCCTTTGTAGTTTAGGAGTGGGCATAGTTTTGACATGCGGATGTTGGCTGCAGTGATTTTTGTTATGGTGTGTTTTTGCCATGTGGGTTTTCTGTTAAGATGTACTCTGAGATATTTATCAGATTTTTTAAGTTCTATGCTGCGGCCAAATAGTTGTAGTTTTGCCAGGTCGTTAGGGATTTTTCGCCTCGCAAATATCACTGCTTCAGATTTGCCTACATTAACCGTAGTCTGCCATTTTTGTTAGCCAGTTTTCGACTATTTGAAGCCCCATTTGCACTTTCTTAATAGCGTTTCTTGGGTTATGTGAGGTGGTGAAAAGCATTGTGTCGTCAGTGTAGCAAGCAGTGTTTACATTCTGTATATGTGGCAGATCTGATGTGTATATGTTGAATAAGACGGGGCCTAAGATGCTGCCCTGTGGAACACCCGCTTGAATGGATTTTTGTTGCGAAGTGGTGCCTTGGATGCATGTGTAAAACCGTCGTTCAAATAGAGGCGAAGGTGTGGGTATACGTATATGGTAGTTTGATTTCATGTAGTTTGTAAATTAGGCCAGTGTGCCATACCCTATCGAAGGCTTTTTCTATACCTAAAAACGCGGCTGCTGTATATTGCCTCCAATTCTGCACATTGTTTAAGTTTACTATTCGAGAGTGCTGCGACAGTCGCCATACCTGCATTGCTGGCTGACTTTTAGGGACTAATTAATGGCAGACTCCTAATAAAAAATTTTAGGCGTGAAACCCACCCACTGACCTACGACCCTGGGACTAGTTAGCCAGTATCGCGGCTAGGCAGCGAGGTGCTGCACCTCTGGGTGGCTCGTTCACACACACACACACACACACAGATATATATACACACCCTATGTAGTTCCGAATTCTGCAGTAGAACAAAACTTCGAGGGGAAGGGTGGGGGGGGGGGGAACTTTTAAACTCTTTAAACTTGTAACATTAGCGAGCACGTTTGCACTCACTCGTGTCTAAGCTCAGAATCTGTCTCTCTGCCGCGGGGCGTGTGTGGCAAGCCGCCGCCTTTTCTATCACTGCCGAAGCTCAGAGCGGGGGTGTGCTCAGGCCTTATACCGCCCAGGCAGCTGCAGCACTTGTATATATCAGTATCTCAGCAGGCTAGAGGAGGTTTCCCTCCCCAGACCGCAGAGAACACATAGCTCATTGTGGCTGGAATGCCCTGCACATCCCAACGCAGCAGATTGCCCCCGAGGAGGCAGTTCTTCAGATGTTTACCACCCCCCTCCCTGCCTGCTTGGAGGGGGAAGGGGGGGGGGGAGAAAGGCGGGAATAGCAAACTCCCTCCTGGTATGCTAATTTCCGGGATTTTGAAAAACATTAGCAGAGCTTTTAAGCTGTTTGCCAGTCCCAGAATGGGGCTGGCAACAGACGTGGCAGTAAAAAACTCTGTGTTATTGTTAAAGCCAAAAGGCATTAATGTTGTTGCAACAATTTTGTGTAGTTTCATGTATGGAGCTGGAATTTTATTTTTCTGAATATCTATGAATATTCTGTAGTTACTGCTACGAAAGTTTGAGATTTTTGTTTGCGATAGTGAAACTGGTTTTAATGGTTATTCTCTCTAAAACCACGAGTGGTTTGAAAATATTGTGGTGTTACTATGTCGAGCGACTGGGCAGAAGTGATGTGCTCGCCGTCGTCGCCTTTTCCGGCCAGTCTCGGGTACGACTTTTGTTGATTTTTAAAGTTTTCTAATGCTGAGGACGTGTAATTATTGGTTTAAATTGGTTATTTTAGTATAATATCTTGATTTTGACTTTTTAACCCGTATGGAACAATAAAACAGAGCCGAAAACTCGAATCGAAAGAGTGAAGTTAGTCTGGTATTCGGCCAGAGGGCTCTGATTGGCCGAGAGAGATTGCAGGGGCGGGGCTTCTGGAGTTACTCGATGACAGCACTGTCATTATTTACTGTGAACAGTTTTATTTTGCAATCGGAAAAATTAAAGTTTATTTAATGGGGCTGAAAAAAATAAAATTTCCTTGATTTATACCTTAAATGATGTTTCAAAACTTTAAAGTTGTTTACTGGCCATGAAAATAACTTAATAAAATTATGAAGAAATGATATCATCTTGTACTGTTCACTGTTTTAAATTAATGTATGCTTTGAATGCATATTTTAATTGTGAAGTAGTGGCCAGTGGTAATTTAATTTTAATTAGTTAGTATCAAATTTTTTGAGTTTACTGCTGAAAGCTTAATTTACTTTATATTGACAAAACCAAGTGCTGCGATCAGTTGGATTTGTTAGTAAAACTTATCACGATTTTTCGCTTGACAGAGTGTTGTGTGTCTGTTATATTATTAGTTGTAGTTCCAGCACAGTCTGATGGAGGGGAATTTTTCTCTAAGTCATTTAGACCAACTAGGGGCAGCAGCAGGTCTCTTTCCTGTGGGTCGGACACTTGCTTGACAGTGGACATGAAGGGACGGAAATGTGCCAGGAAGGATCTGAAGTCACAGAGGCGAAGGAATTCCATGAACTCAAGGAGCTCCCGCACTGTTTCTCCGATACTCCCTGGCAATTCCCGAGGGGGAGAGCGAGGAGTGGGTTTTGTGTGTGGGGATTTTTTCAGGGGTTTCCTGTGTGATTGTTGTGGATTGTATATCTACGCCAAGTGCCTGCGAGTACGAGAGATGTGGTTGTACTTTGCGAGAAAGGAATGGCTTTGCCATGCTCCTGGACGGCTCAGGTGCTGGGAGTTTTGATGTTATTTTGGCCTTGTTTTCTTGGCGTTTCTGGACCAGTTCCAGGATTTTGGAGCAGTCTTTTGAGAGGGCAGAGTGTTCGCCCGAGCAGTTACTGCATTCGGGTGGCGTGGCAGCTTGGGTGCAGGCATTTTCAGGGTGTGACATGGCACAGTGAGGGCAGGACGATGGCATAGAACAGAAGTTCTTTGTGTGCCCCACGGCTAGGGAGTTTCGGCACTGTGCCACGTCCTGCGGGCGTTTCTGGTATGTGTGTGTGGGTGAACTATGGTCGTGGTGAGTTTATTGACTTGGTGAAGTGGGGGAAGGTTTGTATTCTGCATGGCCATCACACAGAAAAATGGCTGTGGCTCTAGCGAGAATTTTGACGGGTCTGCCTGATCTGGAATTCGCTTTTTGAACTGGTATATGTGCTGCACATTATACCCGGAACTGGTCAGATCCTGATTTATGTCTGAAATGTCTGTGGATACTGGAAGGTTAAACACCACCTTTTGGGGAGCTGTGGAGGCGAGGCTGTATGAAAAATGAGGGATCATGTTAGCCGACAACATTTGTAAGACAGCCTGATGAAGTTCGAGTTGGGTGGCTAAGATGTTTACCCTTGCTTGTTGTGCAGGACGGAAAATACGCCCTTGCTGATGGCACGCAGTTTGTAGATTAAAAGGTTGTGCTTGGTGGTGTTTCGTACAACGATTTTGAATGTTTGCTGGTGTCTTCGAATTTGTGTTTTTCCAGTGGCCGTGTGTGTGTTTGGAGCTGGTTGGCCTGAGGGGCCGGGGTCTGTGGGTTTGGAGGTTGTCTCACCAACCTCTGACAAAGCGCAGAAACAGTTTAAAACCGTCACAGGGTTTGTTGGCGCCACTGACGACGCCTGTCGGAGACGCTTAGACTGCTGTTTGTCCAGTGTTGGGTTTGCTTTTGTTGGCAGTTTTGCTCCTTTTCTTTTCATCAATTGGAAGTCCATGTCCATGGACTCACTCAGTCGCAGTTGAGCAAGGTTGCAGAAAAGGGGTGGGGGGGGGGGGGGGAGTACTATGTGTCCCCCGCTAGAGCTATGGTTTCAGCTTGGAAAATTTCGTCATCTGTTGGCATTCCAAAAGGAAACATGCCTTGAACAACAGGACTGTTAGGAAGTGCTCATGGGTGGATAGCAAGTTGTTTGTGCCTCACCAGGAAATCCACACTGTAATGAGATGAAGTCGAACTACATGAGGACCTACGCGAGTCCCTGTCCGACTCCATGACCCACGAGGGTGGAGCGGGAGATGGTCACAGGTGTTTTTAAATTTTTTTTCTCTAAAAAAAAGTGTTCCAAAATAGCTGCATCGCACCTCAGTCGCTGACCTTTACAGGCTAGGCTCGAGATGACCCAGTAAGCTAGAATTGCATTACTGGGCCGACCAAGGTACGCCGGTGTAATGTCGCGAGAGCTAGGGTGTACAGACAGTCCGAAGTCGATGAGAGCGCAAGAGGGCATGATCTGCGATATATATAGTTTTTTTTTTTTTTACTGGCGAGCCCCCAAATCCCGCTACGCCAGCGTGAGCACCTTCACAGTTCTGTGTGCCCTCCGGCATGCATGATTAGTAGCTAAGACGGCTGGAGAATGGGGTGCGTCTCAGGGCAAGCCCTTTACGCCTTAGGTCGCAGCTAAGCAGGGTTATAGTGCCATGGCCGCGATTGTAGCCATGTACACACCTCGAAAGAAGAAGGGTCTTGATGGAAGAGCATAGCACACCAGGCAAAGCGGAGAGGGCCGTGGAAAATCTATGCAACAGTCACAGAGGATAAAATAATTCCTATTAACTGGATAAAGTACGGTATTTGTTAGTTCGGGAAGAAAGACTTCTGTTGGTTTGATGCGGAGTGAAATGAAATGAGATCGCAGCTGGTGTGTATTACGGGGGACAGAACAGCCCCCGTGCCGATGCCAGTCATCTTGTGGGCGCAGGCGCCCTTGAAGTTGAGTTAACTGTCAATACTGCAGTGTAGGCGAACCAGCACTGCAGTACTGACAGTAACTGAGGATGCAGGGCCCCCTGCTTCTCGTCGAGTGCGTCGCAAAACTGGACAGTTCAGTCATGACACTGACTCCATCTTCGTCCTTCCGCACCGATGCAAAGATCTCCAACCCATGGGTGAATGTGGGGAGAGTTCTTTCGGGTAGCCACCCCTTCCCCTTCCTCCAAAATAACCTGTCAGTCTGGGAAACGCAAGACATCCGGGGCCTATCAGTGTTGGTGGCGAATCCGCTGGCCCAGGAGTGAAGTCTGACATTGGGGTGTTTCCAAGGTCTGATACATTCCAATCCATTCATCACGCACCCGCAGTGAGGATCGCTGCACATCGAGATCCCGCTCCCCGCCTTGATTGTTGGGCCACCACCAGCAGATGCACTTCACCATCTCGTACTGAGCTGCCCAGGTTCCCAACATCCTGCGGTGAGTGGGCGGGTAGAAGAATTTTCAATTGGAACATAAAATTCTCGGTTTGTGAAATAGCTATGTAGTAAGTGAATATAACAATAAGGGAATTTGAAATTGATTAGTTTTTGAATTAGACCTGGGATCCATACCTTATCGAAGGCTTTGGCTATATCCAGAAAAGTTACGATTGTTGAGTTTTTGTTATTAAGGCCATTACATGTAGCCATGACAAAGTTTGTAAGAGCGTGGGTGGTGGAATGTCCAGCTTTAAATCCAAATTGGGTTTTTGGGATAATTTTTTTAACTTGTGCGTGAGTTTTGAGTTGGGTGAGAAGAACTTTTTCGAACATTTTACTAAGAGTGCTCAGCAGTGATATTGGGCACCGGTTTACGGGTAAGCAGGGGTCTTTACCGGGTTTTGGAATCGTAATTACTTTAGCTCATTTCCAGTCCACGGAGAAGTATTTGAACTAAAGTATGGCGTTAAAAATATTAATTATTATGCATAAGGCGGAATAGAGTAAGTTTTTAAGTAGTTGGTAAGTTATTTTATCATGCCCCGGGGCTTTCTTAGGGTGAACAGATTTTTAAGTAAGCAAAAGTTCTGGTAAGGTTATTAATTCCAGTTTTTTTCTAGGCTTCCTGGCAAGAAAAGGTGTGGGATATATGGAGTATGGTAATTTTTGTAAAGTTTGTAGGTATCAAAATGATAATGATTACTTTCTTGCAGATTTTTATATTTTAATATTTCAGTTTTTCAGCAGTACAAGATTACAATATGTTTTTTGGCAGTATCAGTAATAATGAGTTCAAACTTGAAAATTATCTGTTATAAAACTTGTGAAACTCGGCCAATCGGCCTTAGAATAATCTTTAATTTTTCTCGGGGCAATAACATCTGTGGAAATATTGTCAAAATCAATGTGAACTGGGTAATGATCAGAGGAGAGATCATGTTCGACTCTTAGGTCCATCCCAGTTGTAAACTGTTTAACTACAGCAATATCTAAATATCAGGACATTGGTTAATATTTGGTGGGTTATAGGTAGGCTCAGTTGGGGCTATAAATAAATTTAAAAAAATATATATATATCAGACTTCGATTTTTCTTCAAAATTCCTTTGCATGATGAAAACTTTGTTGCTTTGTCTTCGCTTCACATTAAAAATAAAGAGACTTCTTCACATACCTAATTATTATTTATTATATTATAATTGAGTTTGTTAATTTAACAGTTGGATTTTCGCTGAGTGTAGGGAACTTATTTAGACTCGTTTGCCCTTTTTTTTCTTTCATACACTAGTAAGATATTTCCCCAAGATTCTATTCCAATGACCCAACTTTTTTTGGGTGATATTCCAATACTCTATATTAGTGGTAGCATTCTGTTAAAATGGCATTATATTAAATCTAAGTAACAAATATCCGTTTATTCGCTAAGTTACCACAAAAATACTTTACAGACTTGCTGTAACTACTCACAATATATGTACTGTATTTAAATTGAAATATTGAACTGTTAACTAAGGCAGAGAAGTTTATTCATACAAAATCAGTTTAACATTTTCTCAGAGAAGGATACGTCATGGGGAAACATAAATGACATTACAATTCCAATTGAAAACATAATTTAACTTTTTATCTTGATTAAATTATCTTTTATCTTCATTAATAAAGCCGGCCCTAACATTTCAATGGAAGTAATACCCTCAACAGTAATTCTAGTTTGTAGTTCAAATTTTTGGTTATTAGAGCATCCTGCCTTCCAGTAGACATTGTATTGACTACGTGCAAACATATATAGACACTTATATGGATTCTGTGTGTAGTGTATGAATAAATATTTGACAAACAATGTTGGTGTTTAATTAACATGGTGTTCCCAATTCAACATGTATGCTAATAACTTAGGGGTATAGTTACTGAAACTGTGGATGTTCAGTTCATCTATTTACTGTAAATTATTTCAGTTTAATTAATGTTTACAGTACATCACAAAGAATGATTTCATTGTCCATATTGCTCAACACTGTTTTAAGTAAGTTGCAATCCTTTAACAGTGAAACGGCATTCCACAAAATGTCCAGCAGAAACTGCTATTTCGTACTTGAGTTAACTTATGTAATTTTATTGTTATTGCAGTTCATGGGTCTGTTAAGTTATTTCAGTTTTATTGAAGCTTATATTACAGATAATGTCTTAATGGCAAGTGTTTTAAACATCTTGCATTTCTTTTAACTTGTACTTATCATACATTATTTAAAAGTTTCGTGCTTTAGAATAAATGGGTATATGGTTAAAAAATAATAATTCCTGTGCCTGGAAAACTTTTATATATATATATATATATATATATATATATATATATATATATATATATATATATATATATATATATATATATATATATATATATATATATATATATATATATATATATATATGAGAAAATACACAACTTAAATTTCAATTTTTTGTTAAACATTACAAATTAAAGAAATTTGTTACATTTATACATATAGTTAAGTAGCATTTTTTGTGATATAGGTACAACTGACGAGGCACCTGTTTTCAGTCCTCTTTAGTAAGTTATCACGGATTAGTAGTTGTTACAGAACAACTGGTATAGGGCCTTAAGGCTACGGCATTGTAAGAGTTACGTGAGGAGTAGGAATTTGAATAGCGTGCTTAGTAAGTGTGATAGCTTTTGTATTGTGTAACATTAGATACGTCTGAACTAATTGCTAAGATAGCGAGCAGTGTAGCTGAGGCAGGTTAAATATTCTTTTTCTGTATACACAGGCGACAGATGCCTTACTCACCTGCAAGCGTCTGTAGACGGCCTTGCTTACGTGGCGCTATGCAGCATGTACTGCTCGGACAGCGCAGCGCCGGACTCATCTTGCCTATTCTTTGTAGTAGCAATAGTAGTGTATCATTTTGCTTTATAGTGTAATTAATGCATGATTGTTTAACGGAACCGTTTTGGTACACATAAGTGTCTCCCATAGTAAGTTGGGTTGTGTGTAATATTGGGGACTAAAATGTAGTGTGCTTGTAGTTAGTGCAGTAGTATAAGTACACAGTACATGTTTTTGTGTTTCAAAAGCCATTGTACATACTCATTTCCATCAGGGTGTGTCTCACACATTTTTTTTATTCATGTCATAGTGTACAGTACATGGACACGCGTAGCAAAACAGTGCAGTCACCCGTGAAGAAGCTTTTTAAGCAGGTCTTGCTAGATATGTCAGAAGCTGAGCAGATTCTTAAAGAGAAAAAACTTGCGCGCCAAAACACGAGCGAATCCGAGCCTTCAGGCACGTCTAGTGGTCAGAATCTTGTATTAGACTATTCGTTTCACACAAGTCAGAAGAATGTGTCGTCACAGACACAACACAACACTTCTATATGACGAGGACAACTACTTGTCACCCACGGCACACACGCAGTCACGAATTGAACAAGAATATTACAACTTAGACACACTTAGCGTGAACATGCAAACCAGTCAAATTTCCCATAGCGCCATAAATAACATTCAGCCAGTTCACATCACCGTTAGTCATCAGGAAAAGGTACCTACAAATACGTCTCAGCTGGCCTTATTTGTTGCTTTTAATTACACTGATAGGACTGTATGTTAAAATGTTTCGCTTATCAGTTTTAATTCACGAAGTGGTTCGTAACCACTGACGTATGTCAAGTGAAATAAGTATTATAGTAACCATGACATAATACAAATATGTGCAGTAAGAGCACACATAATTGATAACGAATATGTATATTACGAGTTCATATTACAGCTCTGTAAATCATTTGTTTCTCTAGTGTTTCATTAAGGGCCAATAACAGTCAGTATGTTGTGAGATACAGAAGTTTCACACCCCCTCAATTGGGAAGGTAGATACCCCACGATGGTGTGGAAACATAGTATTATCGCACTACATGCAGCCATCTTTAATGGCGTCACCAACAAGTGACAATCTATGCTGAGAGGATAATTTTGTTTGTAATATAATGTTTTGTACATAATCTCATATCAGTGTGTACATAATTCAAAATAAACAAATTTAGAAAGTTTTCACACTTCTGTATCATTAGGTACAGGAAAGTTTAGTGCTTTATATAAGACACTAATTGCAGTCATAATTACAAGAAGAGTTTATGCTTAAAAAGTTGTATAGTCAGCAGAAAACTTTACGATTTTGTCACATGTACATAATATTGTATTTATGGTAGCCAAGCCAATATAATATTTCTCAGCATTAGTATAACATGGTACACACAGCACTTTTATATGTTACTACCGTCTCAAGTGATGGGGGATGGATGGATGGATATATGTATATACGCACGTGCGCACGCACACACACACACAACATATTTTGTAAAATAGTTATGAACGACCGCTATTGTAATTTTTCATATATTCACTATGTAATTCCAAACTAATTACTTCTTTCAACTTATGGAAGAATAGAATTCATCATATTACTGTCTTTATGTATGTTTTAACGAGTAGCAAACATTTTACGCTATCTTGCACACAAAGTAACACCGTAGTTACACTGATTATGTCACAGCAAAAGGGGAAGAAAGTTCTCCAGTGCCATGTACCGAGGGCGCCACTCGCCGCCCTTGAGATCAGGTTCGACCCTTGCCTCACGACATCGCCAGCACGTCTGCTTTCCGGAGAAAGAGGGTGATGTTGGGACCTCAAGTTGTATGCAGAAAGAACAAGCAATGCATTGTGCACATTCGTCATATCAGCAGTGTGTGAGCCATACACACTCCAGGAGAGGGGAGTTGTAGAAGATCGCATAGCAACAGTCCGACCTACGTCAGAGCGAGGACTATGTATATATACAGTTGCAGGCTGTGCACTCACCCCCACTCTCTCTACGACCCAATCTCAGAAGCTTCGGGCATTTGTCGACGTGTGTGAAGCCAATCACGAAGACGTATTCAGAGGTGTCACCGACGCGAGGCGTCGCTGGTCCAGATTCTAGTCCAGACCGGAGTATTCCCACGTCAGGAGATGTACTTGCACCACCACATCTCCACTGCTCGACATCAGGAGGACACGGAAGAGCTTCGGTCAATTCCGAACTAACTGAGTCAGTGGTAGGTGTACACACAGTAGGGTGCAAGGTTGAGTCGATAGGAAAGCTACAAGGTTGGAGAAATAATACAATTAAATGTTAAGTTAAATATTGCAAGACAACGAAGCATTAGTATTAAATTCTTGTTTGTATATCAATCTAATGTGAAAAGATATAATAATATATAAACTTTTGTTCAGAATTCGTTGTGTTCATATTTATAGTACTATTAGGTCACTCATAGTTAACCCAAGTGATATTAAGGAGGTAAGAAGATGCGAGAGTTAATAGTGTTGTTTAATAGAGATTGAGCTGGGAATAGTTGGTGGCCTCATGTCAGCCAGACTTGGTGCAGTCGCCAACCTTAGAGTTCAGTTTAACCAGCTACACTTCAAAGGCAGTAATAAGTATTAAGGCTAACTAGGCGCACGCAACAGAGTGAACTGTCAAGCCCAAATGCAAGCCGTTTGGCTTGAAGCTATGAAATAGGAAATGGAGAGCTTCAAGAAAAGAAACAGTTGAAAATTGGTCAAAAGGCCAAAGGAGAGAAATGTGGTAGGTTCCAAATGGGTTTTCTAGGTGAATAAGAAAGAGGATGGAAATGTAGAGAGGTATAAAGCTAGGCTGGTGGCACAGGGATTTGGGCAAGTACCAGGAAAGGATTATGAGAAACATATAGTCCTGTTGTCAAAAAAGGAGACCATAAGGCTGTTGATGGCTGTGTGCGTTGAAAGGAACTGGGAACAAGCACACCTAGATGTGACGGCAGAATACCTTCACAGTCATTTGAAAGAAGAGGTTTTCAAGGAATAACCAGAATTTTTTGAGGAAAAATAAAAATAAACATACGTTTGGACGTTAGAAAAATGCTTACATGTTCTACACCAGGCAAGAAGAAACTGGAACACATATTTGGACGTACATCTTAAGAAATTTGTCCTTAATCAGTCTGAAAATGATCCATGTGACTATTATGACAAAAGTGGTGGTCTGATGCTTGGAGTATACCTGTGTGGGGAGAGAGAAACAAGATCGAAAAGCTAGACGTGTATTTGGGAGGGATGATGGACATCAGATCTCTTGGAAAAACTACTCACCTTTTGTCAATGAGGGTGAACAGACCTAGAGAAGATATTCTAGAAATAGACTAGAAAAATTATGCCAGGCAAATTCTACAACAGTTTGGATTGGAGAATGCTAAGGAGCCCTTTGGTAATGAAGCAAACCAGTGGAACGCAGATGAGCCAACCTTTTCCTGAGCACATAAATAGGAGAGCTACAGGAAGCCTTCTATACTTGGCAAATGGTACACAGCCAAATATTGCATACTTGGTTAGTAGGCAATGCCAATTTAAAAGCAACACAACACTTCAGCACTGGCAGGAGGTGAAGCAGATCTTCCGCTATCTCAAGGGTACAGAAGACCTTTGTATGGTATATGAGAAGCTGAGGAATACCATACAAGTCTACGCAGATGCTAACTGGGTAAACAGTTCAGAAGGCAGGAAGTCCTACAGTGGTTTTTTCGCACTATCAACTGTGGAGGCAGAAACGTCACAATAACAGAAGCTATGAAGGATGTGTTGTGGATCAAGGTTTGCTGGAGGAGATAGAGCAAAGTGATTTTGTAAGTGAACCATGTGAAATACAGGCGGATAATCAAGGAGCTATTTCTCTTGCAAACAACAGAGAAGGGGGTAATCAGTTTGAAGTATGTGGAAACTAACAAGAATGTAGCAGATGTGCTGACTAAACTATTGTTCAGGAGGAAAACTGAGGAATGTGCAAACTAAATGGGTTTTTATCAATGTTTAAATGCTTTGTGTCTCTTTGTTACAGTTGTTTGTGTTTATGTTTAGTTCCTTTTTATATAGATGCAGCATATGTGGCCATGTTCAGGGTTTGTTATGTTTCTGTGTTCCCTTTGTTTTTTTTTTTGCAGTACACAGAGCACTGATACACATGGGGAAGAGTTGACATGTATTGTGCATCAGATGCTGCATTAAGTTTCTTTGTTTAACATTGGCTACACCCAAGCCTTGTTTTGTTTCTGACTACACAGTAGTTGTGGTTGTGTAATGGTGGGTTTTTGTTATTGTCCTTGTGATGCTGAGTTATTTTGGAAGTTATTAAATGATAGGTTGGTATCGAAGCTTTTTATTTATAACAGTATAGAGAAAACATTAATCATTGTTGATGAAAAATTCCTATCATAATGACTTTTTCAAGCAAGTTTACAAAGTGAGACAAAAACTCACCATTTAGGCTGTCATAACCCCAGTACTCAAAACATGTTAAAAGCTGAGTGGAGCTATTACATTGGCAGTCTATATATACATATAAACAAGGCGAATGTCACCTCTTATTGCTTTAGTGTTTTCCTCCAAAGAAAATTATAACAATTACACAGATTATTTGTCCTCTTCAGCAGGAAAAATAAAGTGCACCTTCATTCTCAGTTTACATTCAAACAAAAATTACTTGTTACAGCGAACGCAAAACTTACATTATACAACAGTACAGTTGAGTACTAAAGTAACTCTCATGTATACACCATCAAGTGTTAACACAGGGAAGCTATTTTAATCTGAATCAGTATCAGATGCCTTTCGTTTCCGAGGTTTTACTGGTTGACCAAGATATGCAATAATAGCATCAGTTAATCTTTTCTTCTCATCATTTTGTCTGTTCAATATTTCACAGAGTTTTGAAAACTGTTTTTCCTGTTTCTTTGCCTCATTCACAACAAAATTTAACACATCTTGTGGTGTGGCTTCTGAAGATTTGATATTTCTTCTTGACGAGAAAGATGTAGGTAAATCTTCAGGCATGTCTATGTCAGAATGTTCATATTCATTCGTTGTTCCAGACAGCATCGCCGTCTCATCATAGTTGGTAAAATTTCTACCCTTCAAAATTGCATGAAGTTCTTCATAATTAAGTGGAGGCATCCTGTTCTTTTTTCTCTTCTCCACTCCTGCTGTTTTTATATGACCAACATACTGAATGTACGATCGTTCCAGGTTCCTCCACTTCTGTGCACATTTGACACCACCTTCTTTCAGACTAGCACTTACATGATAGCCAAGTTTTATCATTTCCTGACACACTTGTTGCCAAACGTGGGATTTTCTTGTTTTCCAGTCGTTTAGTAGTGACTGGAATCTATCACTTCCAACAATTTTTATAAATGCAGTTGTAGCTTCCAGATCAGTAACAGTTGCATGATTTGTAGTCCAAAGTGGTTCACCTAGAAAAAAAAACAATTAGTTAAATACAATACCTTCTAGCTTTGTATCAAGTAACAACAATGTGTTCTTACATAATGATGTAGGAATTAGGCAAGTAACACTCTGCAGAAACAGAATTAAATGACGCGTTGGAGGAAAGTCAGTCGTCTAACAATTTTGTTTACCAGAAACTTTACTGCTGTAAATACTGCAATTTCATTTCTAATTGTGGAGAACTGATTGTACCAGAAGATGCACGAGGAAATACAAATTTGAAACAGCACAACCATTTGAGCTGTTTACTTTATTCCAAAGCTTAAGTTTATAGCGCATTTTGCATTTTACCAACAAAAAGTTCATAGTATTTAATTATCATTCTTCATAAATTACAATAAAAAATAACAAGACTAGAAGTTACTGTCATGTGTTTCTCAGCTTCCCTGTTGCAAATATTGTGAGCCAAAACCAAAAAGTGTACATGATGATGTGTGGCAACAAGTCAGGGTATCCACTTTGCCAAGATCTAGTGTAATGCAAACAGTCTTGTATGTTCTCGAAGACATGCAGAGTTTCATTACATTCATGGACAAAAAAAGTTTAGCACATAGAAGGTGTGGTAGAAATGAAATAAAATTGCATGTACTGAAAAGTCATATGACTTTACTGCAATGATTACATCATCAGATCACATAGAAAACAGTTTACAGCAAGGGAAAATCACTGCTTTTATGTCAGTGGGATGTAGCACCCACTCTGGGCCTGGATATATGCTCAGATTCAGTTCAGAAAGGATTCACTGTACAACCATTGTATCCTCTCCTAATGGAAGTCTGCCCACAGATGTTTTAACTGGTCCTTGACCCTGCAGATTGGCACTGGATCAGAGTTGACCTAGCTAGTCCCACATATTCTATCGGGGACATATTGCGGGACCTAGCTGGCAATGAGATTACCTCAACATGTCACAGGCAGTCCATAGACATGTGTGTCATGAAGAATGAGCACTGTCTTGTTGAAAGACTACCAGAATGCTGTCTAATGAGGTATGACACATGAGGATGCGAAAGTCACTGACATAGTACTGCTATACCATCAGGGTCTCTTGAATTACTACCAGAGATTATGTGAAGTCACACTTATGGCTCCTGATGTAATTATGCCAGGAGTAAACTGATATGCCTATCCAAAACATTGACAGGATGCATCTTCTTCCCTCAATGCCATTCATTATCCATCAGTCTGTGTCTCCAGGTTATGACACTATCCCTAACACCACCGCGTCTGCTTTAGTGTTAGCGACAGTGTATGATACAGGAAGTTGAGTATTCAGCAACTACATTTGGTTGGCCGGCATCAATGTCATGGGATTGCACTATGCTTGGCGCATATTATGCAATCCACCCATCACAATAATCATGGTGGAACCAATTAATACACTGTGATGGCCATTATGGATGTTAGATCACTGTAACTATAATGATGGAATGCATGAATTTGGATCATCCCTTCTGGGTGCTTCACTTTTTTTAACAGCCTAAAAAAATTCACTGACAACAAACTAAAGAATAAAAATCTTGATTTCTAATCAAATTAAGAAGTTTATATGACAAATATTTAATTTTCAAAAAAAAAAATTTATTGTTAACACTTTTTAAAACTTACTGGATTGCATTTTTAACATTAGTTTTTTTTTTTTTTTAATTAATTCTATATATTTTACAAGGTATATTCATAATTATAATTGTAATCTACCTTTATCACCCAAATGAAAGCCACAAAGATAAAAATGAACACTAATAACAATTAAAAAAAAGTTTGCAAAATCAGCTTCTTCTGTTTCATAAAAAAAATAATTATAAAATAATTTGTCGGATACACTAGTGAAATAATTGTTTTTTTTTTCTAGCTTGCTACTAATCACCTGAATATGGTTGTACCTTGAAACCACTGTATCTGCTGTAAAAAATTATGTGAAATCCTGCATGCAATGCAAAACCATATTGGCAACATGCCCCCTTGTTCAAGATTGGAACCGAGGTGATGTGGTCAGATCAGATTGCTCATCTCCCACCACAAAACACCAGACTCAGTTTCCTTCAGGCTCTACTGGATTTTTACATGTGGGAAATGTAGCAGACATTGCCATTAGTGGGTTTCTCTGGATGCTCCCAGTTCCCTCCACCATTACACGGTATTGCTGCTCCATTTTCACATAACTTGACTCTCAGTGACACTGAAGTCCTCAGCTGTTAGCACTGTCCAAATCTCACTTTTTCATTTCCTTGTTCCAGTGCAGTCCAAGTGTATCTGGAACTAAATTTTCTTTGGCAAGTATATGCTTTATCATTTATCTCGTTTTAATAAAAATTTCAATCTGAACTGAACTGTAAATGAAATAAAGAATACAGATTGAAACTTCAGCCTAAACACACCTGAACCAAACTAAAACAGAACTGGAGCGAGATAATGAAGTCCATCAGAAATGGACCTGAGTGTACAATCTAAATCAAAAGTTCACTCTTATTGGATTGAACTAAAAATGTGCAAGATGAAACAGTCACCACATTGAAGTAGCATTGATTTAATTAGCTGTTTATTGAAGTTATAAACAAATTTAAAACAAATAAATATACAAATCCACAATACTAATACCTACATGATATTCAACTAAAAATGTGTATTTTTGTGTATTTTTTTCTGTGATTTCAGTCATTAAAAAAAGCTCATTTTGAAAACCCAAACATAATTCTCCATCCAGGCCCTATAATTTTTCTGTAACCAGATAAAATAATTTCTTGCTCAGTCAAAGCTCAAAATTGGGTCCAATCTATGCTGACTCCTGCCTGAAATTTTTACTCTAAACAAGGTAAAGTAAAAATCCCAATTTTATGAGCATGGATCTAACTAGTACAGCAATTTTACAACATTCTTGAAAAAGGGGGGGGGGGGGGGGGAGCAAGAAGCCACACTTAAAGGTTACATAAAAATAGATTTGTTTAAAAATAGGTTCTTTAGCACACAGCAATAATACACTAGAGGTTGTGACGCTACCACCAATTGGTAGGCCACAGATAGATAATGAGAAAATGATTGATATTGCTGTATAATTTTTTATTATTGCAACGGACATAAGTTGATTAAGATCCATAGTTTATTTAGTTAAAAACATTGTTTAAAAAGTTGTAGCTTTCTTGCCCAGCAAACAGAAATAATACCTCATAATGTTCACAAAAAATTAGCTACATTATGTCCTTAATTTGATTTGCAAGCATGATATGTTTGCAATGTTACTACAATTTTCTGCCAAATCCATTCTACGGTCACAATTTATTTGAAACGTTACCTGTATTGTAATTCAATACCACAAACACTTGAAATTTTCTTCTAATCAATCAAAAGAATAAACTTGCATTTGCAACTCTCACATCCATTTCACAGAATGCACCTACAACATGAGTCGTGTGGCTAGGTGTGTACTTGAAAAAACAATATAAAACTGGAGCACCATTTTTATAGACAGTGAATTTGGTTTAATGTTTTTAATAAGATGTTAATTGTAATTCTCAAGCAGTAGTAGTTTGGACATTACATCATATATGTGGTACTGGACGTATTAGGAATTTGGGGAAATTGTTAGCACATTTTCATTCCTAATAATAAAGTATGTATTTCGCAATTAAAAGTGGTGTCAGCTCATCAAAAAGGCGAGATTGTGTAGTTTACATGTTTGTATATGCAGCGAGGCTATTTATAAATTAATTGCAGTACCAAGAGCGTCTGGATGACAATATATCGCATTAATATAAATATTATTTGCCGCAAAAATTATCCTGTCGCAAAACAATATGTGGTTTTAATAAGTAAATAACATTTATTTTCACCTGTAGCTGGAACGGGAGATGATGTACAAGGAACAAAATGACAAACCCGCCTCACAAAGGCTTGGTGAAATGAAATTATTGCCAAATGCCAAATTGATTTATTATTAGCAAGCAGAATCACTGCAAGCGGAAATGTGTTATGTTAAAAATATATAGATAACTCGCAGAAAATATAATACTCTGGGAACTCGTTTGTATATTTGTATTTTACATGTGAAAAGCGAGTCATTTCATGGAAGTGTGGCTTCCAAAGCGAGCCATGCATGCTAGTGAAAAGTTGGCAGCATAGTAACCTATTCTGCTACTCTATTACAAAGCATATTGTATCAAATTAATGTAGTATTTAATAAAAATAATATTTAAATTATAACTCATCTTATTTTCATTCAATAAGAGTCTGACAATTGATTAACACATAATAAAAATTACAGTATGCTGTACTCGTGAAATTCATTATCGTTCGTTAAAGATATGATTTTATTCTTAAAAGTCTGCAACTTAAAGTAATATTGATATATTTTTGATCAATCCTCAGGTTTTCTCATGACAAGCAACTGAAAATAAATGCAGCGTTTGATAGGAGTTACGTCATGCATTGAACTTGTTTTTGGTAGACACAAGAGGCTATTTAAACTTCTGGGGCATCTATTCAATCTTAAGGCATCTAAAATTTTAGTTAAATTCATATATAACTAAAATGAGCTGTTTGTTTTAAAAACAAATTAATTGTAATCAATAAAGAAAAAAAGAGATCCGCAGTGTTCTATGATATTCCATTCTCAAACTGCAAGAGGAAAATGCTATCTGTTGTGTGGTGACATCATAACATGTATTGGCTGGCCAGACCAGCCGCATACCACGCACATATAGTATTACAGTGTGCACGGCTGAGCAGTCTGTTTACTAGTATCACTTTCGCTATTGTCTTGTGTCTGTTGTTTCGGGTTCCTTTTCTGTGGCCGAGCTATTCAAGTAACAATAAATGCCAGATCAATGTTGTGTTTATGTTGCAATTCAATTAGATGAAAACAGGAAACTAATAATAACTTATCTTTTCATTATTTCCCTAATTGCGACAAATCTCCAAAACTGTTTAAAGCATGGGAACAGAGAGTGAACAAACAACATTTTAAACCTTCAAAATTGAGTGTTGTACTCTTCAAACACTTCTCTAAAGATGCTTTTCATCCTTCATATTTACTGAACGAACTATTGCCAAATACTAAATGCAAACAAATATTAAAACAATTTGCAGTCCCTTCGTTACTGCTAAGAGATGAAATTGAACAAAGTGACAAAAACTGCAGCTCTCGCTCTTCAACACACCAGTTTATGTTAGAAAGAAGAGAGTTGATGAATGTGTTGCTAGCATCAGTAGTAGGGAACAAATTTGACTGAAAAATTGTATGAATGAATCTGACACTTTTAGTTTACCTGTAGACCCAGCATGTGAGCAACATATTCAGTGTGAATTAGGTACAGAAGTGTTGCACTTTTTGAGCAATGAGAGTATTAAAGAAGATGACGTAGATATACAAGAATCTTATACTGCATCAACAAGTGAAGAAGAACAAGTGATGAATGTGAAAATGTGCTAAGAATGGAAACCACAAATACACCTTACGTATTTTTTGTATTTTGTATTTTTGGCTTACTTTTTCATTTCTGTAATGTATACCAATGTCCAGTTACTAGAGTTCAGAAAACAGTTTATACGACATCACTTAAAATGGTGACATGCTGTCAAAATAATCACAACTTAGTGTGGGAATCAGAACCTCGCAAACAGAAATGCCGAATCGGAGCAGTAGCAGTCGCTTCAGGCTTATATTTGTGCAGTATTTGGTTTTGATATATTTCTGTAGAATATAGAATTTGCTGTTTATGGGAAAAAACTATGTTTTACAGTGTAGTAAACCAATTTATTGAACCAACTATTTGGTACAGTTATTTCAAACATCAACTGCATATATTTTAAACTGTGCAAGACAATGAAGTGTAGATATCTGGAGATGGACAGTACTATTTACCGAGGTTTTGTGCAAAATTTGTAGCTTACATCACTATGGATATAAGAACAAACAAAATTTTAGATTTTTTTGTACTGCAAAAAGGGATGGTGGATGGAGATATGGATAAAGCAGCATGTAAACAGCTATTGACTGGGCTCTATATAGTTTTGAATATTAGAGTGTTTTATTGGACCACCATAAAGGTATTCAGAAATTACTAAGGGAAGAATTCTGAAAAATACATCAGTTTGATGTATGTCACACAGCAAAAACCTTCAGTAAAAAATTAAAGTCTGCTTCAAGAGGCAGTGAAAAAATTTTGTCTTGGAAAAATAGTCTTGTATCATCTATGGTGGTTATCAGGCACTTCCAATGGAATGGAAGATGAATTGACTGAGAAATTTACTTTTAATTTTAAATCACGTATGCAATATTTATGAGTGGGATGGAAATTTTATCTTTACAAAATGTGAACATTGTGCACTGCTTGAAAATTAAGACTGGTTTACACAAGATTAATTTTTATCTACATGTGCCGGGATATATATAAATTGAAATTTGGAAATAATTTACTGAACTAATTAATTTCACCAAATACATTCACTACAGGAAATACTAAAGTGCAGACACAGTGCATGTTACCAGATACAATAGAGACTAATACCGGACAGCTGTATACGAACAACACAGGCGAGTGTGTGAACTGAAGCAGCAGCGAACCTAGTGGCTCGAGGTGGAAAACACCAGCGAACTTTGAATCTGTGTATACTCACAGCGGACATAACGAGTGCATTTGTGCGTGAAATGCAGTATTCCTACAAAGTATTTTGTTTGAAACATTTTAATTTTAATTTCATATTGCAGTACATGTCTCTTAATGCGTGTCCAGTAGTTTAGATAAAAAAAAAAAAAAACACCGGTATTTAATGCCGAAAATCTCGAATAACAAGTGAACTCTACAATCTTTATAATAATAACTGTAAAATTGATCTTGTAATGTTCGGGACGCATCTGAAGATTTGAAACACGCCGTGATTAAACATGGTTTTATTTTTTATTTTTGTACATGTGTGTATGCTACAGAAATACATTAAAAAATATATGCCTGTTTTTCCTCACTAGGCCTAATACCTAACCTACAACAGACATACGTTTTTTACATACTGTTTCGTAACTTTATCGTGAATTAATACTATTGTGTGGGTAATTTTTGTATAAGAATTATGTTCCAAAAACATTAGTGACCTTCCTCATTGCAAAAATAAAAAGTGATAAAACCAAACTTGATGCTTTAGCAACTATGAGTAGGCTCATCTCTAGCTAAATTCTGATTTAATTCGCATCTCCAGCGTAAGAGTATTAAAAAATTTAAAATGACCAAATTGCTTTATTTCCCACGCAGTAAAATTTTTTTTGGAAATTAGCTGCTTGAAAGCTGCTGTTGTGCTGATTATGTGTTTGTGATCCACACAACTTTGCAGTCCCAAAAAAACAGCAAAGTGAAAATTAATCCTAAATATTTATCATAGCCCCTTTTTTAAATCAAGGACATATTAATGCCATATATTTTTGTTTTACTGTCCAGTGTTGGATCTAGGCATCTTTTTTTTTGAGGGGGGAGGGGAGGGACAAAGTTGGCATCTGCCTGCAACCCCTATTTTATTTCCAATTTTAAAGTAAGTGTGTGTGTGCGTGTTTTTTTTTATATACCAGAACATGAACGTCAAGCTTCAGAAACTTGTGTTTGATGTGTTGTATGTGCTGGAAATAAAAAATTAAAATATTACAAAGATATTTGTTAGTGGAAAAGCAAGTACAAAATTAGAATAGATTTTGCAGAAGTAATAGTGTAACTGAAACAATTACAGACAGTGCAAATGCCACCTGCCATGGTAATTAAATGAACATGAATCACTAAAATCATTAAAACTAAACAAAATATATGCAATTCCAGCAGTCTAAAATGCACAACGGTAAATGTAAACAAACGTTTCGCCACCTCAAGCCAGCAGAGCGCAGCACAATCACTTTTTGTACAGAAAATTGCCAGCTGTTGGGTGTTAGTTTCTATAGTATTGGATATTACCTCTTAATCTTCATGGTTGAAGCAATTGCAGAAAAAGAAAGCTTTAATTAATCATTTCTCTGGCCAAATTTTCTCAAGATATTTTTATTATTTCTGCCCGGACATTTTCTTATCCCAAAAGAATCCTAACAAGACTTTTATTTCTCTTATCATAGATATTTAACTACACCAATCTGCATAGAAGAAAAAGAAAAGAATAAAAAAATTAATAGTCACATTGCTTGGGCTAGGATAAACATTAAATAACATTAATGCTGGAAATAAATAAATATTTTTTTATGTACTTGGCAACTCATCTTGCGCGGATGTGTCCCGATAGAGTTTCCCATTTTGTTGGCTTGCCCGCCATCAACACACACCAGAACAGTAGGTAGTCCTGTTCCACATTTATGGTAAACAACACACACATTGCAGGTGCCAACCTCCACCTTCTGCCACTGAGGTACATAACTATACACTAACATTTTGATACATAACACTCCTTCCCTCCAAGAATTATGATGTTCTTACACTAATAAACACTACAAGATCTGTATTATGTACACTAAAGGACATGCCGTATTTTGGAGTGTATAGGCCGTGTGCGTGTATAGGCCGCACCAGAAGTTTTTGATGAAAAATTAGGGATAATTAATATATCAAGTATAGGCCACACTGAATTTTTGTATTCCTGTAAATATTGTTAAGTCAGGATTCCATACAAACATATTAAATTCCGACTTAGTTTCTCCCCCTACGAAACGTTAGTGACAGAAATTTTTTATTAAGTTGCAGTGTTTACAAATATACATTATGCGATTACTATTTCAAAAATGGTAACATGACTTGAGAAAGCAAAACCACTGCAACATGTTATACAAGATGGTATCTTATCAATGTGTACTTGTAGCGTGGGTGAGTGTGTGCAAACTATGTAAGATATCTTTCTCTTGTACGGCACAGAAATTATTTTCTCAGGTATGGCATCTATGGCCGAGCTCCAACATGTTTACATTTTACACATGCAGGATGAAGTTTATCTTGTTTATTAACGTGAATGAACAAATAATTGCAGGAGCGGAATTTTTTTCTACCCCTTCCTTCCTCTCTTCTTCCCTAACTCTTCCTTCCTTCGAAAATAAGTTAAAACATTAAAATGTACTGTATTTTGACAAATTTCTAAACATGTTTTGGGGGAAATTTTTTTTGCCAATATCTTGTGTATAAGCCACACCCCACTTTTTGTAGTCTTTTTTGGTTAAAAAAAATGTGCGGCCTATACACGCCAAAATATGGCAGTCACTCAGTTTCTGTGGCTTCTGTCGAACCCGTATCAAGACAGACTGCTTCTTGCTGATTAGTGGAGTCCTCAGCCCCTGTTCCTGTTCATGAGGCCTTGTTAGGACACACTGTAATGAGAACTCAAGGCATCTCTGTAGTTCCTTTGCTGATTGCCTCCCAGGAAGAACACAGCCCACCTGGTCATTTTGATTCTCCAAGGGAAACCTCAAAATTTGCGCCTCTAGGTCCCCTGGTGAGTGAGTGCAGTCCCGGTCCTCTCAGCTCGACCACGTCCCCGATGCTCCTGCTGGTATTGGTGAACCCAGTCGATCTTGGAGCTCACAAGACTGGTCAGATACCCTTGGTGCTGGAGACTGGGTATCTTGCTGAAGGGACTCGCGCAAGCATTCTGGAGCTTTATCAGCTCTGCCGAAGGATGAAGCTGACTCTTCTTCACACTTCACACCCATTTTCCCACGATCCACCAGGCCTGACCTGCTGTCCCATTGTCTGGAAGATGAACTCACATGTTGGGTATTGTCTAGTTGCCTTTTCTGAAGAGGTTGCTGCAGCATCTGGTCTATGTGTCGCCGTGTCATATGACCATCTTGCGTTTGCACCTGGTAGGTCACCGGGCCTTCCCTGGTGCAAACTACTCCAGGATTCCACTTTGGTCCTGCCACATAGTTGCAGATTAGCACCGTGTCTTTTTCCTTAAACTCTCTCATGTTACCACCCCTAACTCCTTATCTACTTCTTCTGCCGCACTGAAGATGAATGGGGATGCAATCTGTTGAAAATGGTTTGCGACTTATTGCCCATTAACAGTTCTGCAGGTGTTTTCTGTGTGACTGTACTTGGAATTGTGCGCAATGAAAACAGTATTCTTTGTAGCCTTGTATTCCGATCCCCTGCCTTCAACGTCCGCAATTTGTCCTCGACTGTTTAAACAGTCCGTTATTCTTGGCCACTGCTAATGGGATGGTATGGAGGTGTGTATCTGTAACTGATGCCATTTCTCTTTGAGAATGTCTTCATCTCACAAGATGAAAAGCCAGTTCCATTATCGGACACAATCATATCAGTGATACCATGGATGCTGAAAAGATTCCTGAGCTCTTTTACTACAGCACCTGATGACACTAATGGCACCAACTTCATTTTTGACCATTTGGAGAACGCATCAATGACGATCAGGAATGTTTTCCCTTGGAAGGGGCCACCAAAATCTACATAAAGGCGGGACCATGGTTTCTTCGGTGCACTCCATGGCACACGTTTTCACCGGAGCTCTAGATTCTGCCTGACAATTCTGGCAGTGGCTGATGATCTTCTCAATCTCTTAATCCATTCTTGGCCACCACATATAGCTTCATGCTATGGCCTTGGAGTACATAATTCCATCATTTGACACATGTAGCATCTGGAACAGGTCTTCTCACAGCTGATGAGGAATTACCAACTTAGCACCCCACAGAAAACAATCACGGTAGATAGAGATTTCCGATTGTCTGTTTCAATATGGCAGAACATTCTCATTATATAATTTAGGTTGCCACCCGTGTTGCACATACTGCTTGACCTGCTTTAGAACCAGGTCTTCTATGGTGCACCGAGCCAATTCTTGGGCATCCAAGGGTGTTTCAGGCATCTCTTCTAACATGAGCACTTCTGCCACCTGTGGAACTTCAAAGGTGGGTGTTGGATAAGGTAACCTGCTCAAGGCATCCGCATATCCAATCCAAATTCCTGGCTTGTAGATGATCTTGTAGTCATACTTTCCTAACATCAGACTCCAACGTAGCATTCATGGTGACAAAATGTCTGGGGTTGGACATCTTGGGTCCAACAGTCGCAGGAGCAGTTTGTGGTCTGTAAACACTGTAAAAGACCTGCCTGCCAGTACTGCCGAAACTTTGTTCACACCAAAAATTACAGCCAAAGCTTCCTTATCAATCTGAGCATAGTTACATTCACATTCCTGCAATGTGCGTGACCCAAAACCCAATGGTCGTTCTTCACTGTTATCCATAATATGTGCAAAAACTGCACCAAGCCCAAATACTGATGCATCACATGTTAACTAACACAAGCAGTCTTGAAGGGTCATAATGTACAAGCACACACTCAGCTTGCAACAATTCTTTCACCTTGGCAAATGCTTCAAAATGCTGTGTTTTCCACTCCCATGCAGCTTGCTTGTCAAGAAGACAATGTAATGGAGCCAGCACACTAGCTTTGTCTTTCAAGAATCGTTCATAAAAATTCAGTAACCCCAAAAATGCCTGCAGGTCTTTCTTATTTTGAGGAACTGGTACCTGGCGAACAGCATCCACCTTGTCTTCTGTGGGATGAATGCCTTCCTCGTCTATTCAGTATCCCAAAAAGTTCACCACCATTGTGAAGCAAAAACACACTTGGACTTCTTCAGTCGCAACCCTGCCTTGTCGATTCTCGCAACCACCTCTGTTACTTGTGTCCAATGCTCTTCTTCATTTGGGCCTTCTATTAATACATAGTCCAACAGTACCACCACTCCATTTACCACTGCTAGTAGTGTTTCCATAGGTCTTTGAAAGACTGCTTGTCCACTGATGGTATTTACGGCTAACAGCTCGGCTGTTGCCTCATCTATCACAACCTGTAGATAAGCATCTACCAAATCCAATTTTGTGAAGAATTTCCCTCCAGGCAGTGATGCCACTGCTTCATTGATGGTCACAAAGGGGTAGAACTCAGTGTCTTGCACAGTGTGTTAACTGTGCCCTTGTAATTAGCACATACGTGCACCAAGCTATCAATTTTCATGATAGGCACAATGGGTGTTACCCATGCTGAATAGGCCCCATGTGACACTATCTGTCACTATCTTCTCTCTCACTGTGACTGGTGGGCCCTTATATTGTCCCAGATTACTGTTATCAAACACCTTTGGATGCTTTGTAATAAGTTCCTTTATCCACTTGTTTTCACAATTCTTCTCACATGTACTTGTTCCCTGCAGTACATTAATCTTTTTTACAATACTATGAACTGTAAAAATACCTTCCACTGAACTACCCAGTGCCTCAAACTAATTTCTCCCCAATAAATTTGGCCTATTTCCAGCAGTCACTAAAAAGGGAAGGGCTGCTGCTGCTGCTGCTGCATTTCCATTCACTTTCACACAAACAGTCTTCGCTCCCTTAACCTTCAACTGTTCTTGCGACCAAGTGCCAGGGCAATGTTGTAGTTGTCTAGCAGTGGTTGTGTAGGTTTCCCAACGGATAACAGAAAAACTTGCCTCTGTATGTACTTCCATGCAAAGCTTCTTGCCATCCCAACACGTATCGATAACAAGTAAACCACAGCTCTTGAAACAGGGGCGGCCTTGAAGCTCAAAACTTTCAAACTAAAACATAATAATTGTAGAGCAGCAACACTCGGCAATTTATGCAAGAGGTAGTACACAATCTTTTCACACAGGACACTGATAAGTTTATGAAAAATTAAATATTTAAAGAAAATAATTAAATGAATAAGAAAACATCACTCTAAAAAAAAAAATAGCTTCACTAATAAAAGTAACTGTTACATTTACTCGTTTCTAAAATTAAGTACTAAAGATGATCAAAATCACCAGATTCATAATTAAAAAAAAGGGGTGGGGGATAAATTAGAAATAAAAGAGATGTTCAGAAAACCTTTAAATTTACCTGGCACCTCCACCAAATGTGGTGGACGAAATGGGAAATACTGCTGCAAGGAGGAAGGGGGAGATTTTGGGATCACACTGCGACTGAACCCCTAACTCACTATCCAGAGGCAAACGGCAAATGCCTTAAATGTTGAGACACTCTCTCTCAACTTCACCGATGATGCACCAGTTACAATGTCATCTACAAAAATCTGATTCTGAAGAGCATTTTGTGCCAGGTTACAATGGAGATGCTCATCAATGGCCAACTGGTGCAAGGTATGAATCGCCAAAAATGGAGATGGTGTGAGTTCGTAGGTTACAGTATTAAGTTGGAACACTGCAAGTGGGAGAGGTTGGTCTTCATACCACAGGATAAGTTGATATCATCGATCATTCTCATGGATTAGAATCTGTAGATACATTTGCTTTATGTAGCAAGAGAAAACAACATTATAGAGTCTAAACCTTTAGGATGACATCTCATATCTCATTTTGAAGCTTGGTCCAGAGAGAAGATTGTCATTGAGGGATACACTCTTTCAAGTCCTGGCACTGCCATCAAAAACCACCCTCAATTTGGTGGTTGAACTAGCCATAAAACATTCAGAGGTTTCTACGTGTTGGATGGATTGGGCATAGAGTTCCATATGACCTGAAGTAATAATCAGCCATGAAGTACTTGTAGATTGTTTTCATGTCAGGTTGAGAAGCAAGTTTGCGCTACAGAGCATAAAATCTGTTTTCAGCATTTACATATGAATTTCCAATACACTGTCCATCATGTTTGAATAGGAGGCAAACATCGTATCTACCCGATTCATCTCAAGAGTGAGTGGCCATGAAGTTAGTTTTGTTAAAACTCGCAAAAATTTTGAATTTAACATTGAAAACTAATTTATAACAATAAGGTACTTTCCATGATAGATGTTTATTTTGTAACATACCAGTAAATAAGCAAACTTCCTAGATTCATGATTCACTTATTCAGTTTCATTAAGATTTGGTTTTAATAGGCCCACCATTTGCATGGAGGATTTCCGATGCTAATACATCTGTGGGTCATTTACAAAACCATGTGGCAGGCAGTGCAAAATAGTTCAGCTGCTATCCGCAAGAGTGTGCTACAGTCGCACAGCTGTGAGTATATGATATTCCCCTTCTCCTCTCAAAACCACCCACCCCTTCCTTTCAACAGCATTTCATTGCTGGCATTTATTTCTGGTCAAATCCTAGTAAATGACCTTGCTGTCTGCCTTGTCCTGTGTTTCTTAGAAGTTTCCACTTTGTGTTCCATGAACCGCACCGTTTATATAAGTTTGTCTTCAAAAATGCTGAAGTGGTGCAAAGGTGTCACAGGAGAATGAAAATGTACAAAACGCTATACAGTTATTAAGATAATAAAATATGCTACCTAATAAAAAGGAGAGGTTACCAAAATTGGTGTAAAATAATATATCCTATGTTAGCAGTGGAAGAACATGAATAAGTTTCAATCCTTACAAGAAACTATTTACAACTAAATATTTTAACTAATAGCTAACAGGTCTTGGAAGGAACCATTTTACTCTAACTTTTTGTTCAGGGGTGAATGAAAAAGCCACACATTTCTGATCCATACTGATAAATCTAAAAGTTACCACATTGATTTCTGTGCAAATAAGAGGCAAAACCAAACATTTACTTTTTACTTTAAATTAATATAAAAATTTGATAAACGACTTTATTGTCTGTATGAATTTTAAAAATTACAGTATAAAGTAGCAGTAACTCAGTAATATGAAGCTGATATTCAAAATATGACTACAGCAACAGATTGCTATCAATTTTGAAACACTGGGTATTTCACTTTTATTTTGCTCAAACGTTTGCTTCTTTTTATATTGTGAAACTGTATTTTCATTCCACAATAAATAATATTTGTATAAAATGTTTATCCTTTTATTTTTTTAAATATTACGAACCATCCACACATAAAACTGTATTATTCATAAGTTTTCATTTGGTTTTGATAATCGTTAGTTAATGCTGTTCAAAAAAGGTTGCCTATGAATTTGTCAAGGAGACACCAAGCACTTTTACATTTCTGCTGAACACCTAATGTGGGACACACGATAATGAGCTGTTGATTCCTATACAAACAGTTCTCTACAGCACTGAGGACCAGTAGCTATTTATTTACTCCACTTTCTTGGAAATACGGGTAGCAAAGGAGTTGTATTTATATGCATGTGTATTCATGTGTATACCAGCTTCCCAACCCCTTTTTTCCCCAATAATTAAATTAGTTTTTATCTAATTATAGGACAACTTTCTTCTGCAATGTACGGGGAATAGCACATAATGAACTGTGACTACGAAGCAACATTTCCATAAATTCTTATTCACAACATTTATGAATCTACTATGCTCAAACCTTTTAGTGCATGCATTTGAGACCAGTGTGCTGTTGAAAAATATGTTACCTTTATTTCACTCTTGCTGTACTAATATAATTCTGAAACCTCAGTTCAGTATTTAAGTCTATAAAAACAATTGCGAGTAATATTATTAATGAATTTGTTACCATTTGTATTTAATTTATGTAGTAAATAATGATTTTATTATCAATTTGAGCAATCTACGATTAAATAATTATTAATTATGAATGGGTATTTATTTGGTATAATTATCATACTAAAAGTTTTGTATATGTTGATTTAATTACTAATCAGAGAATATATAGGACATTATTTACGCATTTCAGTGTATTTAATCACTGTTTGACCCTATTTGACAGTTCAAACATTTTTTGTCGTTACTTTGATTTCAATTTAGTTTTGGTCCGTGCTTTGAAAGTTACATTTTTAATCTTATCGCCTGCAAATCAGGGTTTCATAAAATTTGCTTTCCTGCAGACCTGATGTTTATTGCAACCCTGTTGTCACCATCTGAGGCTGCCCCCCACACAATTCCTTACAACTGCATTTCTAGCAAATTTTCTCTGTGTATCCCTGCCGCTTGACATGTAATTTTACAAAAAAAAAAATGCTCTTCTGTTCACATGATATGTTCCCCCACCTCTGCGCTTGAGCATATTTCACCTCTCTGGGATAGCTTAAGACATCTATTGTCAGCTGTCCTTCATGGACTTTTTGTCCAGCCAGCGAGTCAAGATGGCGTGTGGCCATCTGGCTCTGTGTTCTTCGGAAATTGATTTTCCATTTACAAGCTCATAGTTTCATTGCTGTTATGGCAATGTAGTTTTCAATAAATTATTTTTTAATTTTTATTTATCGTCTGTGGTGTGTACTCTTGTTGGTGTTTGTCTGGCAGAGTTGCATCAACATGTAAATTGGGATCTACTTTCATCTGTATCCTCCATGGTAAGACTACAGTTGCTTCATTGTTTTCCATCACAAAACAGGTATTAAATTCATGTATTAATTTTTTATGATCATTTTTTTGTCTTTAGTGAGGCTTCCGGTTCTCGAACACAACACTTCAACACTATGATTTGTGGGTCCCAGTTTGTATCCTGATGAGGAGGTACGCGCAGTCTTTGAGATTGATGTTTACTGGCGGAACTGTGTGCATTCACCTCTGATTCCCAATCTCCATGGAAATGTGTGTGAATCCACCTCTGCATCCCTGGCTCTCAACTGCTGCATTTTAGCCATCAGGCAGCTAAGTTCAACGGAACTTTGCCTATGAAATTTTGAACTATCATGCATATGTGTTCTTTTTAATACTGTTGTTACTTACAAACATTTAATATTACCACCTCTCCATATATTTTGTAATTAATTTACTATGACATTTTGTGGGGGACACTCCTTTTATGCTATCAATTCCCTTTTAATTTATTAGAGCAGTCAATTAATTAATCTCTTTATTGCGACAACTTTGGTGTTATAAAAGACACTTATAATTATTTTAATGTTTTAATATAAATATTAATAACTGGATCATAATGTGACTTAGATATATTTATCGTTAAGTTTCATATCCTACCATTTTCAAGGACTAAGCTTTAATGTTGCATTGCATTCCCTCTTTTATGGTTATTTAAAACCGTTGTTAATTTATTTGAAAAATACAGCAACTCGATAATTATTTGTTCTAAAGACAGTTGTTAGGTTTTTTTTTTGCATCAAGCTTCACGTGCTGTTGCCACAAGCGCCACTGTGTTGCCGTGTTTGCTTGCTGCCGGGCCGGCCGGCCTCATGGCAATGTGTCTTGCGGGGCTACTAGGTTGCGGCGGGTTACACCGCCGCCCACTTAGGCTCGGAACATACGGACTCATGTGCTATTCTCTCATCAGGAATGCTTGTTTAAGATGACGAGGGTATGAAAGCAGTGCTTTAGAATAATAGCAGTATGTGGCAAGCGTCAATTTAAACATTTAAAATTTATCAGCAAGGAATAATTTTACTATCACAAAAGGCCAAATTTATTGTGCAGTTTGTAGTGGGGGGGGGGGGGGGGAAAGAGAACTGAGTTTTAAAAACTGTGGTAGAACAATACTGTCAAAATTTGAAGCAATTTCATTAGTGTTCATAAACTATTATTTAGACATTAGTAATGTCCAATTCCCCTTACCTGTGATTACATTTAAAGTTTTTGGTATCAATAGTCAATAAATATTAGGTAATAAATGTATTAAGAGAACAGGTGTTACAGGTGTTTCCTCACATTTTCTCAGTTTGTTATAAACAGGTTGCAGATTTCACTGTGTCTTATCTAGGCAAGTTGTAAGTTGAAGTTTTGGGATCCGTACTAGTTTTATGAACTTAACTCCCCCCAAACAATTTCACACACACACACGCATGCATGCATGCACACATGCACACACTCAGACACACTTGTAGTAATAAAGGCAAATAAAAATGATTTAAGTAAATGTTTTCCAGCAACCTTCAATTGCATTTGAAACTTAAAGAGGTGCTGTTTTTTTTCAAGTCATTGTATTCTTCACATTCTTTCCACCTAAAAGTCACTTGAAATGCCAATTGTATGAAGTTGATACACAAAAATGTGTAGTCTGCAGGTCAATGAGTGCTATTTATATCTTTACTATATGGTTATTCCAAAATAAATCAAAACAGGAAAATAATTTCTTAGCTAGAAAAATACATTACCTGAACATTCCCGCATTGCTTTAGAAACACTTGCACTTTCTTTTTGGCTTCCTTCATTTTCTGTATGTTGTTGCTCATCTTTATTTCCAACATTCATGACAAGCATATTGTCCATGTCTGGTGAAAATTCTACAATAATGTATTCTCCCTCTAAAACAAAAAAAGTAAACAAAAATTTTACTAGTACAATGTGTTGGTCCTTGAAATGTGTCGCATCACTGAGAAATGTATTTAATTCACTAAGTGATTTTATCACAAATTTAAATTTATCAGTAATAAGCGAGAGCATTTGTCAGCTGCCTAAGGAACAATAATTTACATTTTTTACACTAGCTTTTCATTGGGCTGCTATTACTGCTATTACATTTTTGTTGCGAAAACACTGAATTGTTCTACCATTCCTTCATTAATGCATAATTTTGTGCCTTCCACAGACATCATTAGCACCATGCACTTTGTATACCACAAAATTGTACTACAAGCATACCTTCAATGTATAATTGTTGATAAGTACTACTTTTAAGTAAGTATATCAATTGGTAGTTTTTTTTTACTATTGACTTACTCATTTGTGGCCATATTTCATTTCCTCCATAAATACAATAGACACTCCTGTTAATCTGAACCAGTTTGGACTTCGGACAGTTCGGATTTCCACAAATTCCAGATCATCGGTTACAAAACCAAAATGTGGGGAACTATGTCAGATATCTACTTTGACTATAAATGCTTTCTACACAATAACAGATTATTTGCTAGTTCAGAAATAGTGATACAAACATACAGCGCACATACCATTGTTAGTTTTGTGTTAGAGCCAAGCACACAGTTAACGCATGTACAAAGGGGTGGAATGGTCAAGGTTAGAAGAAGGCCTCTGTTGGCTGGCTGCCCGTCGTGAAGTACGGGCAACACAGGTTGTACATGGCTACTGTATGGGTATTTTGTCAGTGTGCCTTTTGATTTGAGAAAAATGTTAATATGGGAAAGAGAATTAGTACAGATCTGTCTTGTCTGCACCGTAAACCTGTTCTGGCATCAGTTTTTCATTGGACACCAATTCAGAAACAAATCTGTCAGCTGCCTCTTTATCTGCACAAAGTTTCTCATCACTCACACTGTATAATGAAATACTAAGCTTGCTTTGAAATCTAGATAGTCACCCTTATGAAAAATCACATACACTGGCATATCCAGTGGTGCATTAGATATCTTGGCTGGCTCAATGAGCATTTGTCCTGGTCACACCTTCGTTTCTGGGTAGTAAGTGCCACTGCTTAAATCACATTCAAGATGAACACTTCTTTCTGCTCTCACTGTTTTACGTCTCTCCACACTAGACCTAGGATCACTTTCTGAAATAAATTTATACAATACAGTTTTTTAAAATTATTTTTTATCTTATATGACAATGATTTATGTTGATGTTTCGGAGCTCAAATGCAATAGTCTGATGAACTTGGACGTTTGCAGCAACTATCTTTATATTTCTTTGCTCAACAATAGGCAACCAAAACAAAAGAACACTTGTTTTGACATGGCAACAGACATGAATATGACAGATGATTGAGGACAGGGGGTGTGCATACACTCTGTCTTGTTTGTCATTTACATACAGTACAGTCACACGAAGAAACTTTCCCTTGTTACTAACAAGCAAAATTTAAACAAATTTTTTAATTTTAAAATTGTGTGAACTATCCGAAAGTTCAGATTTCCCCGAGTCCACTTTAAACAGGTTCTGTTATGCAATGTGGGCTTGACTGGGGAAGGACATACTTACTATGCGCTTCTTTCACAATGTTTTATAACACAGATGGAGACCATACACTGCCAGTAAACAAACTTGACATGACTTAAACTGAACTTCACGCATTTTAAGGTTACTACAGTGTAACTTTAATTGAATGAAGACTAACCATATTGCAAACTACAAACAATACACATTTATTTTAGTTATAAGCTATTCATGGTAAAATGAGTACTTTTAAAAGCCCTGCTTAAGATCTACTTGTATGCACGTTGTCCATTACTCCGTTTTATGTAAAATTAACATTGCCATAAGCCTCATCACATTATTCATGCATAGGTCAAATGAAACTGAAATTATTAAGAAAGTAAATACTTCACAAATCTGATCATTTTTACACTTGAATAAAAAAAAAAAAAAATTGAAAGGAATAATTTTAAGTTATCACAAATGGTTACCCAACACTTTTTATGTGACGAAGCTATGGAACTACTTTCTATCCGTCGTTACTAACTTTACTGGGTGAATGTCGCTCAACGCAACCATTAAAATATATGCATGCAGGGACAGTGACTTTTTTCTATGGTTCATTTCTAAAGTGCTCACATTATCGTGGACAGCCTTTACACACCTACAATAGGCTACTATCCCATGTACAAGTGCAGGTAGAAACGTTTGATTTGAAGCATGGAAAGGGGACATTGTCTCATCATAATTTTAGGGAAAAAACATTAAATTAATTAAAAATCAGTAGGTATTTTAACAATTCTGACAGTATTTCATTTGAGTTTTAAAACATTCACAAGACAGTTTCATATCATTGTGAGGGTTTTACAGAAAGGAGAGGTCTTATCCCCTTTCTGGATTTGCTCCTGTGGTTAACACACGGTGACAACTAAGACTCAAAAAAGGTTGGATTTTTTTTATTGTCAAAGCAAAAAGTAAGTGCAACAAATTTTCGAGTCTAATTCAACTACACCATTGCCACAAAATTTATAAAATAATATTAGGTGACAATGTTAACAGGATTTTAAGAAAATGTAAATGAACAACAAAATTACAGTTTCAAAACCCAAAGCATGTGAGGTGTTAAAAAGAGGATAATCCTCAGTTTTTGGACCAAGTGTGGCAGTAGTTCTGAAACAGCACTTTTTGTCAAACTGTCTGCATGCTGCTGTGCTTTTGAACAAAGTCCACTGCAAATAAACAGCATGGAAACTGTGGAGCATCATCTACCATTGGTATAGTCGGGTCACAGTAAAGAGCACATTTGAAAGCCCTGCTTAAGATCTACTTGTATGCACGTTGTCCATTACTCAGTCTTATGTAAAATTAACATTGCCATAGGCCTCATCACTTTATTCGTGCATAGGTCAAGTGAAACTTTGAAATTATCAGAAAAGAAAATTATTTTACAGATCTGCTCATTTTTACACTTGGATGCAATAAAAAAATCAGAAAGCTAATGAAATAACTTAAGTTACCTACCTAACACTTTTTTATTGTACGTTACGATATGTAACTACTTCCCATCCATCGTTACCAACTTTACTGGGTGCGTGTCACTCAATGTGCCCGTTAAAATATTTACAGGTAGGAGCGGTGATTTCAAAAGTACTCACATTATCGTGAACACCCATTAATAGAGGTGATCGTCAGCTGTGAAGGTGTATGAAGCCTACAAAAAGGTGGTCACTGCATCCATAAAGATGATTCTTCAGTGGAAATGGCATCAAACCTGCACGACAGTACCAGAGCTGGACCTCTTGACTGGCAAAATGTCTGCCTCCTCCTCCTGTTTCGTTGACCAGATGGCCATTGGCTTACCAGTGGTGGAAGAAGACAAGCTGGTTGTGGCAGCATTTTGATCCACTGAGTTTTCTTGAAAGTGTTTGGATCTACTGTACTTCTGGAAGGCACTTTTAACCGAAGTGGTTATATCCATTCTTGGCAATTATGTACAATTTGTGATTATTTAATTCCCTAAATGGACTGGACAAAATGTTAGCTTACACATATTCTAGCAGTTGCTGTCACCTTCAAAAGCAGTCCTTTTATTAAGTGATGCTTCACAAAATGACTGTGCCATAGCTCTAAACATTCCCGGAAACTTGTTTTCTGGAATGCTGCAGAGTATATTTGTCATCATGTTTAATGTCCTGAATGTCATTGAATCTGCATTCTTTTAGGACACTTTTCAACTTTGGAAATAGCTGAAAGGTACAGGGTGCCATGTCAGGGAAATAAGGTAGTTGGTTAATTTTTAAAATGGATTTCTGGGTCAGGAACTCATGAAATCATAATGCATTATGTGCTGGAGTACTGTTATGATTGAGAACCCACGGTCAGGCCAGAGCAGATTTCTATATACTATCAGAAATTCTAAATAAGAATTTTTGTTGACTGTTGTATCATGGCCAATCAACTCCTAGTGAACTCTATCTTCTTGTAATAGAAAAACACCAGCATGGTTTTGAACTGCAAAAAAAAATATGAATGCTTTCTTAAGGCAAAATGGATTCTTTGTTTTCCACTGCATACTCCAACATATTGTTTCCAAAACATACTGGAAACACTGGGTTTCATTACTGGTAATAATCCTATTAAATATATCTGCATTTTCAAAAAGACTGGATGAAATTTAAAGAACGTGTTCTTGCTGATCTTCTGTCAAGATTCAAGGCACTATCTTTGAGGAATTCTTTCTCATTCCCAAATCCTCTGAAACAAACTGCGGCAGTGTTTCCCTGTTCATTTTCAGTTCTTCTGCCATTATTTGTACACTCAGTCTTTGATTTCTGCGTATTATTGTTTGCATTCTGTCCACATTTACATCTCCCCTTTGCATTTTTGACAGCCTACTTCTTCCATCGTTGTGGACATCTTCCCTCCCCTCCTTAAACTGCATACTACATCAATTAAAAAATTGATTTTTTCATGACATGCTCATCATACGGCAGTTGTAACAGATCTTAAATTTCACTTGCACTTTACTATTACACAAAACTTTAAGTTGAACCTACATCTCAACATTCCTGTCACTCATTTCCTAACAAGAATGGAATGCATATCTGTAGTAATTGCTCTGCAACTCTGTAAAGAATCAGTCAAGATTTGCAACCCAGGCAAGTGTAAGTTAGAACACTGGCATTTCGGGAAATTAAATTGTCACACCTTACACCATAGACTAAATATAAGGTAGACCAATCTCGCTGGCTGCGTACAACCAATCTACATGTCCCAACATTGAACTGCTTTTCTGCTATACGGCTAACAAAAATGGCGTGGATCGGGTTTGAGGTTAGAACACTTTTTAGTAAACAAGTGCTTTTGAGATGTTCTTAACTTCCTCTAATCAATTTGTAATGCTTTATCGTAAAATTCAAACTGGTAAAAGTATTTTATTAATATAACAATGCTTGTCGTTTACAAATGAAGATATAAACAAACAGATTCATTACTGTTGACCATGTGACTTTGACAGTCGTGTAGGATTGGGGTAGGTCAATGTTGGGTACATGCGCAGAAGACGAATAAGCGGTCTAACTCATCTTTAGTGTATGCCTTACACAGCCAACATGCTGACTGTCTTCCATGGAGTGGAATGTAATGTGCCACATGGCCAGAATTATCCAGGTGTGGCTGAAGGAACACTAACAAGACTTCCAAGTACTTTCCTGGCTCCTTTATTCCTCAGACTTGAACCAAATCAAGCAGCTTTGGGACCACATTAATGTCTGTTACATGGATCCTCTGCAACATGCCCTTTAACAGCTGCCAGATGGACTGTAGTCTGAATGGCTTCAGATACCCTCAGAAACCTTCCAGCATCTCACTGATTCACTACTATGCCATCTATCAACTGTCTGTGCCGCACATAGCTATAATTCTGGATATTAGCTGGTGGTTATAATAATGTGGCTTGACAATATATATAGAAATAGTGATATTCACAACAGACATTAATTGAGTAAAAAATTTAAATCATGCAAATTAAAAAAAAAGTAATTGCAGTTCAAGGAAATTAGTTTTATAACATATAATTTCCTTTAAGCATTATCTAGGTTTCATCCAGCTTTATTTTGTATTTTGTTCAGTTATTTAGGGATGAAATAGTATTGTTACAAGAAGCCTGAGGGGCGTGTCTGAGCCTGTGAGGAATAAAAATCTCAATAAAATTAAAATAATCAAATTTGATTTTAATTTATTCACACAGCTATTATTTATAGCATCAATCTATCTATATTGACTATTACACTTTTTTATTTCCAAGTTAGTACAGAATTTAATCGAAGTCCTTATCAATGTCTGTCTGGTTATATTCAATAAACTAACACTCAACATTACCACATGTTCAGTTTGTCTGTTGCCATCATTTGTAATGTCTTTCACTCATGCAATCAGTCCAATAGTCCAGCCTGCCAGCCGCACTCTTCACTGCGCCGATGTTCATGGTCATAGATTTTCATTCAGCAGGTCACTTCTCTCACCATCCATTTCTCTTCCCGCTTGTCGTCGATCGCTCAAACTCCAGACATTCATCACCTCCCAGCTCAAAGGACAGACGTGCTTTTATAGTTACTGGCTTTGACCTGGAAGGTTCGCCACGCCCCAAGTCACACTTACAGTAACTTTGTCATTAATCCAGAACATTTTTCAGATAAATGCAGAAATTCTATCCCCTGAAAGTCAGGAGCATAAAAGCAGCAAGTCTTATAACAGCAGCTAACTTTTTGAAACAAAATATGCACTTCATATATTATTGATTGCCTGACCTTCATTTCTCTGTTCTTGCCACCTGTTATATCACTACTCTGTCCTCCACACATTCTTCGCTTGCTCATGCGATGCAAATGAGCAACACGTAACACTGCCCTCTCCTCAAGTATGTTCATCCAGAACGGACTCTGCAACATCAGGACCTTCATAGAGTGCCAGTTGGTCAATGTGGACAAACTGCAACTTTGCCCGAGAGCCTTGATGACAAATCCGAAACACCACATCATTGATCTTCTTCACATTCCTGTAGCTTTAGGCAGTACCCTTTTACCTCTATGGGTTGTACAGCCACACCAGTTGTCCTTGAAATACATTGCCCGACATTCTCCTATCATACAGCGTCTTTACCCTGTCACTATTTATTCCGAGGTGCTGTCAAGCAAACTCATTAATGCCAAAAATTCTGTTCAGTAAAATCTTGTTAAGTCAAAGTCTATTAGTTTGAATTCATATATAATTTGAAGTGTTTATTTGCCCCCAAACCGAAGAAAAGGATTTTATACGCTTTTAAGTTTGGTTAATTCAAAATTTGCCTTTTATGTGGATTTCATCCAAAAGTGTATGTGAAGTTCAGACTAATTAATCAAAGCTATAATAATTATGATAATAAACATGCATCGCCTACACTGTCGTGGGTGGGCGCATTAAACCAGCAATGGGTGGCGGCGCAGCAATTAGCTGACGAAAATTGTGCACGCATATGGTATCTTGCCTGCAACGTTATCAACATTCGCTGGAAGTGCATTCATATTAGAGGGAGCGAGAGGATACTAGCTACCATGGTTGCAGTTTGCAACCAAACTTTATCTTTTTTTTTGCGTAACAATTAAAGGCAACAATTACAACACGTATATTTTACTGCATGTGAACATACATTTATTTAATGGCCAAGATAAATGCAAAAAATTATTTTTTGAGCTATTTCCTTCAAATTTTTGCCTTTTTTAAACTAGAAATGTTATGGTTCCCCAAAACAGGGCTGTAACATCGAAAGGTAGTTATTCCCGGGGCCGTAGTTGTGTTTACTTTGGAAAGGGAAAAGGTGCATTTCTTTAATATACATGAACAAATTTTTTTTTTTAATTCAACAATTCGAAATTATGTAATTCGAAGTTGAAAAGTTAGGTCCCGAGCACTTTGAATTAATAAGGTATTACATACGTAATTTACTAGCATAATCAGGGGTTTCAGTTTTCTCGTATGTCAGTCGGCCAAACAGTAGGACACTAAGAAGGTGTAGCTCTCTTCCAATAGTATTCTTGATGGTGTTACTCTTGTGGACTCGATAACTGCAGAGTGGTATGCAAGGAGAAACAATGGCACCTTTGAATCCCAGTTCTTTTGATTGTCTGCCAAAAAGATTGACAAGTACTGCTCAAGAGTGCAGTTAAGTCTCTCGACCATTCCATCGACTGAGGGTGTAAGGCTGTAGTCCTAATCTTTTTCATCCCCAGAATCTTTGTTCTCTCCTTGAACACCACAGCTTCAAAGTTTATTCTCTGATAGGAATATACCATAGTTCTAATGGCACCCCAAACCTCGAGAAGACATGATCTATAAGTGCATCGGACATAGTATGCACTTCTTTGTTTGAGAGGGGAATGACCTCAGGCCAGTTAGTAAGGTAATCTTGGGCCACCAGTAGATATCAATTACCTCTATCTGTGACAGGCAAGGGGCCCAGAATATCTACTGCCATCCTCTCAAATGGGGCTCCAACATCGTATGTCTGGAGGTGACCTGGTCCCCTGGTCCTTGGGCTCTTCCTCACAGTGCAGGTGTCGCACATTCGGGACCACTTGTCAACATCCTCCTGATAATGAAAACAGTGGAATGTCTGTCTAAGTCTGTCAAAAGTCTTATTAACAAGAAAGTGCCCACTGGTTGCTGCATTATGCAATTCCTTTAAGACTTCAGGAACCCTGCATTCTGGAAGGACCATCTGTAAAAGTGTGTGTTTTCAATCATTACCTTCCCAGTTTCTGTAAAGTACGCCATTCTTCAGTATTAGAGAATGCCATTATGCCCAGTATCCTTTTATTTCTGCTCTCAGACTAGATATCTTTTCTCATTTTGTCAGACAGCCAACTTCTTTCCATCCCAGTAACAGATGTAAAGTGGGTTCATTTTGCTGATCTTTCCTAATACCCTTATCACTCCAGGTAGGTTACCCATCACGAGATAGAGAACCTTGAATTCTTGTCCTCCGTACCTTCAGCGATTCACCACTCTTTACTTTCTGACATTCGTAATGAGGACAAGATGGCGCACATGGCCTCCTAGAAAGTGCATCTGCATGGATGTGAAGGTGTCCAGATCTGTCCTGTATTTCAAAGTTACATTCTTGAATGTCTGTATCCACTGGGCTATTTGACCTTCAGGGTTCTTGAAATTGAGTAGCCAGCGTAATGAAGCATATTAAGTTCTTAGAATAAAATGAATGCTATAAAGGTAGGGGTGGAAGTGTGAAATTGCCTTCACCATAGCCAGAATCTCCTTGCATGTGAGACAGCAATTTCTCTCAGGCTTATGCAATACCTCACTGAAGTATTCTGCAACACAGCTCCAATGCCTGCATCAGTGTCCAAAATGAACACACACTCACTTTCATGGGAAACCCAGGACTGGTGGAGATACCAGAATTTCCTTTAGCTTATCAAAAGCATTTTCACACTCAATGGTTCAATTAAATTTTCTTTTTGCCTCAGTCAGTTTATGTAGTGGCTTGGCAATCGTGTTGAACCCAGGTACAAATCAACGATAATAGGCACATAATCCACGAAAATTCAGCACGTCTCTTTTGTCAGTTGGTGTTGGTGAATTTCTTATTACTTAGGTCTTCTCAGAGTCTGTTCCAATTTCATGGGCCAACACTACTAGTTTCAAGTCGGTTGCGGCTACTTTCTGGAATACAGAGCCTAATTGTGATATGTGCTCTTCAAATGTCCTTCCTGTCACAACAATGTCATCTAGGTACACCTGTCAGATATCTAAAGGTAAGAAGACTTTTTCCATCAGGTGTTCGAGGTGGCAGGCATAACTTCAAACTCCCAAGTTCCTTTCTCTTGGACATAAAATGTTGCCGGAAGCACATTGGGTTGTCCACAGACAACTGGGCAGCTAATTTTTGGGGGACAAATCATGCTATTGACTTCACCAATTCTGTAATACCTACCCATAGCATATAGCACACCTAGTTGAATATCGAAACAGCACTCCAGCCTATGTTTTACATCAAGCTGTAAAAGACATTCATCCTCTATTTCTGCTATGTAAACATTGTACTCTATGCTAAGATCACCAAGCTTCACGATCACTTTTCTCTTACCTCTAACCGGAGTGGTCTCACCTGATACTGTAGTCGAATAGCACCGTTCTATACTCGTCGGGTGATCATCAGGACGGGGGGGGGGGGGGCAGAGGAAATCTGGTCTTACTACTGTTTATGGTCGCCCCTGTGCCGACAACCATCTGGCAAGGAACATCACTAAGGCTCCCCTCCACCAGTATATAGCATCCCAATCCTGTTTCACCGACTGTACATGTAAGAATATTGGAGTCCCTCCAGCAGTTACTGACCTTCGCCCCCTAAGATAGATGTTTACAAGTTTTCTGAATGTGCTGTATTCACACCTACCTCTCGCTGCCTCTTTTCTCACTGCTACTGCTATGGGCAGTACGTTCTCCAGTGCCTCGGCCATCCACAAAACCAACACTCCGGATATTTGGGTGTAGCCAGCGAAGCTCTGGAGCACGTACCCTGGAAATGATGTCTCTCACCACCATCTGCAACTCCTTCAGTGTCTACGTTGTTCGGTCTCAGTCATCTTCATTCAGTGTCACTGCCCGTACTGGATGTCGTGGTGTGGCCCCCTGTCTTGCTGACTCTACCTCCAGTACACGGGCCAGGGCATCCTGCATGTTGTGGGATACAGCCAAACATACTGCTTGCCATACCTCTGTGTCGGTGATGGCACTGATGTAAAAGCAGACTACAATGATGTCACTGGTCTCCTTGGAGCACCCTTCTAGAGATAGTTGAGACGGCCATACAATGTCTTGCAGTAACGTAAGCAGTGGCTCCCCTGGTCACTGGGAGCAGCTTCGCAGTTGGGCATGGTGAGAAGGTCGCAGGTACTGGTCGCCGAAACGTAACTCCAAGACCGACACCAGTGTAGTGTACTCCAGTCGATGTCGCTCCTACAGAGATTGTAGTATGCTCAGTGCAGAGCCTCTCAGTATAAGGCAAGGTAGTAAGCCCACTGTTCAGATGACCAACCATACAGAGTGATGACTATTTCAAACTAGTGTTGGTACTCTTACCAAGAAGTCTGGCCATCGTAAGGGGCAGCCTTAATTGAAATTCTCTTCCCCATTCCTGGCTGTGCGACACCAATGCCACAGATCTGCTTACTCTCCTCCAAGGTTGCTGTATTGGTTACGACTTGCACTGCCTCTTCACTTTTGTTGGCTGCTGGTGTTGTGATAGCGGAACTCTGTTGCTGAATAAATCCCTCCAACCGCTTCTCTTCTGTACTGATCTGCTTTATTTAATTCTTGACACTGTCCATTTTTTCACTGGCACTGTCTACTTTCTTGTCTACACAGTAAATTCTTGTGTTCACTAACTCTCCAATGCCTTCTATTCTCCTGTGTAAATTATCTATTATCCTGTCTACTATTCACTTACATTAGGTATCTAGCTGTTTACATTCTAGTTTATAGTACTTATAACAGAAATAATTAGGGTATTTACAGTCTTTTTCACTACTAATTTAGGTATTAACAGCTTTGTTCACATTAACCATTTAGCTCCCTAGCTTCTCAATTAATGCTCACAGTGATTTCAGTTCTGCAGACATTTTTCTAATTAACATTCACTGCAATTGTTGTGCAAAACAGTGTTAATTTTTGCAGCCTACATCTATTAAAATTATTTGTTTTAATTTTACTTTATATTACTTATTACTTGCCAATTGCCTAACTTAATTTACAATTGAATACCTCTATCCCACTTCTGGCACCAGTGCTAAAAGACGCCTGATATCCAAGTTCATGAGGGCTGGAGGTCTTAATAAAAATAAAAGAACAAAATTTTATTTTAATTTATTCACACAGCTATTCTTTACAGTATCAATCTATCTATCTCCACTATTACTCTATTTCTCAGTGAGTGCAGTATTTAATGTCTATTTCAACACTAATCAAAGTCTCCTCAATGTCCAGGCATTATCAACACACCTTTTTCTCTGTTTTTATTCACATTTATTATTTTTAAAATATTATAATTTGACGCATGCCTCTCTTGGGTCTTACTGGCTAAGAGGTGGTTACGCTGACTGCCCTCTCGGTTACGTCGTTGGAGAGGGGAATCAAACCCAAGAGTGACATGGAGTGATATGATTTCCCTCCCAAGGAGTTTCACTATCCTCACGACTAAGAGGCTGTCAAAATGTGGGACGCCAGCGGTCCACGGGGTTTGGGCAAGACCTTCGGTGGGAGTCTAACCCTAACTGTTTTCCCGAATGCCAACTTTATCGTACAGAAATTCAGCAGATCCACCACGGGCAGGTGTCAAACCCTGATCAGCTTGCCTGATGCTAGCTTGATAATGCTAGAGAGGGCTGGATCCACCTGAACGGGGGGTGCCTGGTGGTCAGGGGTCTTAACTGGCAGCAATGCCTCTGATTGTTCCAGACAGGGTTACTCCTGGTCTTCCTCCGACTGACTCCAACCTAGCTGTCATTTTAATGGGGACTAATGTGAGGCAGGTATGATAGTATCATAACATAGTGGAGTGTACTCTGGTTTACTGGGTGGCAGCTCTACTGGATTTCGAATTACACCATTAACAGTAGTAGTATTCTGCCTGTGAAGGGCACGTCTCTCACAACGCCTCTGGCGGCTCCTAATTCCGTGCTTATTGTGCATTTGAATTTGGAAGCTGTCTACGTTTCTGCTGACGTAACAGTCCTGGGGGGTATGACTTGACAGTTGTGCCAATGCACTGAAAACCCAGATGCAGCGGCGTGCCCCTGCGGGTTTAAATGCCAATCTTTTCAGGCCCCGTCTCCTGTGGACTCCAGCACACCTCACTAAATTACACACACTTGATTAAACCACAAAAATACTAACAGGGGAAATGAAGCTACAATTGCGGAACGGGAGACAAAAGATTTCGGTTGACGTAATATTTATTACAGTGACTAAGGAAACTGAAAAGTCCCAGCTAAATGAATACACTTTAAGATATTAGCTACAGTAATATTATTAATAATTATAATGAGTTGAAAACAGGCAAAGGCGAGCCTGATAAAATTACTCAAAATGCGCAAAGGTTCTAAGTGATGCAATTTACAGCATATGACTTTAGAAGGTGTTTTGTCCAGGGGGAATGCTAATCACGCAACGACCTGCTACCGTAGGAGTCAAGGGAAGTTGACTATGGTAAAGGGTAGTGTGTACAGGTGATTGGATTACCGTATGGAGAGAGTGCTGAACCTGGCGGTCAGCTGGAGTGGACAAGCCTTATGCAAGTTGGTGAGCTGGAGCGCTGGCGGCCTTCTCAAGCTGCTGATTGGAGAGACTACTACCTTCCCAAGCAGCGGGCTGAGTTTGAGCCGTGTTGCAGGCTGCCGAAGAGGAGAGAGAGTCTTTGCAGACTAAGGAGCATCTTCACAGACTGAGGAGAGTTTTCACAGGCTGAGGAGATCTCGCGAACCTATTCGGCCGGCGAGCCCGGTGTCTCTTCTGCTGTAGCATGGTGCTGGACCTTTACTTATACATTAAAATCTCAGTATCAGCTATTACTCAGGGTGAGGGGGGGGGGTGTGTGGAGCGTACCCTTCCAGTGCTGGGGTAGGTTTATTTTTAAACACCTCTCTTGGCGGCTAGCTGGATGTGACGTCACAAGGTCACAGGGGTGCTGCCATCTCTGGGGGCGATTGGAACTTCTTCCGCGGCTAACCAAAGGGTAGAGGATATTCAATAATATTTATTCCATTTGTAGGGGTGGCGCTTGCATGTGGGATTCTGGGCGGGAGGTGCATATTTTAATTACGTGGGTTAGTTACAATTATGTAATCGGCTGTCCAGGCTTGTGGAATATCCTTGCTCAATATGTTTATTCATTTTTCCACTGTTATGACTTGCCACTGAGCTCAGGTTGCTCATAGATGGAGCAAAGTCACCCATAGAGAGCGCATATGTGATGCGCAGCATGCTGGCATGTGTCAAATTTATACATAATATAACGCCGGCTAACAGCCAGCGGCGCTAGAGCCCATGATGGCGCTCACGTGTTCCGCACGTGTGCAAAGAGGCCGATAATTTGAACTTTCCTATAAGTGTTAATTTCAGGGTAAAATGTGTTATATTGTCTTTACAGTATGCAATATGTCTTTAAATGTTTTAAAATGCTTGTACTGATTTTAATTGTTTGGTTATGAATATTCAAAGTGCCTGCGATGCCGAGATTAAGAACACTTAATATTCTGGCATGAATGCCATCACAAAGAAGCATTAAAATAATATTGAAATTCATAACAAAATTACAGAAATGTAAAACAATATCTAATTTAATGTGCCATTTTATTTTCAATATAAAATATTTTACTCTGCGTGCATAGCACTTCCACTTATGTGAACCCCGCAGGCGGCCATGATAGGTCTGTGCGATGCTTGTATCAGGACAGTTTGTCGAGGAGAGCTGGCGAGGTAAGACACTGTCACGTGCGCACTACAACTTTTGTTCACTGATGTAGGTTTCCATAGTCCATGTAGTTTACCGGTTAATCTTTGCTTGCGTACATTTTTGCCAACATTTTCCCCAGCATTATACTCCCGCTTTACTGATTTCTTACGCCCTTGTGGCATTTTTAACTTAATCTAGGAGAAGGAGGAGAAAGATGTCGGAGAGGTCACGCGACCCGTGCATTTTGAATCAGACGCCATCTGCCTATGTTTATGGCATTTCATTGTAACTTCTGCATAATTGCTAAATGCAATTTTAAGAACTTTATTTTTCTGTACGTATTTAAGGGTAATTTTCGTGTTTGAATATTTTACGGCAACATCGCGTATAACTACGTGGCCGACTGAAGGCAAGTCTTTGTATACGCCATCATTGCATTTTAAGAGCTTATTTATATAACATTGTAAATGCAATCATTTATTTCAGGGTTCTATGTATTTTTCATGTAAATTGATGCTTTTTGTACTTGATCACGCTGTCACAGTAATGTTTGATTTTACCGTCATCAGGCATGTTACAAGCCTGTGACAACGCTAATCGTAAAGAGAACCATTTGTCAAACACGAATAATATTATATCAGAATTTAGTTTGCCGTTTCCACGCAGAAATATTGCAATTTCACCTGCACCACATGGTCTGCTACGAACTTCATCCAGCAGCATCCGTGCCACCTAAGCTTGTTTCACACGTGTGTGTTTATTGTGAATATTCATCTCGTCTCCCATCTTATTTCATGTCTCATTTAAGGGTCTTTGTAATTGTGTAATTAGTGTACGGTGCAAATACTCCCATCTTAGCCAGCTCTATGTATAGGCCGTCACCACATTTAACCACGTGCTGGAGGGCGATCTCTGACGAGTTTGCGTTAGTGATGCCGAGTAATCACTCTTGTTAATGTGTACTAAGGGTATTTATTTGTAATTCACCATGTCCTGTCTTCAGGGAAAAACCGTCAGTCCACCCTAATTGCTGTCAGCCCTCTTCCCTTGTGAAGGCTGTGGTTTCACGCACCTCGGTGAGATCATCCATTTAGGCATGTGCTAGATTACGAGTTGGGAAGCACCCAAGCGGAATTGGCTAGTCATGACCGAGATAACCATTTCTTTGGCACGTTGATGTGTATAATCAGTATCAATAAAAACAAGTCTACAGTGAACTCAATTTTTTATTCAGTAGTGACAGTGTCCTAGCCACATACGTTTATCAATTGTTTATTTCAGTGATTTTATTAAAAGTTTAGTATTGCCAATGTGTTTGTAAGTACGCGTGGGTGAGACGGACACACAGAACCCACAACATCCCTGAGAACCCTGAGTCTCAATAGTGCGGTGATTGGGAAGCACCGCTGATGCCCAAATTACCACTAAGTATTTGTGTCATCATTCGTCTTGTGTCTCAGCCGACAGCGTCAAATATATAAGTGAAAGTTCAATTTAACTTATAATAGTGTACTTTTATATTAAAGCAATTATAAAATGCTTGCGGTAAGATACATATTTCGAAAACAACCCTGCATGTTATATAAGGGATGATTTTTAAAAAGTTTGATTTAAAAAGTGCAAAGAAACTGCAAATAGACTATATACAACATGGTGGCAGCAGTAGATGCCTCATTAAGGTGCAATGTGTGTAAACAACTCTGAGGAATAAAATATGTACCTAGTTCATATTACATTTCTGGGTATTTTATAGCCAATATTACAAGCATACAAGAGGGTAACAGGAAGTGGTGAAGCATAATCGGTGGGACTACAGATCAAACCTCTCGATCCAATGGACTTTATTTTTAGATCTAAATGCATGGTTCTGATAAAAGGTATGATTCACCTTATTCTAAATATGAGTGGAAAACAGAAATGTGAAGATTGTGAAAAAACTGGTCTCTTTATGTATTTAATAGACAAAAAGGCAGCCAACGTTGTCCTCATGTTTGAAAAACCAAGAACAGGTTACTGGAAATACAAATGTAGTATTAACTATAAACATCTCTTGCCCACCATGTATATCCACTAACTGCCCTCTACCAGGTCTGCCAACCTCTGTGTATCCTGCAATATCCCTACACTACATCCCTCTTTCTCACTTTTGTCTAGGCAGAAACAGTACTCTGCACAAATTCTACTACACTACATCTGGGCCTAATTTTGCACTAGAGCACTTTATCTGAAACACTTTCACTATTTCTGTTACACAACACATGCGTGGCCATAATTATATACTGCTCAACTTACTGTCACATAAAATTGCACACTCCTACAAGTCTATTTGGCGAGGTTTTGTCATTATTCTCCCACTTCAGGTTGATAAATTGGTTACTACTGCCTCTACTGGCTTTTGAAGACTCTTTCATTTCTCTCACTCCCTTGCTGGAAACCTTCAGTAAAGTTTGATGATCTCACTCTCTCCCCTGCTGGCTGACTACATTCCTCAGAATTATCTGCTTCATTGTTTCTCTCTTGTTGATTCTCATCTCTTTTATGTTGTTTGCTTGAACCCAATATATTGCCGGTTCCTCTTTTATTAACTGTGTTTTTGGCATCATCTATTTTCTCCTTCATCTTTCCTTCCAATACTTCTATCAGATGCTTTCTGCTCCTGCATTGAAGCCTTTGTAAGCAATTACAACGTATGACCTTGCTGCTTCTGCAATATTCTGGACTCGTTCATAACAGCTCATGTTGGTGATCCACACTCTGTATCATGATTTAGAATACGCAGAACTTTGACTCTGCATATGCTGCTATCATGGATGTATATATGCTGTGATTTTGTTGAACTAAACAGGTATGTAGAAAAAGAAGTGTTTCCAATATGTTCAGTCGCCTAGCTAAAATATGTGGAAGTGTTTCGTAAAACAGATGTTAACTCAGAATTACATCCAGTTCCACTAAGTGAGAAGAGTCAACCCCTGCCTACTTTCATAACTCAATTCAGAACATACAAGTACAAACTATCCTTCGGATCGAAGGTAGCCTCAGAATATTTTAATACTTCAGCTCCAAGATTCCACAAGTCCTGAAAGAGTGGGATAAAATTATCATAGACAAATTTCACAAAGTACATTTACACTAACACATTAGAACACTAAATTCTGAAAGTCCACCACTAAAGCCAATGACATATGTCACACATTACCATTAGTCACTGTCACTTGTGTCATCATGCAGTGTAGCTGTAGCTGTACCACTTGGGCTGGCTGTCTCTACATCACATAGCTTGTTTACAGTAGCTGGTGCCAATAAGATATTGAACACATTCTGTAATGCGTGTTTGCATAGTTTTCTTGGCCTTCTCTACCTCCAATTGTTTTCTCGGCAGGTACAGGCTCATTAACTGCTATTCACTTACTTAGCTGCAACACCATTAAATTCACACATTTACTTCCAGTTTTTTTTTAACATGTACACTTTCTCTTGAATCGAAAGCATTTTCCTTTGCCATTTAGCTGTATCGCTAGAAGCCGGTATCTTTTATTTACTCAACATAATTTGTAAAACAATTAAAAAGATTTGCAACACAAACATGGATACAATTACTTTATGTCCGACACAAAACAAATAACTCATCACTAGTGCATGATGCGAACAACTGGCTATTTATAGAGTTGCGCTGGCATGCTTGTGTGCGGCCAGCAGGTATGTACAGTCTGGTGCAAGCAATGAAAGACCTCCCGTGAGCACAGGAAAGTTATAGCACAAATTTGCAGTGTTTGAAATTTTTTGGAAAATTAGTTCCAAATATAGAGAATTTCGTTTGAGGGAATTCCGGTTGAGGCGTGCTCTACTGTATTTTGTTTCCCGCCATTAAGACGTTGTATGGTACCAACACCTGGATTTTTACTAAAATTAAATTCCCTACATAGTTCACCATACACAGAAAACAAAATAATTCTGTCTTGTACCTAGGTTCACTAAACTCACCAAAAGCCTTTACTAGGTTCTAAAACTATATCTTCAGCTGAAATTGCATTACCTGAGAATGTTATGTTCTTGTTCACACCGAAACACTTTTGGACCTGTTTATGGTTATGCCATGCTCGCAGTACCCGGTTAGGATTTCCCTTAGCATTCTATCATACTAGGTTACTGTTTCTGCAAACAGCTGAATGTCATTTTCATGCTTGAAGCACATTAGGCACATATTTCAGGACTTGTGCAATCTTGGATGGAGTGGAAGAGGCTTGTGTTATGTAGTGATTGAAAGAGAATCTAGAAGCAGTGGACCGTAATAGTCCTGATCCAACGTGTGTTGGAGCCCTGGTTGTTCCAAAGAGTACCCATGCTATACTAGCAGTTTACACTGCCAGGATGGCAAGCATGACTGCAGAGAGCAGCTTCATGAGGTGAAACTGAAGTCAGTGTGTTGTCTCTACTATAGCCTGTCTACTAGGGGCTATTTTCCCATTGCCCTGCACATGACCTGCAAATATGCATGGAGGAGGGATACAATTGACAACAGGCAAACAGTGTTAATGGACAGTGCAGGGGAGCGGCAAAAGCAGTTGTTGTCAAGCCAAAAAGATGGGTAGATTTCCTCTTTGGTAACAAGCACATAACAATAGAATTCTTAAGTAGGCAGTGAATTTTATCAGGTTAACTAATATGATGTGTAACACTACGGGTGGGACGATATGTGTTCGATACTCGATAATCTTGAGTAAAAATATGTTGACAATGCAATAAAATTTTTGTAAACTACATTTTCATTGTTCTCAACCAAATTTATGATAAAGTTTAAAATCAAAGAAAAATCATCCAAAATAATATTACAGATGATGGAAACAAATTTGAAATTTATATAACTTCGCATCTATGGTAGGCCTGGCAAGTGTTAAAAAATTATAAATATTTATATGATACTAAAAAAACACATCACATCAGGCTTGTCAATTTTCGAACTAAGAAAACTTAAAAAAATTTTATTTAGAAAAACAACCATTAAATTTTTTCTGGATTAAGTCAGATAGAGGAAATGTGGTAATTGTTTATCGCCGGATAAAAAACAACAATCGCAATTCTGCCACAACCGGAAGTAAGATTAATTTATTAGTCTGTTTGTTGTGTTACGTTGGACGTTTTCACAGATTGTGCACACACAAAGCAAGTAAAATAAATATGAAATACCAGTTGTAAACACAAATGGTACATAAAAAATTAAAATATGTACATGCATTCAGAATACCAAACATATGTTTACTAAATTTTGACAGTTCTAGAAACGTACCATAGTGGCAATGTATCCCTGTGTCACAGCTGTTCTGTGCCTGTGTCTATGGGGAAACAATGAGTGTAAACAAATGCTATGATCAACGTAGGTTACCATTCCAACCTACCTTATTTTTGTTATAGCAAAGTCGTACTGCTAGGGCTTAGTTAATTTTATTGCCAGTGGATTAGATGAGATTGGGAGATACTTTAGTTTAACGTCTTTCATGAGACAGTGTTTTTTTGCATCTCTTCTTACGAAACTGTATTATCTTTAATTACATATTGTTTTAGTGGATGAGTCGAAAAATTGCTCGTGTGAATGAAACATTCAAATTATCATATAACCTGTCAATTTTTAACCACACTGAAAGAAAACATGATAAATATGTCATTTGTACCAATTAGAATATTAAACACATTCAGGACGTAAATATTTTTGGTGAAATTCCTTTTCCATACAATAAATGCATTATTTTTACACTGCAAAAGAGAGCTGAAATGGTACTTTTCTAGGCCACGTACATTCTAATAACCATTTCAAAATATGTTATTTACAATACATGCTTTCAAAACACGTTATTTACAATACACACTGACGTACTGTTCATAATTCATATTTGCCACTCCTGAATACATGTTGTCCTATTGCAATCCTTACTACATATTTCTCTGCCACCGGTACAAAATAATTAGCTGAAACATTAAATAAATATGAGACAGGCTTTCCGAAACTAGTAAACTGTAGAACAAAAATAAATGGTGCAGCTTCGTGACAATAGGGAAAATGGTGGACCAAGCCATATACACGTACCGATAAAAAGTATTGAATAAAAGTATTGATATGCACATTGCGATACTCGATACTTTCGATATGGCCCAGTATCGAGGGATATTGAATGCCCCATCTCTAGTATACACATACATCGACATCACTTTAAAAAAGTATTTATCACTCTGTAAATAATATTTCCTATAAATAGTAACTTTTATTACCTTTGGCTTGATCTGATGTATCCAAAACTGATGACTGTGATTCAGCAGTGTCGCCTTCGACTGACTGCAACTCAACATCGTAACATTCTTTGCTTGTGTCACAATTTGAGGTAAATGTTGACAGAAGTTCAGGTTCTAATTTTTCCACACTTGGCGATGATTCCATTATCATCTCAGAATGAATTATATCAATCCTGTCTTTCAAGACTGCATGCAGCAGATCATACTGAACTGGTGGCTTCTTCTTCCTCTTCTTGTCAGCTCTATCTTCTTGTGGACTGGTAATGTACTGAACATACGCTCTCTCCAGATTTCTCCACTTCTGCGAACATCTAACCCCTCCATCAACTTTGTTATCAGCCACATTATACCCCAGTTTCATCATTTCTTCATACACAGCTTGCCACACTTCAGATTTTCTGGTTTTCCTGTTACATAGTAATGCTTGATATTTGTCACTTCCAATAATTTTTATGAATGTATCTGTGGCTTCTAAATCTTCAGCAGATGGATTCCTCTTCACCCAAAGTGATGTATCTAGAAAAAAAAGTACCACACAATTACTTAAATATACTTAAATGCTCCTGCATTAAATCAAAGAAACTTTAGTTTGTAAATTATGTAACAGACCGGGTGGGCGTTGTACACATTTTTTCATCCAGAAGTAACTGTGAAAATCATTAATAGAATTAATTAGACAGGCACACTAACTCAAATACATAGGTGACATAATAATAAGTAATTACTTTCTGGCTGAAAAGAAAAATATTGCAGTTTGCTCAAAATGGGACAGCAGTTTCAGCCACCAATGAATTTGGAGCAACAGTTGCAACATATACAAGCTGATATTCCACAAGATACCTTCAGAAATCTGTATGACTCCATCCCAAGCCACTTTGGTACATGTAGCCACCTAGAGGAGGTACAATGATGTTGTGAAGGTATTTTTTAAATGTAAAGTTCTACTATAGTAAATGACCCAAATGTCTGGATGTAATAAGCTATTTGTGTCCTCATTTCGATTGCCTGTGAAATTTTTATTCCATTTCAATATCTCCTTCTAGGGGCAGCAATTTTTATAGTAATTAATGTATATGAAATACTTTAATATGATCCATGTAGCTTTATAATTTTCACTTTAATTATATTTTAAAATCTGATAATATGTAAAAACACTGACTGTATAAACCTCATAGAGGAAAATCTTGTACACTGCAAAAATTCCAGGGGAAAAAAGGATATGGATGGAAACATACTACATAAATACACAAAAACTTGTAAAAATCATTTTAAAAAAAGGGGAAAAAAATGACATTAGATAAAATTAATGACTAACAAAATTGCAAAATATCCACACGATATATAATATACTAATATTACTAACATTATCAATAAGTCCACACTATGGATCTGTAAAAACCATTAATTTTATATATATATATATATATATATATATATATATATATATATATATATATATATATATATATATATATATATATATATATATATATATATATATATATATATATAAAGCCAAAATAAAAAGCAAACACAACACAAGTATTGTAATTTACAGTATGATATACTAGGACTTACGTCACACAGTAGTAGCTTGTACAACAGAACCTGATTATGACTGTGAGCATATCATTAAAATGCAGGCACAACCCCAGAGTACAAGTAGTGAGTACTCTACCAAAATTGGAGACCAGATCTTGCAGAATTAAGGATACATTAGGGTGTAGTATTTATTATGAGTCATACATTACGAGGTTATATCCAACTCTACCATGACTGTCAAGCGGACGGTTCCAAAACCATGACGTGATGTCTGGCGGTTATTGAAGGCACTTCACAGTGCCTAGTGTTTTCGATGGGTGCTAGGTCAGACTCACTCCGGGGAAAGATATGGACTCTAGTCATTACATGGTATGGGAGCGCGTCCAGAATATATAACTGGCCGTGTCGCCTTTCTGCAGGGCACAAAATCTGGTATGGCCAGGACTATTTTACATTTTGGCAGGATTCCCTTCACAAGTATACCTGGGTGACACTTGACTGGTCGAGTTTGCGAGGTTTCTGTCCGTGCTATGCTGGGGTGAGCTTCAAGGTCAGGTGTGCGACTGTGCAAGGACTCGTAGGTGCTGTTGTCTGGAGGTGTTGTCTGAGGGAGGGTACGGCATTCCCTAAAACCACAGATTATCGAGGCAGAGTGACCTGTCTTGTCCACTCAAGTAGGCTGCTAGTACTGGGTGTGTGTTGCCATTGAGCTGGGTGGGTGGAATGAAGAGGCATAGCTCGTAGTCTGGCATGGTCGGTCGCTGGTGAAGGGTTGCTGCTTGTTCCTGGGGACTGAGGTGCTAGAGTCTAGTGGGGATTGGGCTAGGCTCCGGCTGGTATTTAGACATAGTCTCAGCCCGCTTTACCCTCTTACGGATGCCAATACAGGAGGAATATGGCACAAGGCCTGAGATATAGAACACTACTATTGAACCTTGCGGAAGTGGAGCTGGTGACGCTGTGGTCCTACTATGGTGTCAAACCACATATTGCATCCGCACACCCAATGCGAGATCCCTGTTCCCGTATATGGCACCAGAAGTGCGGTGGATATGGAGAGTTGGGTCACACTGGCTGACAGTCTCGATACGTGGGTGATTCTCTCCTGAGGACCAGTCTTCCCAACTCAGGGAATGCCGCCTCCAGCACCAGAAACGTGGTGGAAACAGCAAGCACCAAGCCAGCAAGCTGAGCCCAAGAGAGAGAGAGAGAGTACCTAGTGTGGGGCTTTACCGTTCTGGGCACCGTGGTGCACAGAAAGTGTGGCCGTCCAAGTTGCGTGTGTGTACTCTACTTAGGTATGTGGTGGTTATAGCCAATCTCCCGGTCACCTGTTGTCCCTCTGATGGGGATGATGTTTACAAAGTGTCAGTTTACAGTGTCGGTTGCTGGCCCTCAGGCCTCGACCCTGTGAGGTCTGAATCCTCACTCTAAGGACTATAGTAGATAGGTATTGTATGGACTTTGTATGGACATGTGTTGAATTTATGTTGAACTGTTGCAGTTACTTGTACTGGGGGTAATTGGATCAAGAAAACTGCAAGTGTGGTGTTGGTGTTGGACTTGACTTGTAAAATTCAGCATTAAAATGTCTTCGAAAAGCAGCCCGTTTAAACCGGCAAAATCTACAGTAATGGATGTTTTGATGCTTAACCCAATAGTGAAGCCAAAACCCTTAAAGGTCAAAAAAGAGAGATTTTAATTACCTTTTGGGACAAGGACAAGAGCAAAAGTTGGTAGCGGTGGCTGCTATAGACTGATTAACGGGCAAGGAGTTTGATTGGGAGCAATTCCAATTAACTCCAAAAGGAAAGAAATGGCATAAGAATATATGGTATGCCATTAATGAAGTAGAGAAGAGTGTGATAGAATCATCAATTACAGAGATCTATGATGAAGATGAACATTCATATTTGTCTACTGGAACAGAACACGGTGTACTCCAGAGACAATAAGAGTCAAGAAGAGGAAAAACTCTCCAAATTCATCTGAAGATGAAGATGGCATAGATTTAAGGAATGCCAAAGGTAAGGCTCAGAGTTTATATAAGTTGGCAAGCATGAGAAAGTCATCAAAGTGTCTGAGGCTGGATCCTCGACCTTGCAACAAGATAGTTTTAAAGGCTTTGAACCATTAAAAGTCAAGAAAAGACTGCAGTTTGAGCAAGAAATACTGGAAAGTGGATCATTGGAAGAAAGTAACTTCATCCAAAATATAACTAAGAATATTGCAAATACTCATGCTGAAGCTACTGAGTTTGGGACTTGCATTGTGGATTGGCTGCTTAGCAAGAACTCTAAAATGAATAATATACAGGCAAGATGGCTTGTACCAAAGTTAAGCCAACTACAAAGCATGCTTGATAAAGTGTAAATGGAAAATGCTAAGTTAGTTGGCAAAATACAGCAGTTGAAGCAAACTGGATATGGAAAAGGTAATAGTATTAGTTCTGTTGGGCTGGTCAGCACCACTGTGCCAGGAATTAAGAGTTATGCACAAATAGCGAAGGGTGAGGGAATCATGCCCAAACCACCCAAAAAGATTGTGCTGATATATCCTGAAAAAAAACGGACACTAGCACAGAAGTCAAGGAAAAGTTTAAGGGCAATTTCAGTCCAAAAGAGGAGGCATCCTCATAGAAGCAGGTGGTGATGAAACCTTGGAAAAATTAAAGAACCAAGCGAATATCAAGCAACTTGGATTAAAGTTGGAGTCACCCAAAAAGAGAGGTCCAAGGGTGATCATCTATGACATACCTTAAAAAGAAGGACCATCAATTTTCAGAATTTTAGAAATAAGTTTAAGTCTATGCAGGAATTCAAGGACAAATTAAAAGTGAGCCACGGGACTGGCAAAAGGGTAACTGATAGAGTTAATATCGTGATAGAGTATGGCCCCAAATTAAGAGGCTCCTTAATTGATATGGGAGGAATATTTTTAGCTATGATAGTTGTAGGGTGAGGGATATATCTATCCCCAGTTCTACAAATGCCAACAGTGGGGTCACATTGCAAAGAAATGTAATGTGGAAATTGCATGTTCTTGATGTGCAGACAAAGGGCATAAGTTTGAGGATTGTCCTCATAAGAATAATAAGGATTATGCGGAGAATCTGTAAGAGGAAGAATTTGAATTATGACCATCGTGTTGATTCTAAGGCTTATCTCGCATATAGGAGAGCTCTTTCAGTGGGACTTGCCAGAACTGACAATGGACTGTAATATAATACCATATTGGAAAATAAATTTGAAAAAGGTCGGTGGTTGCCAACTCTGAGTTTAACAGGATTGTTGTGGAGTGGAAGCTGAACTTGGTACCGTTCCAGGAACCATATGTCCTGTTTGAAGAAGTGGTTGGCCTTAAAGGCACTGTGTTTGCATGTGGAGTGTCCCCACAGGCTGGAGTATTGAGGACGAACATGGATATGGATGCTATGGTACTTACAAGTGAATCCAACACACATCATGTGTGTGCACAACTTACGAACAGACCTTTGAAGATCTGGGTATTGTCCTCATACTTTCTGTTTAGTGAAGTGACACAAGAACATCTTGATACATGGGAAATAATTATAGATGTTCTAAGGGGCTAGTCAATGCTGATCAGAGCAGATGTAAATGCCAAGTCGAAACTCTGGCATTCTCCTGTTACTGATGAATGAGGAGAATTAGTAAACCAGTTTATACTGGCTAATGATCTTGAAGTGGCAAACGTTTATGGTGAATTGCCAACGTATGTCTCACAAGCTCATGGGAGTGAGACATACATTGATGTGACACTATGTAATGAGAAAGCCAGAGGTTACATCAGGAAGGGGAAGTCACTGAGGGCAGTGTGAGTAGTTATCTGCTGATCAATTTTAAAATTTTGACTGATGATGAAGACATGACCTACATGGATGAGCTCGAAGTGGAAACGATACATTCATAAGAATGCAGACTGGGCAAGATTTGATCAAGTCTTAATGGAGAAGCTGCGTATGAATGGGGAAGTTTGGTGGAATGGTAACTTGGAAGAGAGAATTAATGCACTCTCCAGTGTAATTAGAGGGGCGTGTGAACGGACCCTGTAAAAGAAAGGCATGAACTTCCAAACCTTTCTTGGTGGGACCTACAGTCGGAGCAAGAAAGGAAAGAACTAAGGAGACTGCATCGCATATGAGGAGAAGAAAGGGAAGTCTTTGCATGAAGCTATAAAATTAGGAAGCAGTGTTACTTCTATAAAGTTTGGCGAAAAAGAATGGAGTCTTGGATGGAGTTTGTTACCGAGTTGGATAACGAAGATCCGTTTGGAACAGTATACAAGCTGGCTGCAAGAAAGGTGAAAATAGTGACACTTCCACCTGATTTCCAGATTAATGGAGAAACGTACACTGACCTTCGTGACTCTACGGAGTTTATGCTTCACCCTCTCCTGCTGGATGACTCCCAAGCTGGTGAGAGGTAGGAGCACACTGATAAGAGGCAGGCCATGAGCATATATCCAGAAGAAGAGGATGCACCTGATTTTGATATGGAAGAACTGACAGTTGTGAAATATAACACGAAAAATGAAACGGCTCCTGGTATTGATGGATTGGAGCTGAAATATTAAAATGGACCTTTTCAAGGATAAAAGAAGTGCTTCTGATGATTTTGAATGCTTGTCTCAAAAACGGACGGTTATTGCAGTCATCTGAGGAGATCACTCAACATGTAATGAAGAGCCTGTTGCCAGATGATACTCTAGTAGGGAAAACAGAGCATAATGAGTAAATAAGGGCAAAACAGCTAAGGCCTATGGAATCCGAGGAAACTGCCACCATTTTCCACCCGGTATCTGGATGTCGTCAGGAAAACCAAGCTCAGAAAAGCCCCAGGATTGGATGGAATGATGGGGGAAATCCTCCACTGATCATATCCGAGGATTCATGATGAACTTTTAGAACTGTTTCATGACTGTCTGAAAGACGGTGCCTTCCCTGTGGTGTGGAAGAGAGGCCTCCTTATAGTGGTCTATTAAGGGAAGGGGGGGTGGAAGGAACCCGAGAAAAGCAAAATCCTGCAGGCCCATCACATTGCTTCCAGTTATGGGGAAGACGTTCGAACGTCTAATAAATAGAAGGCTAATGGAGTACTTTGACGTAGTCCAAGGAATACACCCGAAGCAATATGGGTTCATGAAAGGGAACAGTACAGAAATGGCAGTCATGGACATAGTAGATCAGGTGAAAACCTACGTTCTAGCGATTTCTCTGGATATATTGGGGGTGGTCGCAGATTCTGTGGCAACTGTGCTTGTTGGAGTGCCCCAAGAATGTGTACGAAGTAATAAAGAGCTTCCTGACTGACAGAATGTGAATGATGGATATGGGGATGCACAGGGAGGAAAGGGTGCTGACCAAGGGCTGTCCGCAAGGATCGGTCCTTGGCCCCATATTATGGAATGTGATCTTTGAAGGATTGCTAAGTCCCACGTGACAGCGTTATATATATATATATATATATATATATATATATATATATATATATATATATATATATATATATATATATATATATACACACACACACACACACACACACGTCGATGATGGTCTACTCCTGGTATCAGCCTGGTCACGGAGAGAACTGGAGGAAAAGACGGATAGTACCCTGAGAAAGATTGATTGATGGGCTGGGAAGTTCAGGTTGGACTTCTCAGTTGAGAAAAGGGACACTACAGAAATCTCCAGTGATCAGATTTAGAGGCAGAGTGGTTAAAATGGTTAAGGAAATTTAGTATCTAGGGGTGATCCTACAGACACGGCTAGCGTTCCATGCTCACGTACGTAACACGGTGAATAAGGCAGTGGTGATGTTTCAGAGGCTCAGGGTAGTGGCTCCCACAAACTGGGGACTTGGCTACTGAGCATTAAAGCTCCTGTATTCCTGTCCATACTCACGTATGTATGCGGGGTGTAGTTTCCCAAGACAGAGATGGTCCATGGCAAAAGAAAGATTATAAGTGCATAGAGAGCAGCACTACTGGGCATCACCAAGGCCTATAGAATGGCTTCAAATGAGTCACTACAAGTGGTGGCAGGAGAAATCCCCCTAGATCTGCTGGTAGTAGAAAAGGGACAAATTGCTAGGAGATGGGGAAGAATTCCTCCTGAGGACCTGAAAGCAATAAAGGAAGCCACGATAACAGCATGGCAGACTAGGTGGGACAACTCCACGAAAAGAACAAATACGTATTGGATATTTCCAGATGTCCAGGGGAGGCTGCGGCTGGAGAAGTGGCTTGAAGTGGGCCATTATTCTGCGCAGTTCCTCACAGAACATGGAAACTTTAAGGAGAAGCTGTCCTCAATGGGCTTGGTGGACGATCCCAATTGCGTGCTGTGTGGGGTGTTAGATACCCACGCCCATGCATTGGAGTGCTCCAAGATAGAAAATCTGAAACTGGAATTTAAGGGGAAACATGGACCTCTCAGACTCAGAGACACGCTGAGGGACAGGAGTAGAACCAGAAATGTACTAGGACATCTTACCAGAATTGGTAAAAGAAGGGAGGAGTTCAATGTCTGGTGGGCAAGTTGCCAGTTGAATGATGAATTTGGAGACAGTCCGGAGGAAGATAGAGAACACATGAATGCTCATAATGGATAAACACGTATACCCCAAAGTACTTGTGTTGGAAGAATGCGAGGGTGACCCTCTGACCTTGCGCTCATTGGTGCAGGAAAGACCCGTGCCAGTGCATGGAAAGACCGCTGGCACAATCAAAGTGTCTGGGACCAGGACGGAACAAGAACCCCTCTCTGTGAAGCCTCATGAAGATAAGACAATGGAAAAGTGTACGGAGTTACCTAAAAAGGAACCCACAATGAGAACTGTGGAACAGGATGAGGCAATTGAAATTATTGGCCAGGGCAGGGATGAGGAAAGCCCAAGTACGGACTAGCCATGTGCCTGGAGCCCCGTGGTGTTCATCCGGGAAGGTTTTGCCCATGTTACTTGTAACATGGGTAGGCTGAAAAGGGATAACAGACGAAGAACAGTCTGTGCTATGAACCGAGCTAGCAAGGTATGTGAAATGGTGGTACCAACGGAGGAGGTACAGACCAGGCAGCCAAGGGAAACCGAAGCTGCCAGGGAGGTCTTCCTCTTGAAACAGTTGGTAAGGAGAGCAGAAGGGTGGCCCCAGCAGAAGGAAGAACTGTGACAATCGACTGGCCGGATGAGAAAACATGGTAGATGCTTCGGAACAGGCCTGGCCTGTGGCGGCACACCCGTATGAGCCATGGTGGCTCTATGATGAGGTGATTAAAGGAGCAATGTTATCGAGGTTGGAAGACCCAACCACGCTGATGTCTGCCCTTGCCCTGGTCGTGAGACGGATGGAGGGGGGAACAGAGTCATCTTCCCCAGAATGGAGACTGTTGACAGGCTCGTCGTCACCCAGGTGGGCCCACCTACCCAGCAGACTGCACTCCTAAGTGTACTCAGGGAGTGCTATTGGCATACAGGAGAGCAGTTTAATGAAACAGAAATCCTCAAGGATCCCATCCGAACATACACGGGGTACACTGTGGTCAGGTATTCGGTTGGCATCCTACACAAGGTCACGCCATTCACCAGACAAGTCACCACTTCCCTCCTTGGGAACCTTGATTGGGTGAGGAATAATGCGGTGAGAGAGGAATCGAAAAAGAGTCCACAGGCCCCCCTCTCTGCTGCACCAAGCTCAGGATGGAACGAACAGGAATTGGGAAGGATCACTACAATCACCCTCTCACCGCACACCACCCAATCATACCCGAACTAGACAAACCACTGATGATGACCAGGTTTCCCAGGACATTTATTCCCTGGGAACAGCCAACCAAAACAAACAACCAAGATGGAAATAGAACAAGAACCAGATGGCTAAAGGAATGAAGGACATGGTCCGCATGGATCAGAGTAGGCACTGGAATGAGTGTGTGTGTGCATGAGTGCCGTACAGTAAAGAAGCAGTGTGGTTTCGACAATGCCCCTTACGGTCGGGGGCAAGGTGGGGTGGGGATGTTACTGGCTTACTGGACATTCCCCAAAACTAAGTCCTTCACAGCCCGACTTCACTGGGCCAAATGCAGTTAATGGGTATACCACCATGCTTAAATTTAACGAGGACATGCGCAAATTGCGATAGTTAGTGTTTGTGTTAGTAGATTGGTGTAGTTTTCTTTTATATTTCGGACAGCATGGCAGTGTCAAAATTGCAAAGTTCCCGGTGGACTCTGAAGAACAAAGGAGCCGATTTAGCTTTTGCATTTGCAGGGGTTAAAGTAACTTGGCTAGAAAGTAGCAATCTAGGTATGACCTTTTATAGGTATCAACCATCTAGAGGGGAGGTTTGGAGCGGCCAGTGCCGGTTCCACCAAGAGCTTTGTCTCAAAAAACGGAGTGTTTCTTTCCCCACGAAAGGTGGGACTGTTGAGGATTTTGTATAAAGGAAATGTGAAAACAGCGTGATGATCTTAAGTCTTACCAACCACAGACATTGCTTCCTGTCATGGGAAAAGTTTATGAAAGGCTAATAAACAGTAGATTGGGGAGTTTTAGAAGCTGAACGGAAACTTAGTGAAAAAGAGTATGGACTCCATAAAGGTAAAGGAACACATTTCGTGTTGTGTGATGTCAAGAAATACATAACTGATAGCAGTGACAAATACATGTTGGGCATATTTCTTGACATTGCAGGTGCTTTTGACAATGCTTGGTGGCCAGAGGTGATACACCAACTACAGATAAAGGGATGTCCTGCAACATCTATAAAGTAATCATAGATTACTTCCAGGACAGATGGAGTCTGTACATGTCTAAGACTGTACAGGTCAAGAAGAGTATAATGAAGGGATGTCCCCAGGGGTCAGTCCTTGGACCTATTTTATGTAACATCCTCTTCAATGGATTTTTGGAGTTAGATTTCCCTCGGGGCTGTAGGTGTTTGGCTACGCTGATGACGGACTGATTGTAATATCAGGAAGAGCACAAACAGTACTAGAGGGGAAACTGCTGACATCATGGAAAAGGTCAAGCTATGGTCGGAAAAATTTAAGTTAAAGTTATCCATTTCAAAAACAAAGACCATGTTGCTGAAGGGAAGATTAGGCAGGCAACCTACTGTGCGCTTTGGCAGGGAATCTGTACAACACGTAGGTGAGATGAAATATCTTGGAGTCATTCTGGATAATAAGAATAGTTATTTGAAGCATATTGAATATGTTTCTAGAAAGGCAATTGTTGTGTTTCAATAACTGAAAAGCATTGGCAGTACCAATTGAGGATTAGGCTTCAGCACTTTGCAAACAATTTATAAAGCAGTGTTTGAAGCTATTATTGCATACGGCGCTGTGTGGTATAACAGAGTTCAATTGGAGAGCATAAAAGGAAACTGGTCAGTACTCAGAAGGCGGCACTGCTGACAGTAACAAGGGCATACAGGACTGTATGCAATGATACACTTCCAGTATTGGCAGAGGTGTTGCCAGTTGACGTATTGGTCAAAGTACAGGAAATTATGGGGCAGAGAGCACGGAATGGAAGACCAAGTAAGGAAGAAAAACAAGATCTTTTGACTGAAGTTATCATGGAATGGCAAGAAAGATTGTTAATGTCGGAAAAGGGAAGAGTCACCTTTGAGTTGCTTCCAGATGTGCAAGAAAGGGTGAAGTCTTAGTGGATTACGATGAACCATTATAGTGCACAGCTATTTACGGGACATGGCAACTTTAGGATGAAGCTTCATGGGTTTTGTTTGGTGCAATCTCCGCTATATATGTGGAGTTGATGACACAATGGAGAATGTCACCATGAACTGCTTGAATACAGAAGATATAAGAAAGTGGCTCCAGGTAATTTCAGAAAGAAAGGGCATTGATATGAGATTGGAAAATATCATGAAAGATAAAGCTCTTCATAAATAATGGCAAGAGTTTGCCACAAGAATTGGTAAGAGGCTCAAAGAGTATGATAAGTGGTAAGAAGAGAGCTTTCCGAGGCCCCATGAGGACGTATTCGGGTAAAGGCTTCAAAGTAAAAAGTCGGAATATCTCTGATTGGTGAGGAGGCAAATTTTACTGAGAAAACCGGTAGAATACCATGTACAGCACAAAGAATATCAAGGCCCAAAGAAAGACCAGAAAAACGTGCTGTGCGCTGTCTTACTCATCCGAGTACAGTTGCAATGCGGTAGGATGAAGGGTGTGCCGCCCTTTGGGCCATAAAACCTGACGTTTATGGGGAAAGGTGCTAATACTACTGGATGGATACCTTTAAGTGGATAAAACATGTTTATTCCAATGACGGAAATAAACAGTGGTGGTGATGTACAGCTGGGGCTGTGGAAGCTTTAAACCTACTTGAGACAGGCGAAGGCAACCTGTTCCTAGGCTAACAAGGGTAGGTAGATGAGCGTTATGAGAATAACTTGAACTGGACTACTCTACTATGTTGTTCTGAAGGGGCTAGCAGTGTCAACCTGTTTAATGACGTAGATGACGACTGGTCAGGACTGATAGAACAATGGATGTTTTCTGCACCAGAAGTGTGGTGAAGATGAAGGTAGAAGAATAGTCTTCGGCACCAGGGGCATGGTGAAGACCAGGAGAGGAGGCAATGGTTCCTTCGACACCAGGCAGCACTGTGAAGGAATGTAACAGACTGGCGTTGCACGGTGCTCGCCCCGGAATTCATACTCTGGCTGGCGCATCTTGCTGAAGGTGGAGATGCGTAGGTCTTCTTGGCGTGTGACGTCAGTGGCTGGTGCTGGATCCAGGAACATGGATTGCCAATTGTACTAGTAGGGCTGTCTGGCAGCACGCTAAAGTACTTGGATGATCTTCAAAGCATAGTCTTGGTGGCTCCGCCGGTGGCGTGGAGCCTCTGTCCTTTGCCTTGGATAAACAGTACAATTCATAATAACATCTCATGATGCGTGGCAACAATCAAACTCCATAGAATAAAATGGCAAATGCATGTGCACTGATGAGATGAAGTCGTTTAATCATTGTTGACCAGGCGTCATGCGACAACCAAAACACTATACCTACTCTCTATCACAATAACTACCTTAGTCAGAACACTGTTCACTCTCCAATTTAACTTTTCTCCAACAGAACTTTTAAAATTTTAATCTATTAGGTACTATAAACAGTTTACTTGAACACCTGTGATACCTACTGAACTGTCACTGGTATTGGCTGCCAAAATCATGTAAACACTTCTTCTTTGTTGCTCCCATTTAATGACAATGGTCTGTTCTTTGTAGTGTAGACTGTGTCTTCTCACTGCCGCTAGCTTGTGAACAGTGTCCTACAATGTTCTGTATTTCTTTGAGGACTTTTGTCTTCCAGTCTTGCATTTCCTTCATGCTGTTTCTGTCTTTGTTATCAGTGCTACCAAATGACCCTAGATGCCAAGTGACCAGAGTGTATAAACCTGGCATTGTTGCCCACCTGTAATTAGTATTTAACAGCACTTGCCTTATTTTTCACTCGATATCTTCTCCCTTCACTGTTTTAACCAGTACATTCTCCATTCCACATTCTAGTCCACCCTAAGCTTAACCAGCTCTTGACTATCTGACACCTAATGTAAAAATAATAATTTCAGCAATGACAATCAGATATATAGTTGCCTGTGTAGAAACAACTCTGTGTATTTACATGGTTACTGAATGAGGTGTAATTCCTTGTATGCAGATAAAATTTCACATAACCAATGTTGCAGTTCACTGTTGTGCTTAATTAACTTGCTGGTCTTCTTGTAGCTGAAATATGAGTGTCAGCTTTACATGCATACTTATCTTTCCCCAGCACCATTTGACTGCAGATTATATATAGGGATGACCCTATATTTTTCACACCATTCGTTACCAAAAAAACTATCCAACTTCATGGACTACCACTTCTGGAAACCTGAATGCTGTAAACAGTATTTGCAACTATTTCACTTTGTGAAATGTAGTTCTTGCATTCATGGGGGCCACTCCGAACCAGATTGAAAAGGCATCACTCACTTAGAATCAGGAAATTCTGTTTTGGACTGCCAGAAAAAAATCAGGTGTACTCTTTGCCATCTTTGACCTGCCAGCTCCATCGCTGCTTTCCCCCACATAACTTCTGGCTAATATTTTCATCCTTGTAATATCAGAACGCTTCTTGTGTAACATCTTCAGAATATTTTCTTATGACATCTCTGGAATTATCACTCTGTTTACCTATATTATACAACTGTGCTCTATGGTGAGTTTTAATTATCTGGAAACAAAAGGCTTCAGCTCTGGTGAAACCAATTAAGATCACCGCCATAGGATGAGGTATAATATTGTAGACAGCATGATGTCCTATGTTACTTCAGCAATGTCCGATGCTCCCAGTAGAAGGTCATCCAGTGACACAAAGAAACAGACTGTCGCCCTTATCCATGGTTTTTAGTTTCCTACTCCATCAGCAGTGATGGTAAATGTGATAAGCCATTTGCATACACTATCTCTGAAACCTGCTTATACTTTACCTTGTACTGATAATCCCTTGTCATTAATGCCCAATTGTTGAATTATGGCAGCTGCCATAGCTGCAACCTCATACTTTGTTCCAAACAATGTTGTTAGTGCTTTGTGATCAGTAACCAGAACAAACTACTTGCACCCATACATATAAGTATAGAATTTTTTAAACAGTGAAGATTAAACAAAGGGTTTCGCATTCTACTTATTTACACTCACATCTGACATAGCAATAATTGGCAGCATTGGGTCATATGGCTTTAGTACTGAAATAAACAATAACCTTACTGACCTTTCTTTGGTAATTGGTATAGTGGATGTAATATTGCTGCTATGTTCAACACAAACTTGCTGTAGAATTGTAGCAACCCAAAATATGAACATAGCTTTGAAATTGAAATATATCTAGGGACTGGAACATATTGAATTGCTTTGTCATAGTCCTTGGTAGGTTGAATGCCCTTCCTTGATAATATCCAATGTCCTACGTAAATCATACTCTTACACAGCATGTTATTCTTCTCCCTTTGAATACTGATGCCATAAACTTCAGTCTTTTAAGTCTTTTAAATACCTTTACAATCTTGTGACGAGCACCTTCAAGACAAGAACTCACAGTCAGGTTATCATTTAGATATATACACTCCCCTCATAGCCTTCGACACTTGTATAATTTTTTCGAAAATACATGGACTACTGCAAAAACTGAAAATGAGATGTGTAACAACATAATCCCTTGTGAGAATTACTGTCAACAATGGCTGGCTTTCTTTACTGGCAATTTAGCGTAAGCCCAATGCAAGTCTATGACTGAAAAAACCTTTATCCCAGCTCTCACAGAATATTAAAACCTGGTTAGGGCATAGTATAAAAATCAATTTACTTAAGGGTAACTTCAAAGTCATTGTACACTGAACACCTCCACATATTTTTCTTACACAAACTAGCAGCCATATGCAGAAATACTCCTTTTCTTGTTCTTCAAAGCTTCCTACCAGAAGAAAGGCAGCGCTCCTTTTCTTAAAGTATGTTGCAGAGACGCGAAAAGGCTTGGTCGCTCCTTTCTTTACCGAAGGAAAGGCTTGTCCCGTCCCTTTAGCGAGGGAGGCCGATCGTGTACTGAAGACACTCGAACCTTAGTGATGTCACAGAAACATTATAGTTGACAGCCAATAGGAATAAGTGCAATACTGTGTGTACCCCAATATTCTTATATAGTCTATGGTGATATATTGTTTTGATATGAAAAATGCCATCAGTTGGAAAGTGAGAGCATTTTTCAAAGAATGAATGAAGCATTTTATTTGGGCTCGTTTGTACTTGGACAAAAGTTATTGAAATTAGAAGATTGATTACGTGATTACAGTAACTGGATCTCCAGAAAGGAGACATAGGCCCAAATAGAATGCAAATGCAATTCACATTCTGATGTTACCAAGGTACGGAAGTATATTCCACTTTAGTTCAATTGTTTGATATGCAGAATAATCTGTAATACAAATGTAAACAATTACAGACGATGGTAAAGAGTGCAATTCTTGTACGTATGTGCGCTAGGGAAACGTTTCATGTTCTGTTACTATAATTGTACGATCCTAAATATTGTTACGTGTCTGTCGCTGGTCTACGCTGCTCACCGCGGCCCACCCCAAGTGAGCGGGCAGAATAGAAGGAGAGAGTAGTGATGATAATAGGGCGGCAAGTAAATGGAATATTTTAAATGACAAACGAGCAATAATCCTACCAGAGTTTTGAGTTATGAAGTTATTCTGCCGCAATAACCCTTTGGCGGCTCGCCCCTGATCTTTGGCAGATTGGATTTCTGTGTTTATCTGAAAAATGCTCTGGATTACTGATCTCATTTCTCTCAGTGTGACTCGGGGTGTGTTGAACCTTCCAGATGGTGAGAGTGAACAATATAAAAGTTTGACAGGTCCCTGAGCAAGGAAGTTTTGTTGAGTGGAAGAGTGGCTGAGTTCTGAGCAATAGAAAATGAGCGGCGAGACAAGTGACCAGCAGAAGGGAAATCTGCAACTGCGAGTATCAAGCAGTGAAGAGTGCGGCTGGCAGGTTACTATTGGACTAGATGCATGAGTGAAAGAGATTACAAATGATAGCAACAGAACACATGTTAATGATGAGTATGAGTTAATTGACTGTAATTAAATAAGAGAAATTAAGAAGGACATTAATTAGAGTTGAAATAGATGTTAAATTTTGTACTCGCTGTTAAATAAAAAGAGTAATAGTGGAAACAGGTAATTTAATTCTGTAAATAATAGCTGTGTGAATAAATTTGAAATCAATAAGACCTCCATCCCTCACAAACTCAGATACACCTCTCAGGTGTCTCATGCAACACTGGTGTCATAAGTGGGATGGAGGCAATTATTAATCAATTAATTAAAAATGAAATTTGGCAATAGGTTAGCAATTAATGATACTAGGCCAAAGTAACTAAAGATTTTTATAAATCCATTGCAGTGAATGTTGACACACGCCAATATGCTGCGCAGCGCAGATACGTGCTCTATGGGCAACTTTGCCCCATCTACGAGTGACCTGAACTCGGGGCAAGTCATTAACAGTGGCAAATATAATTTCATGTATTGAGCAAGGAGACTCTACACGCTGGACAGCCAACTATGCAAAAGTAATTGACGCGCTTAATTACGAAATCTACAGCCTGCCCGAAATCTCGCATGCAAGTGCCACCCCCATGAATAAATCAAATATTTTTGACGTTCCACTATCTTACAGATAGCCGTGGAAGTTCCAGTAGACCCAAGAGATGGCAGCACCCCTGTGACCTTGTGATGTCACAATCCGCCAGCCTCAGAAAGAGGTGTTTTAATTTGTCATCGCCTCCAAGTGGGCAGATAACCTACCCCTGTGTTGGAAGGCTACGCTACCCCCGCACCCCAGAAGATCGCTGATAAAGGTATTTTTCCATATATAAGGAAGTCCAGAACCACACTCCAGCAGAGACGCCGGGCTCACCGGCCGCGTACGTCAGTGAGCTCTCCCTGGTCTGCAAGAAGACCTCTCTCCTCTCCTCAGTCTGCAACATGGCTCCGAACTCCTGCCAGCTGCTTGTGAAGACAGCACCCACACCAGCCTACCAACTTGTGAAGGCTCGCCCACCACCAGCTGACTGCAAGGCTTCAGCTCTCTTTCTTCAGAGGTAATCCGACATCCTGCACCCCATTACCCTTTACCACAGTCAACTTCCTTTGACTCCCACGGTAGCAGGTTGTCGCTATACTGACATCCCGCTGGATACCTGTATTGTTGGGAATATGCTGAGAATTGCGTCAATTAGTATTTTTGTATTTTTCTATTTTTAATTATATTTTCCAGGATCACCTTCACCTGTTGCCAAAGCATGTTATATTATAATTAATATTTTGTTAGCTAGTTTGTGTGCCAGTCAACCGGGACTTCCCAATTTCCATTTAGCCGTAATAAATATTACATGAATTTAAATCTTGTCTCGCCTACCATACTTTTAGTAATACGTAGATTCCTTTTCATTTTGTTCTGGTAATTGTGGTGTAATTAATCTTCTGCATTAACCTCGTTGAAAACTAGCTGAGAGGCGCACCAACTTCCACAGGAGACGGTGCCTGTAAATGTTTTGAGCCCAAAGTGGGCATACCGCTGCTCCTGGGTTTCTGGTGTTCCCTCGGCTGCTACTCAATGCAGTTCTCTATACCGGATGCCTATTATACGACAGGGCCTTGGATGAGGCTGCCAAAGTCGTGCCCCCAGCACTGTACGTCAGCAGGAAGGTAAAAGGCTGTACTCAAATGCACAGTAAATACAGCGGCGTTAAGAGCTGCATAAGACGTAGAAAAAGATGTGCCTTACACAGGCAGGCTACTGCAAAAGTAAATGTGGTGACCCTTAGACAAGTAGAAACTCCATGTACAGAACCAGAGTGCATACCACTGTCCAACGAGTCAATCTTACCGCCCACACTAGAATCCCCGCTGGACCACTTATTAGGTACTTGTTGGCCAGAGTACGATCTGGAAGAAACATGTTCTAATCAGCCAGGGATTCCACCACCAGTAGTAAACACAACTAAACCCGAGGTAACTCCAACTAATGTGAACCCACCTAGCTCGTGCATTATAAAGTTGACCTAAGGTAAATCCATATGAATTCAAAACCCACCCAAGGTGGATCTGCCAAATTCCTGTATAATAAAGTTGGCCTCTGGGAAAATCATCCTGGTTCGACTCCCACCGAAGGTCGTTCCTAAACCACATGGAAACCACCCCCCAGCCAACTATATTCCCGCACATCGACCGACAAGGCCTCTGCGGATAGCCCCTATAGCCCCGGCCAGATTATCCACTGCCACTATCACTCTCGTTCAAAGAACTCAAGAGGGTGGTCAGCGTAGTAACCTTGCACTGACAAGTCAGTGCATTTACATACAAATAACAACTAACTTTCCTAAAAATTGCAATTTTATTGCTTGAGCAGCCTCAAAAATACACAAAGAACATTTATTTCCCTTTAACAACATAGCCCATATTAAAAGGTGAGTATTATGGTTTCAATTAATTAACACAGGTAAATATATATATATATATATATATATATATAATACTGAAATGTAATACTTGGATTCAGTGAGAATACTCTAACAGTGTACTATATTCACTATAAAAAAAATACAAAAGTCCAACAACACGTCTCATTTACAGAACGGCACGCACTGCCCATAAAATCACAATGGCAGGCAAAGTATAATTTTTTTAATGTCACAAACTCTGGAATTACTAAATTTAATTGTGACAAAGAAGCTGTAATTACCAGCATGTTTGCATTAGCTGACTCTAACATGGTTGCTAGTATTCTCACCTGGTTGCCTTTATCGTAAAAATATACCGCAGACAACTTCGTCAACAGTCGTGGACGAATGTTAATGAAATTCACAATCAGGGAAATCACAATTTCTGTAAAGAGCCAATACTTTCTACTATTAAAAATTTTTTTGAAAATTGCTGCTCACTTTTATGTAAACCATTAACACGTACGTGAGATATTTAGTTTAAGAGTAAAGCATAGACATAATTGCAAAATACTAACTTGCTCCAAGTATAATTTTATTTTAAAACTGTGTGCAAACACCGCAGCCTACAGACTTGTCAAAGGGCATTTACCATAAAATGCTACACGTTAAAATTTATTGAATTAAAAATGTGACAAACATGACTTACACAACGGCACCCAATTGAGTTACGGACCTCCAAAGCGTCATGACCCTGAACATTAAAAATTAAAAGAAAAGACATTTAAAAGGTTTCTGCATCAAGGCAAAGTGTGGACAGTTCGCCAGCACAAGCAACATTGAACCGGGCCAAACAAATGGGGCAGTGGATAGCAAACTCTAGACTATGTGTCTGTGATACAAAATATTGAGACACAAAAATCTTCACACACATGATTACCATTTAAATGTAGAACATGCAAGCCAATTATACAAAAACTCTACTCTACCTATTAAAGCCACTCACCACCAAAAATTAAGCACTCTCGATAGCTATTGGAAAAAATTACAAAACTAGGCCCATTATCTTTCATCAAACTGTCCAGTACTCGCCACTCATATTCTTTCACATCGAGGCAGACCAGCTAACACTAAATAAATTTAAAACCTTTGCAAATTAACGCTCTTAAGCTGAAATGGACATTACAATTCAAATCACGTTGTGTCCATTATTACTATGTATGATGCCCTCCAGGTAATATGCATGTCCTCTCGACGTGGTGATTGGCAGCAGAATAAACTTGAGGGAGGTCAGCGCTGCTACCCTCCAGCAGTCAAGTGACCCCCTCCAATAAAATTTAGTCACATGCCAGGAAGGGAAAGGAGAGTCAGGGGAGAGAAAGGATGAGGGAGGGTGAACCAGCTGGCAATGGAGATCGTCATCGCGTGCTCGCAGTGGTAGAGATGGCGCAAACTAATCAAGAGAGTGTAGCACCGCTGCAACCTCTTTCCCCCACAGAAAGCATGGAGGAGCACAGACACCACAATGTTAAATAGAAAAATGTCTGCAGAACTGAAAGCACTGCAAGCATTGATTAAGGGACTACATAACCGAATTATTAGTGTGAAGAAAGTGTGAACGAAACTGTATATAGCACGAATGAGAACATAAATATTGTAAATGAACATGTAGACAGGAAAATTGACTCTGTTAACGAGAATGTAGACAAAAAAACAGAAGGCATTAGTGATTTAATGAACATGAGAATTGACTGGGTGGACAAGAAAATTGACAGTGTGACTGAAAGAATGTACAGTATAAATGAATGAACAGAATGGACAGTGCCAGTGGAAGGATGAACAGTATTGAGAACGAAATGAGTGCAATGAAGAAGGAATGACAAGAATTTCTTCAGCAAAGAAATTCCACAACCACCACACCGGCATCCGACTTAAGTGGAGAAGTAGTGCAAGCTTGATGCATGCCGCTCCTACTACTAATTAACAATGATTATGACTCATCGCAAAGGTTCCTACTTCCACTCCCACAGACATAAGAAATACATACAGAGAATTTTCTACATGAATTCTCTGCTGCCTACTTTACCAGACAACAGGAACTTATACGCACATTCTTGTCACCTGTAACTTGAGTCCTGCTGCTCATTCATGTATTGTATGAACGCACATCCAGTGGAGGCATTGGTGACCCACACAGCTCCCTGTCTCTGATCAGCCCGCATAGCGTGGGGGATCAGTGGATACTTTACAGAGCCTGGTCAGCAAGCCAAAACCGGACTAACACTGTAAAGTGTGTTTAGTTTGTTCGCGCCAGGATGTACCCAGTAAACTGTGAGCATAGACTTGATGCCTTATGGTAAGAGGCACGCCCAAAAGCATAGGAAACAAAATGCTATGTTTCTTGCCGCCAGACAGTTGAGTGCACTTCCTCAACCTACACCGGAAAGGCAGGCGGAACGGGACAGTGCAGCCCAACTCGGACACGAGTCAGTATCGACTGCTCCGGTCACTGTATTGTACGTATCTCCTTGTCTACGTATTCATCCCTCGTGTCACCCTGTGGTAAAAGGGTTGTTGATAGATGCCAAAGTGAGATTAAGCTAGGACAACATCAACTTCTGGACCAACAAAGCCTACCAGTGGAATCGCCACTTCGGCATGGGCCAAGCTCGTCATGTCTGGGTGAAACCCACCACAACCACAGCGCCCAAGAAGCAGGAGTATGTAAGTGCTAACCAACACCCTCGCCTCTCTCATCATCTATCTAAACTAAACCACCCCGCTTTTGATCTAGTGGACAAAATCCTTGACCAACCTGCCAAGTCAGTCTAATGGGGCACGCGTCAAGCTTTAATCAACTCAGCAACCTTGGAGTATAGTAAGCAGCTCTGCAGTATAGTTATAGTGCAGCCAGGAGTGGGAAAAGGAGTCTCAATTAAACCTGCTCTTTATGATGGTCAGACAATTTGGCTGGAGTACCAAGACCAGTTTTAAATAGTTACCACCCTAAATGGCTAGTCAGCCTAACAGCTGGCTTACTACTTCGCCACTGTACTAAGAGGCCCTGTACTGAACATACTACAATCTCTGCCAGAGCGACATTGACTGGAGTACCCATCCTGGTGTCAGCTTTGGAGCTATGTTTCTGCGACTGATACCTGCGACATGCCCACTATGCCCAACTGTGAAGCCGCACCCAGCGACCAGGGGAGCCATTGCAGGAGCTATGGCAAGACATTGTGCAGCTCTCCCACCTACCTCTAGAAGGGTGCCTCAAAGAGACGCACAACATCATAGCAGTCGGCTTTTTCATCGATGCTATCGCCGACTCAGAAGTATGGCAAGCAGTATATCTGGCTGCACACCACAACATGTAGGACACCCTGGCCCGAGCACTGGAGGTGGAGTCTGCAAGACAGGGGGCTGCACATCGATGTCTGGTACAGGCAGTGATGCTCAATGATGACCAGCAATTGCCCAATGACAGTATGAAACAATGCTATTTGATTACAGTAAAAGGTGAGACCACACCAGTTGTCGGTAAGAGAAATATGATCTTGAAGCTTGGCGAGATTAGAATGAGCATGATGTTTACATAGCAAAAATAATGGATAAATGTCTTCTGGAGCTTGATGTACATGTAGGCTGGGATGCTGTATCGACACATGACTTGGCATGCTAAGGGTAAGCAGAACAGAATCGGTGGTGTCAACGAGACTTGATTTGCCCTCTCCAATCAGCTGCCCAGTAATATGTGGTCAACTCACTGTGCTGCCTGCTTATAGTGAAATTGTCATTCCAGGCAGATTATCAAGGAAAGTTTGTCAGATGTTTGAGTCTAATTGATCTAGCAGAGAGAATTGGCATCCTACCAGGTAAAGTCATTGTAGCAAGGACTCTGGTCTCTCCCAGTTCTGACAGGTTTTCCAGTTAGAATGATAAATTTGTCCGATAGTGCCATTCATCTTGAGGAGAGGGCCATGATTGGCATTTGCCAGCATGTCACACAGGTAATTTCAAACGTTCCAGAAGATTCTAGGGTAGAACAAATAGAATGTTCTGTACCACAAGTGCTGGATGAACTGCTAGTAAGAACTGGCAACAGGAGAAGGCTGTCTCTAAATTGGTGCAGAGAAATAGGGATGTATTCTCGTGTATACCAAATAACCTTGGAAGGACTAATGTGACCTACCACCACATTGATACAGAAGATGCCAGACCCATAAAGCAGCCACCAAGACAACTGCCACTAGCTTCGCATGAGGCAGTTGAGGGAATTCTGAAGGAAATAAGGGAGTTAGATGTGACAGAAACATCAGTTAGTTCATAGTCATCACTTATTGTACCTGTTAAGAAGAAAGATGGCTGTCTATGGTTTTGTGTAGATTATCGCCAGCTTAATAATGTGACGAAAAAAGACTCTTATCTGCTTCCAAGGACAGATGACACACTGAACAGCCTAGGAGGTTCCCAATGGTTTTCTACTTTGGACCTGCCACCTTCGAATGCCTGATGGAAAAAGTTTTGCCTTTTGATATCTGTCAAGTTTACCTAGATGATGTGACAGGAAGAACATTTTAAGAACACCTATCATGCTTCGTATTCCAAAAAGTGGCTGCAGCCAACTTTAAACTAGTTCCAAAGAAGTGACATCTTTTCCAAAAAAAAAAAAAAACTTTCTTGGGACATGTAGTGTTGGCCCATGGAATCGAAACAGATCCCGAGAATACCAAAGTAATAAGAAATTGGCTGACACCAACTGAAAAAACTGAAGTGCAGCAGAGATTACTGGGATTATGTGAATATTACTGTCAATTTGAACATGGGTTCGACAAGATCGCCAAGCCACTACATGAACTGACTGAGGCAAAAAGGAGATTTCATTGGACCACTGAGTGTGCAAAAGCTTTTAGTAAACTAAAAAAAATTATATCTCTACCAGTCCTGGGTTTCCAGAAAAGTGAAGGTGTATTCTTGTTGGACATTGCTTCTAGTGATGTAGGCATTAAAGTTGTGTTATCTTAGGTTCAAGATGGGACGGAAAGTCCATTAGAATACTTCAGTAAGGTACTGCTTAAGCCTGAGAGAAATTACTGTGTTACAGGCAGAGAGCTTCTGGCTATGGTGTAGGCTATTTCACACCTCCACCCCTAACTTTATGGCAGACATTTTATGCTAAGAACTGACCATGCTTCATTAAACTGGCTACTAAATTTCACGAACCTTGAAGGTCAAATAGCCCAGTGGATACACACATTCAAGAATATGACTTTGAAATACACCACAGATCTGGATGCCATCACAGCAATGCAGATGCACTTTCTAGGACGCCATGTGAGCCATTGCTGTCATTGCGAACACCAGGAAGAAAATAGTGGTGAATTGCTGAGGGTACGGAGAACAAGAATTCAAGGTTCAACATCTTGTGATGGGTCACCTACCTGGAGTGGTGAGGGTATTAGGAAAGATCAGCAAAATGACCCCACTTTCCATCTGTTACTGGGATGGAAAGAACCTGGCTGTGGGCCGAAATGGGAAAAGATATCTACTCTGAGTGCAGTAGTAAAAGGATACTGGGCATAATGGCATTTTCTAATACTGAAGAATGGCATAGTTTACAGAAACTGGGAAAGTAATGATGGGAAACACACACTTTTACAGTTGGTCCTTCCAGAATGCAGGGTTCTTAAAGTCTTAAAGGAATTGCATAATGCGGCAACCAGTGGGCACTTCGGTGTTAATAAGACCCTTGACAAAGTGTGACTGAGATTCTACTGGCTTCATAGTCAGGAGGATGTTGACAAGTGGTCCAGAATGTGCGACACCTGCACTGTGAGGAAGAGCCCAAGGACCAGGGGACCAGGTCACCTCCAGACATACGATGTTGGAGCCCCATTTGAGAGGATGGCAGTAGATATTCTGGGCCCCTTGCCTATCACAGATAGAGGTAATTGATATCTAATGGTGGCCCAAAAATACCTTACTAACTGGCCTGAGGTCATTCCCCTCTCAAATAAAGAAGCACGTACTGTGGCAGATGCATTTATAGAGCATGTCTTCTTGAAGTTTGGCATGCCATTAGAACTATGGTATATTCCTATCAGAGAATAAACTTTGAAGCTGTGGTATTCGAGGAGGGAACACAGATTCTGGGGATGAAAAAGACTAGGACTACAGGTTTACACCCTCAGTCACATAGAATGGTCGAGAGACTTAACTGCACTCTTGAGCAGTACTTGTCGATGTTTTTGACAGACAACAAACCAAACTGGGATTCAAAGGTGCCATTGTTCTTCTTGCTTACTGCTCAGCAGTCCATGAGACCACAAGGGTAACATCATCAAGAATGCTGTTTGAAAGACAGCTACGCCTCCCTAGTGACCTGCTGTTTGGCCAACCGACAGAAGAGGAAACTACGGCCCCTGATTATGTTAGCGAATTATGTAACAGACTTGTTGACATTCATGATTTTGCTTGACAGCACCTAAGAATAAATAGTAACAGGATGAAAATGCAGTATGATAGGAGAATGTCGGGCGACATACAAGACAAAACAGGTTCAATCTCCGGCCAGGCCACACCAAGATTTTTGTATGTGCGACTCATGCTGGATGATGCTGCTGCTCTGCAAATTTTCTTGCGGATCACCCATTTCCCCCGCCCTTTCATTCTGGTGCTATTCCATTCTCACCTCAATCACCCTCATTGGATTTCAAGGTCTTGCTGTTAAGAGTAACCCAAATATCATCACTCACTCTAATTGAAGTCCTTCTCAATGTCTATGTTTGGTTCTAGACAATTAACTCACATTCATCATTAACACATGTTCAGACTGTCTCTGTTGCAAACATTTGAAATTATCTTTTACACTCATGCATCCAGTTCAATAGTCCTGCCTGCCAGTAACATTTTTCACTGCATCAATGTTTGCAGTTGCAGATTTTGCACTCGTTGATCACTTCTATCACAACTTGTTGCTCTTCTGGCTCGTCACGTGTTTCTTAAGGTCACACAATCGACCAAACTCCAGACTCTCATAAAAACTCCCTGCTTGGAGGCCCATCGCACTTAAATACTATTGCTGGCCTTGATCTGGAAGGTTTGCCGCACCCCGAGTCACACTGAGAAAAACTCTGTCGTTAAACCAGAATATTCTTCAGATAAATGCAGAAATTCAATCTTCTGAATGTCAAGAGCGTGCAAGCCACAAAAGGCTTATCGCGGAAGCACGCCGCAGCTGACCTTTGTGACATCTGCTTTGTGAATTCTGTCGGAGCATCATATTACAACTCTCTCCTCCACACAATCTTTGCTTGCTAGTATGATGCAAAGCAGCGACATGCAACAATATAATAAGTTGAAGTTGGTACTAATGGGAAAGTATGTGTTAATCGGGTTGGCAGAAGAGGAACAGAGACCAGAGTAAATGTAAATATGTAAAATATAGCAAATACACTCAACTCGATTTTCCAGGGACGGATCAGCCAGTTTGTGGCTTAAAAAGGTCATAATTCCTTTCCATAAACAGTTTATACTTTATAGACGATATCATAAACATGCCTTTCTGAACCACCCTCACGTTCTACAGTCCCATTATACAACACTTGGCAAGGAGAAAAAGTTGACAGTTGTTGCGCTGTTGACAGTAGTTGTGCTAGAAGAAAAAAGTTTCAGCAATGGTTGCCAGTTAATACGTTCTGTGCACGTCCATTCAATTAGAAAGTGCAAAATATCTTTTGTCGGATATTAAAAAATATTTGCTTTTTAGATACCAATGCAGTGTTTAAATTTAATACCAAGCACACCTTGTGACTGCCTGTCAGTCAGTGATTCGTAACTGTCACTCGCTGTTGGCAAGCTGCCACATCTCCAGCAGTCAGTCAGTCAGAGGGGGAAGTTCTAAAAATAAATTATGTGAGGTCCACTTCATTTGGTTGTCTCCATTTCCCTTTCACTATTTACCTTTAGCTGGGCACTGATCAATATTTTTCTCTTCCTTCCATCTCTTATGAATGGAACTTCACCCACAACAGGACCTAATCAAAACATGATAGTGATGGGGAAGCAAGAGTAGTAAGTGGTACCGTAATGTGAGCGAAAGTAGAGATAATTTCTATACAGAGAAAACTATGAACAGTACATCATTGTCATAACATGTTTATTCATTGTGTTTGTAAATCATATAAATGATTATATACACTTGTTTTTCAGCTCATGGATTCCATTGTTCCAAAATTTGCACATTTATTGCAAAATAATTATTTAAAAAACTTTACTGCCTTTGCTCCATGAAAAGTACACAGTACCACGCAAAATTAGGCTTTTCTAGCGCTGCCACAAGCTTGATATCTGAAATAGCGTTTAACTGGGCAGAGAAGACAGAGGGAACAAAGAAGATGGAATGATAGAGAGAACGCAAGGAACGTGCAGCGATACATAAATGCTGTGTATTGCTTATGAATAATCACAGTACGTGGAGCAAATCATTTACTGTAAGCTACATTATTTTGTAGGACTTTCAAAACATTGAAAATGGATATTTAATGAAACATTTATATAGCATATAGCACGATCATAACGGGAAGGTGAACGTTATGATGAAAAAATTAAAATATTAAACCTGAAAATACACGTGTAACCCTCATACAAGGGCAACCACTTTACGAATTAATTTTAAATTATATTAACAATTTTGTTGTAAATATTCATTACATTCTGTAATTTTTGTTCTGTAGTGTTATATTGATGTGGTTGATTAGTGCAAGACCAGCTGAGTTCTATAGACTCAATAAAATCACAAAAATGTTAACTCCTATTAATTTACTCCTATTTGCTCTCTTGTAGCATGGTTCTTCTCTTCAAAGGGCACAAAGATTGCTGTGTTTGAAATAAATATTGTGAAAGGTAGCTCAGGCATGCCTAAAATCATTTTACATATAAAACACTATCCTTTAATTTTGTTGGTCCCGCACTAGGCAGCGCCCTTTAGCAGTACCCATGAAAGCGACGTTTAGTGCAGTGTAATCACAACACATTTACCAATTAGAATAAATTTACGTTTCATCAATACAAGTCTTATTTTCCCATGACAGGATGTTTTAAAATGATCTTTGCTCCTGGCATCTTATTCACAGTTATGGAGTGTTGCAGTTTTTCTAAATTTTGCATTATCTGTGAACATAATGCTGCAGACATGGAGTATGATTTTGAAGACAAAATCTCTAACTGTTAAAATATCAGCATTTTGTTAATACAAAACTTTCAGTTCCCCGTGCAAAAGGTAAAGTGGAGATTCAATTGCATGCTGTGTTCCGATTATGTGTGGCACCATGGTATTATTTTATGTTAATTTTAACTTGCTCAATGTTTATGCACAATTGGGGTATCATTTTACTCAGAATATGTCTCTCTGAGAAAAATTTCATTTCATCAATAAAATGTATCATTTTTCCATCAGAGGCGTACCAATATGACTTAGTGCACGCAGTTAGCCAAATGAGTTTCAATGCAATGTTTGTATTTTGTATGTGTACCTTTTACAGTCTGGTTAATCTACAGTTGACTGTAGAAATATATATAGCCAAAAGCAGATATACAACAGTCACATACATTTAATTTGTGGTTAACATTATTAGGGGGTCAAACAAATGATGACAACTAGTAGAATAGTTTAGTATGTTCTGGCATAAGGAGATGGGGGACAGGCGCCAGGTGCCAACCGCTCAACATGTTATGATGCCACCTAGCTGCCATATTGGATCAGGGTGGCCTTGGCTCCATACCTTGACCCTCATGACCTTGGATAACCTTAAACCCAAACATCAATAAAATTCTAAAAATATTATATAACGAATTATTTTTAAAATGTATTAAAAACTTAAATAAAACTTACATTTCTGGAGGTCCCCCTAACACCAAATCCAGCAAACGACTGACCCATCTTCAATCAATCACACTGTCTTAACATTCTCCTCTCACCTCACCTGCTCCCCTTCCCCAAAATCATAAAAATTGCAAAAAATTTAAATAAATCCAAAAATTGAGGAAAATATAACATTACTTCAAACCTTCCCTCCTGCTCACACCTTACTCCTGACCGGACCCTACCCAATCAATCAGAAAAAAATATATATAAAAAAAAAAGGGGGAAAAATTAAAAAATCTAGGAACATATACGTTACCCCACCCTCCCTTCCTGTACACCCATCCCCACCCTAACCAATACCTCCACCCATCATCCCCACACTACCAATCATAAAAAATTCAAGAGAAATTGCAGAGAAATATTCTAAAAATTGAGGAACATATAACATTAACCCACCCTCCCCCCGCTTAATCACAACACCCCAGTAACACCCCCTTCCCACTCACCTACCCACATCACAACTATAACAAATCAAGAAAAATTGCAAAATTAAAAAATAATTCTAAAAATTGAGGACAAAAATTATATTGATGATTCCAACTAGCATGTTGGATGCCAGTAGTCTTGACCTTAACTCATAACCCTAAAAATGAAAATTGAGGAAAAATTGTAAAAAAAATTGCAGAACATATTACGTTACTGACTATGACCCCCATAATCTTGATCCCCATTGATGCTATTCCTAAACCATTCTGGTAAAACTCTTGAGCGTTGGAATGTGCGAGGGCAGCTACGGTGATAAACAGTCTTATCTTCCGTGCTTTTCTCAGACATCAGTCTTTCCCAATCCTCTGCAATCCTTTGCAATGCTCCACAATCCTCCTCATCTATCCTCCTCCACAATCCTCTGCAATCCTCACCAATCCCTAGCAATCCTCCTCCGAAATCATCTACAATCCTCACCAATCCTTCACAATCCTCAGCAATCCTTCTCCACAATGCTTACCAATCCTCCTCTTCAGAAATTCTCAGCAATCGCCTCCAATCCTCCTCAACAATTGCCACCAATCCTCCTCTGCAATCCTAACCATTCCTCACCAAAACTCAGCAATTCTCCTATGTAATCCTCTGCAATCCTCCTCCACCAGGGTGGCTAGCAGCATCCTTGTAACAAATTTCCTGACATTTCCTTGACTTTTCTATGTATCCTGTTACATTTCCCTGACCAACTTATGCTGCAAATATTTAAAATATTTTTTTGTATACCTAAAATTAATTACAAAATATTTTATGGATAACAGAAACATAAACACAACTACTTTATTTATAAATGCTTTTCTATGCAAAGACAAATATTTATAAAAAAACACTATAAAAAGAATATGTAGGTATAGTCCATTCACAACTGGAACAGACTTTCTCGGAGCCCTGCTAAATATCTACTGCAGTCCCGTTTCGTATCCTTCCGCCAAATGTAAACAAACATTGCCATGTGACTGCCATGTAGCATCTGTCAAAATCAATGTTTACATTTCATTGTGTGTTTGTTTGTACATGTGTTCGTATACTTTTGCTACACCTAAACATAAACATTGAAATATAACTTCTACTTTTATACCTGTCAAATACGTTGTTTACTGCTTAAAGCTTTTCAAAGAATTCTGTCATATTCCAAAAACCATTCCGTACGAATATTAACAGTTTAGGCCTATAACATTATTTAGGCCAGCTTTATGACACTTTAAAAATGCCTGAAAAGACGATAGTTCTTATGGTTATTTTACATAGTTAACATATTTATTTTCCACGACATAGCACATAACACGTAATGCACGTTAATATTTTGCAGTGACTGTTTAACAGTTACAACTGCAGTGTAAAGAACTGTAGTATTTAACCTTCTGTTATAGACATGTGTTGGGTTGCTTCTTTAAAAGGACGGCCTCAGTTGGAATAAATATTTAAATGATGGAATAATCAGTCCAATGAAAAAGACACATTAAATTCAAGCTCGTGTCGCTTATTTTTTGTCATACAAACTTAAAAGATAGTAGTGAACATGCACACAAATAAGCCTACTGTAACTTTTATTCCGCTCATATTTCTATGCATTGTTACTTACCGTTTACTAGGTTTATTGAAATTTATCGGGCTGGGCTTAGTATTTTGTTGGGATTGTGGCAAATCACATTACACGACTGTGTTTCAAACACCTAGGGCAAAGGTACAATGTTGTGTTAAATAAACAGATGTGGATGTAAATAATTAACTTAGTTATAAAAACAGTTCACAGTTAAAACGTATAAATAGTGCACATCAAATATCTGAAATCAGGCACACACACAAGGCCAACATAATGACCACCACGCAGCAACGCCATGCCATTTCACATGCAGCAGTTAATGAAATACATGAAACAGTATATTTATTACTGCCATGGAAACACAGATTTATCACAACATTGTAACTTGCCTAGGTAGGTTTAAAAACAGAACGTCTACAAGCGTGATGTGGTAATTTGAAGTATTTTTTGGAGTAACACTTTGTTTGGCAAAAAGCAACACGCCACTTCATGGCTCGTCACGTCTGCCAACTTCACAGATGGTAACCATCCTGCCATCATATCTAAATATATTAAAATAAGTATTCAAATATTAAAATTTCCTTAGTTGTAAAATACAAATTCAAAAATCATTATTTTGCTGTAAAAGTATGAAATAAGCTAACATTTTAAACATGTGTATTTTGTCTGCTACTTAACAATGCAAAACTTCCCGAGGGGAGAGAGAAAAAGTGAGAGAGAGCAACAAGCCTCGCCCAGCCGACAGTTGCTTCCTCACAGTCGATAAAACAAACACTGTGTCACTAGGGCCTACGCATAATATTTTGTGCTGTTGTTTTTAACTTTAACAATGAAATATCTTGCCATTGGGGCTACCTAAATATTTCAATCGGCAAGGTTTAATTTACAAATAGCATACCAAAAACTAGGTTAAAACAATATTTATCTGTGAACTATTTCTTACTAGCCGTTGCCAAACACATTGCTGCTCTCGCTGTTGTTAATTAATATTTAATACAATATAAATATTACAAGTTATAGAAGATACTAAGGTAAAGTTACATTTATTCAATAATACAGTACTCTAAATCACAGTAGGTCGATCAAATGTATGAGTCTATCAATAAGTTCATTTGGGTCTTCGGGGAAATATGTAGCCAGTGTTCTCAGCATCTTCTGCCTTATTCATGTTGCTCGTTGCAACATGTGTAGAAGAGGGATGTGTCAGAACATTGAGAAAACCACCATCGTCTTCAGCACCATCACCGTCTTCTTGTTGATAAATGCTGTCTTCAAGATCATCTTCACCTCCTATTTTGAATTCAATATTAAATTTACTTTTCTTTGTAGCAGGAGTTGAATGGTCATCAGGATTTAGAGCTGATAACCATTTATTTTGAAGTTCATCAATTTCATGCAAAGTCTTGCAAGTGTATATTTCGCACAACGACTTCCATTGCACTCATTCCGTCTTTAGCATTAACTGTCTTATCATAATCGCCTGCGGAATCAGTATCATCAACATGACAAGAGGTATTGGTTGCAACACTTGCTGGCTCCCAGTAGATGAATTCTTGTAGATCTTGGTGCATTCCTTCGCTGTTTCATCTTACCAAACTGCATGGGACCAATGTCGTAGTGCTTCATCATACGAAAAGGACTCTCTGTGCAGGTGGTTCTCTCATGCAGACGAGGGTTTTGACCATAGGTGAAAACTCAATCGCAGAATTTACACTGGCAACAACTAGGAAGCAATTTTGCAGGTTGTGGCTCCATGTTCATTGAGGTCAAAGGCATGCATTTCTATTCACAATTCATCATTCTGATATGACAAGAGAGTGTTTCCAAATTGTTCAGCTCACTGCGTCAGAATGACAACTGACAGTTCTCTAAAAAAAGTGATTCTTTTTACAGTAGAAAGCCTAAGCTTGTGCCCACAGAAGGACTTCTACACTAAATATTTTTTTAAATGTAAAAAAAAATATGGGAGAGCTTTGAGAAAACCCATACATTTGTTCACCCCAGAAGAAGACATGCAGATGTTATTACATGTGAATATACATAGGTATAAGCATAGAAACACAAGACAGGAATGTACATAATTATGTATAATAAAAATTTAAAATAATTTTATATTTCTATATTCATATATACAAACGCCTACAAGGGTATTAAAATAATATATTCTTATGTAGGTGTCTGTGTGTTTTCTTCTGGGGCGATAAAGTATGTACATTTTCTCAGAATGCACCCATATTTTCATTTTCAAAAAATATGTAGTGTAGAAGGACTTCTGTAGGCAATCTAGGCTCTTTACTGTAAAAATAATTGCTTGTATATAGAAAATCTCAATTGTCGTTCTGACACAGAGAGCTGAACATCAATTTGGAAGCACTCTCTCATCATGCCATGAAGATGAATTGTGAATATGAAGACCTGTCTTTGACCTCAACGAACATGGAGTACGACCAGCATCATAACTGCCTGATTCACCTATGGTGAAAATGCTCATCGGCTTGAGAGAACCACCTGTATGAAGAGTCTTTTTTGCACATCGCATAGAGATTAAGAACAGTAATATTCCGGCATGAACGCAGTCATAAAGAGACACTAAAATAATACAGAAAATTCTGAAATGTAAAACAATATTTTAATTATTTGTGCTACTTGTATTTTCAATATATAAAAGTTTCACTCAGCATGCATACCACTTCCGCTTATGTGAATCCTGTAGGCAGCCACGGTAGGTCCGTGCAACGCTTGCTTCTTGGCAGTCTGTCTAGGAAAGCTGGCGAGGTAAGACACTGTCACATACGCACTATAACTTTTGAACACTGATGTAGATTTCCATAGCACTTTTAGTATACCGGTTAACCTTTGCTTGCATACGTTTTGCCAGACATTTCCCCAGCATTATGCTTCCGTTTAAATAATTTATTTCACCCTTGTGGCATTTTTTAACTTAATCAAGGAGATGGAGGAGAAAAAAAGGTCATGCGACCCGCGAAACTTGAATCAGGCGCCATCCGCTTCTGCTAAAGGCTTCCATCGTAATTTCTGTGTTATTGCTGTGTGCAATTTCAAGGAGTTTGTTTTCATATATGTATTTAAGGGTATTTTTTATGTTTGAGTATTTTACGGCCATATCACGTACAACCATGTGATTAACGGCCGCCAAGTCTATATCTGCGCCATCCTTGCTCTTTGTGAGCTTATTTGTGTAATATCATGTGTGCAATAATTTATTTCAGGGTTCTATGTATTGTCATTCAGGGTTCTGTGTAATTTTCACATAAATTGATGCTTTTGTGTTTGACCACACAGTCACTTCAATATTTGCTTTTGCCGCCATCAGGCCTGCTACAAACCTGTAACTGCTTTAATTGTAAAGAGAATAATTTTCTCAACAAGAATAACAATTTTTCAGAGTTTAATTTGCCGTTTCCACGAAGAAACATTGCAATTCCACCTTCACCACGTGGTCCGCTTCAAACTTTATCCAGAGGCATCCGCACCATCTTAAGTTGTTCTCACGCATGTGCGTGTTTATTGTGAATACTCATCTCATGCCCCATCATCTTCTAAGGGTATTTATGTCATTTATAGGCCATCACCACACTACTCACATGCTAGAGGGCGAGCCCCGACAAGTTTGCACTAGTGATACCAAGTAATCACATGTGTTTATGTATCATCAGTTAGTTCCTTGTGTAATTCACAGTGTCCTGTCTTCAGGGAAAAATCGTCAGTTCACCCTAGCGGCTGTCGACTCTCTTCCCTTGTGAAGATTTGTGTTTTCATACACCACGATAAGATCATTCATCTAGGCATGCGCTAGAGTAATTGCGGGCTGGGGAGCACCCAAGCGGAGTTAGCTAGACACAACCGAGTTGTATCATTAAATTACATGGCACGTGATTTGTACGCACAGTATAAATAAAACAAGTCTCACAGTGACTAATTCTTTTATTTTGTAGTGACAGTGTCCTTGCCACCTGTGTTTTTCAAGTGTTAAAATTGTTTAGTATTGCAAACGTGTATCGTAAGTACGCTCAGGTGAGACGGACACACATAACCCACAGCATCCCTGAGAACCCTGAGTCTCAACAGTGCAGTGATTGGGAAGTACCGCTGGCACCCATATCATCAATAAGTAATTTGTGTCATCGTTTGTCTCGTGTCTCACCCGACTGTGTCAAGATGAACATAATAATAAACTCACTTGACTGAATGCTGAAAACATCAAGGAAGAGTATGTGATGGACCAGATATCATGCTACAAAGAACCAATCACGAGCGAGCATTGTGATAGGTTGCCTTGGCTGAATGATCGGTGGAGGGGAATGGGGTCAAGCAAATACAAGAAATTAGCAAATAAAAATTGTAGGGGGTTGGTGGTGGGGATGTCAGTCATCTGCTGATCTTTGTGTCGGGGTTCTTCGTCCCTGATTGCCATTGAGCCCCGGACCTCTTGCATGTAAGTTTTTTAATAATGTTAACAGAATTTTTTAACATTCCTACTTTTTTGGAAGTTTTAAAACATTTTTTAAGGGAGGGAGAGGGGGAAGTTAAGTGAAATGAAGAGATTTGGGGGCCTCTTAACATCGAGGTCTTGAGAGTCGATGTGGGTGAAGTGAGGTGAGTATGGAGCAGTGCTGGAATGCAAGGGTGGAGGGAACAGGAGATCACCGAGAAAACCCGCTGACCAGTGGCATCATCCAGCATGATTATCACATGCAAAAAACCGGGAGCAGCCCCATTGGGAATTAAACCCAGTTCACTTTGGTGGGAGGCAAGTAGTCTAATCATTACACCACCATGACCACCCCCCCCCCCTGATAAGGGGGAGGGGGAATTTGCAATTTTTTTGGGTTCAAGGACATGGGCACAGTGTCAAGGTTAAGGTTGCCAAGATTCACTATGGAGGTCATCAGTAGTAACGTAATATGTCAGTCAATTTTTTTTACTATTTTTTCTCGATTTTTAAGGTCATTGTGTCAAGGTGAAGACAGCTGGTATTATACATGTTGCGATACTAGCACCATTGTGCCTGGCGTCTTTAATAATTTCCAACTCTGCGAGGTGGCTTCCTGTATGCTCGGCTCCCCTCCTATTTCCTCCCCTGATTTCCGCTCCTCATGCATCGGTATTTTTTTTACTAAAAGGGCAAGTTAATATAAATCATTGCACACCTTGTGCCCCCCCCCCCCTATTTTACACATATTCAATGCCTATACTTCATCTAGTTGACGCCTGCAGGAGCTGTGTGAAGGGCTGCAATATGTCTTAAAGTGTAAATTTAGCTGTCATTAGGACGTGTGCATTCATGAGGCACCTTTTAATTTGTTCCGTTGCCTGAGAGAAGTTGTTGAGCAACTAGAAAAGGTGAGTCGTGGTTGCCGCATTGCATTTTTTGGTTTCGTTTTAAGTGTTTTTAATATTTGTGTGGCATAGATTTGTGTCATCTTGGGCATGCAGTGAGTTGGTGTTTTTTTCCTAAATTGTGGTTTCAGTCGCCAGCCCAAATTTGGTTTCAGTACAACTAAAACTCTAGCTTTGATATCTGGTCCAGCCTTTTTTAAAGTGTAGTGTTAATTTGGTCAGCAGCCCAAGTTTCATTTAAAGTATTTTCTTTATGCTGTGGATCCACAACTCTCGCATTAGGCGTAAATAATAATGTTAAACATGTTTGGTTTTTGCCTTTTAATCGATGGAGCTCTGATGGGTTGTTTTGACTGCCTCCATCGATACTTCATTTTAATGTAAATTTTATTTCAGCTTTCAATATGCATTTTTTTTATTAAAGGAGGCTTTACTGGGGTTTTTAGGCTGCCCTCTTTTATTCTAGTTGCTCCATTTCAAATCTCTACAAAACGTATTTGTATTTTGTATTTTTTCAAACATTTCCAATCTTTGTATTCATGTGTTTAATTCAAGTTTTGATTAACATAAATTTGTATGAGCAATTTATTCAATATTCTTATATTTTGTAAATTTCCTGTGTTACCTTTTTTAACTTATTGTATGCAACTTTTTGGATCCTCAAAATTTTGGTGATGATCAATTTTATGAATTATATTGGTGCTACAAGTTGTTGTAAACATTTTGATCTAAATATAAAGCTTAACACTGTTTATTGCGTTTAATTATTTGTGCTTCGGCACAAATAATTTCTGCGCGCAGTACATTACATTGTTACTCATATCTGTTTTTTGTATTTGTTGCATTCAATGGTTGAGGTGGGATTCATCTACGCACTGAAGAAGGATAAACTTCTCAATTTTTTGTGGAACCTAGAGCACAATGTGGACGAAGCCTTGACCATAGCTGAGCTGCGCCAAGTGGCAGTGGACTGCTGGTGCAAACAACTTCAGATGGCACAACCCTCTGAGCAAGTGGTTCCGGTGAGTGTCACCAATGGCCTGCCCAAAGTATACAAATTATTTATGCTCTACCTCCAAAATATTTATCCACTGATTTCATGAGAACCTGTTGGCGTTTACAATTTTTTCTATGGTAAATAAAATAGTCTGTGTTTTAAGTTTTGAGGATAAACTTTTAAAAGCCATTGCGATCAGATGTGAAGAATTTATTTTGCAGTTACGCCATGAGGAGATTATGTCATTAAAAGGTCGTACTTTTGTGGATTTTAAACGCCGGCTGATCCAGGGTTTCTTCCCATCGCGCATTAAGCACCAATGTGAATATGACTTTATCTTTAGATTTCAAAGGACATGTAAGCTTATGTGTGAATTTGTTGATTTCATTTACGCATTTCATGATGCTTTATGTTTGCAAATGAGCGAAACAGAATTATTCAGTGTCATTGTTGATAATTTCGCTCCCCACGTACATGCGCAACGCACACTTGTCTCTACTCCACATAATTTTTGTGAGCTACACCAGCTGCCTGTTGAGGTAAAAGGTCGCTTTGTGGCCTCTAGTGAATATCCTGCTAGTTTTCCACCTACCGTACGAGCCGACCGCGATGGTAACTCTATGCCATCTGGCCTCATTTGCAATATACAGGATGTCGAACAACGCAGTTCTTCTGTGGGTTCCAGTAATTGTGCAGCTTAGGGACACATAGCTAGAAATTGTCAATACAGCAGGTGTACGATGTCTGAGAGGAAATGTTTTCATTGCGATGAGCTTGGCACCTGCGTAGATCTTGTTAGGAAGTGTACAGTGTTGATCACTTGTGGGATCAAAATTTTTCTGCCTTGTGTCATGAATGATTCTTTCTTGAAAAAACTCTTGGATTCCAAGATAATTTCCAAAGGGCGTGTGACTCGTATGTCAGAGAAATGTTTGTGTATCGCTAATAGTGATATAGTTAAGAGTGATGTAGTTGTGAACATACACTTTAAGATTGGTAGGTTTTCATGGACGTTTCCATTTAGGATATTTTATCATGTGTCTCATGATGTTATTTTAGGCCTGGGATTTCTGGGAAAGACTACGGCGTCCATTAACCTCGACAAATTTTAAATGTCTTTCGGTTTCACTCAGAACATCAGGATTGGATTGCAGGTTGACGCAGTTCCAGATATGTTTTCTCCTTTGTTGGCTGGCATGAGTTCTGCCACTGATTTTCAAGTGAGTTTGAACCAGCTGAAGAAGGAATTCAGTGATTCATCTCTTCATGTATGGGTAAATGCGATGTTCTCCCTTATTAAGGTCTCATTGACTGATGACATTGTAGTGCCCGATCACCATTTAAACTGTCCCGCTCGTAAGCTCTAAGCATTCTGAGAAATCATAAATAAATTGTTAGAAGATGACGTAATAGTTCCCTCTGCATCAGATTATTGTCCACCACAATTTTTGGTGCGTAAAAAGGAATGTGACAAGTATAGTTTGGTGGTTAACCATCCCTAGTAAACAAAAAAAAAGATTCACAAGGATCCTTTTCCACTGCCGACAATTGATTGCGCCCTTCAGCATTTGGGTAAAGCCCGTGTATTTCCCGTTTTAGATTTGAACAACAGATTTCACCAATGTTTACTGGATCCCTCCTGTAGGAAGTATATGGCTTTTAGTACACCCTGGAGCCAATATGAGTTCACACATTTTCCTATGGGTTCCAATTTCGGTAGCCAAGACTTCTCACATGTATTGGATTATGTTTTGTCTGAATTTAAATTTGAATTTGTTTTTTATTACATTGATGATATTATTGTTTACAGTGATGACCTTGAGTCTTATTTGACTCCATTTGCATCAGGTATTTCTTAAAATATGAGAAGTTGCTCTGACAGTGAATCCAGATAAAGTAACCTTGGGATCCAATAAAGTGAAATTTCTGGGATATTTGCTCAGTGAGGGTTGTCCGATGATCTATCCCAACATTTAATGCCCTTTCATAGCCGATAATTGTTGACATGGAATTTCCCTGCCTATCTAAAAATAAAAGTTGGAGCCTTAGCCTGAATTAACATGAAAAGTGTTAAAGAAATCAATAGATGAACACTAACATTGGCCAGAGTGATCCGCGAGTCAGGGCAGTTAAACAGAACCTCTGTCGTACATGACAACCAATTTAAATGTGTATGACAGGCAAGCATACAAAAAAAAGGTATTGATCACTCCAAAGACCACAATAATATCCTAAACTAACCCAGAGAAATCATGCCGCAAAATTACTTATCTAGCTGACCTAAATTACTCTGATTTAATTGCCCAACTGATTGCCTTGACTCACCACAGTGATTTGCTGGATGAGAAGCTCATCGCAAAGAAGATGTTGTTGCAGCTGTGGGTAATTCACCCACATATCTACCCCACTGCTAGCCGAAATTGTCATCTCAGGCTCCTATATTGAATTTTCCTCACCCTAAGACTTTGAAGGGAGTACAAAAATTTCTAGGTATATTAGGTTATTACTCTCGTTTTATTGATTATTTTTCTGGACTGGCAGCACCTCTGAATCCTATGGAAGAAAAAAAAAATGTACAATTTCAGTAGGGTCAGGAGCAGGAGTCGGCCTTCTCTCTGCTCAAAGAAAAGCTAGCTTCTCCGCCGGTGCTTCTCCTTCTGGACTTTTCGCCCAGGTTTATCGTTCAAGTTGATGCTTCTTCACTGGCTTTAGGAACTGTCTTAAGCCAGCGGACAGAGTTGGGTTTGGTGCCTGTTGCCTTCACTAGTTGCAGTTTGACTGAGACAGAACTGAGGCTTGGTATATATGAAAGGGAAACCGTAGCATACATTTATGGGCTCGAGATATTCACATCGAGCATGACAAATGCGATCTTTACACTGACAATCAGGCTTTGAGCTGGGTTCTCCATCATCCTCAACCACCCTCAACAGTTGGGCAAACTGAGTCATTGGGTTCTCCATCTTTCTTATTTCTGTTTCAAGGTTCATCATGTCCGAGTCTCACAAAATCAGGTGGCTGATGCCTTGTCAAGGATGTACGATCTGGCTGATTTTGAAATGGACATGGTGGCAGCTTCAGGGGCATCCCTCAATATTATAAAGGATTTTCCCTAATTTTTTGTTAAGTTGCATCAGGCCCAGACGGATGACAATTTCTGGACTCAGGTTCAAAGTGACCTGTGTAATGGTGGTGCTCTCCCTTATGTGTTAGATAATAATATACTGTATTTCACAGGTAAGGGTGGACGTGCGCGTCAAATTATTGTGCCTGAGTCGCTGAGACCTATAGTGTTGTCCTACTTTCACGATTCTGTGTTTGGCGAAAACTTAGGTGTCAACATGATCTTTTACAAAATTGCAGTTAATTTCACCTGGCCTAGTCTTAGGGGCGACGTATTAGATTTTGTGCATTTGTGTGATCAGTGTCAAAAGTGTAACCATGGGCAGGCGGTCATGTAGATTCCTCTACTCCCTGGAGCACATTCCACTTGGATATATTTAGTCCTTTAATTAGGTCCGAAAAGGGTAACACATGCAATTTAATTTTGTCGGATCCTTTTACTAAATTTGTTATTTTGTTACCATTGAGAAACTTGAAAGCATCATCAATCGTCAAGGCACTCACTGATCACGTGTGAAAGGTGTTTTGCGCTCCTGTTGAAATAGTTATGGCTAATGCTAAGTATTTCACCTCTATTGTATTTAAGAACATGTGTTTTCACAGGGCTATCAAGCATTTTTCCTCCAGTCTGTATTACCCAAAGAGAATCTGGTAGAAAGATTCGACAAGAATCTTAAGACTTATTTAACTATTTTTATAACCGAGATCATACTTTGTGGGATCAGGATTTGGATTTTATAAATGTGGGATTCAACAGTGCCTTACATGATTCCATGGAAGTCCTCCCCTCACTCACATTCCTTGGTTCCCCGCTCAGAGTTATCCTTTGCTTAACATTTGGAATATCTCTCCTCTTGGTGATGCTGACCAAGATCGCCTGCTTGAGGAGGTTCACCGTATGCTCGAGGCAGCGAAGCTGCAGGTCATGGCAAAGATGGATCAGAGCAGGTTACTGTCAGTTTTTAATTAGGGGACTATGTATTTTGTAAAAATTATATGCTAGCAGATATGGGAAAGGATTTAATGGGGAAACTGATACCAAAGTTTGTCTGTCCATTTAAGATTAAGAAATTTATAGGTCCTAACACTATTAGTCTTGTTTTGCCTTGCTCAAAAGGGATGTTAAAAAAAGCACATGTTTCTCAGTTGAAGCCTTAATTGCAACAGAAATAATTGTTGAATGATAAATGTTGGTACCTGCAATTTAGTTGCTTTGTTGGGTTCTGTTTAAACACTTTGTTTCCCTGACTCTTTTCCTGTGTTATTTTGCATGCTTCCCGAGTCGAGCCGAGCCCTCCTACTGCCACTGTCGTTGTCACCTGAGAAGTGGAGCGGATCGTCTGCTGGCAATGGTCCATCTAGTTTCTCCATCTGTAACCCCCTGAGCTGCTATTAGCTATTGCACCTTGTGCTTGAGAAGTGACTGCTCTGATGGCGCTGAGTGGTTTTTCCACCTGGCTGCCCACCGTCCCCAAGGATTTCATCGACTACACCGTCATTGTAACTTGAAGATGGAACTGGTCACTTTGCATGTTCATGAATTGTCATTGAACTGTTTAAGGGGAATGGTGCGCAAAAGCTCTATATGTACCAAATATTTGTCACAAGTTGTTTTCCAAAGGATTTTTTGAAATTTTCGGCACGTCAAGACATTAATAATTATTACGGAAACTTTCCTATAATTTTAGATATTCACTGCCAATATTATTCTCAGAGCACTGATGGAAGATAATAAAGGATATTTTATTTTTTATCTTCCATCAGTGCTCCGAGAGTAACAAAGAAAGTGAATATCTAACTGTGTAAAAAGGTGTTAACAATTATCTTGTCGTGCCAGAAAATTTCATAAACCTTCTGAAAAACAACTTATGATGTAAATTGGGTTAAATATACTGCTTTCGTGCTCCAGTCCCCTTAATGTGAATTTCTACATGTAACCTGGAAATCTATCCTATGTCTGAACTTATTTACTACTCTTCTATCTCCACTTTGTGATAATGTACCTTCAATCCTCTGTATATGTATATTGTATGGATGTTTTAGACAAGATGTTCAGTGACTGGTCATCAGAGCACCGATTTTGGGGTGGGGGGTTGCAACGCTAGCACCATCGTGCCTGACGTCTTTAATAATTTGCAACTCTACGCAGTGGCTTCCTCTATGCTTTGCTCAGCTTCCCTCCTATTTCGTCCCCTGATATCCATCCCTTGATTTCCCCTCCTTGTGTGTCACTATTTTTGTACTACGGGGCCAAGTTAATATAAGTCGTTGCACAACTTGCATCCCTCCTATTCTACGCCTATTCAACATCTATACTTCATCCAGTCAATGCTTCCAGGCGCTGTGTGAAGATCTGCAATATGTCTTAAAGTGTAAATTTAGCCATCCTTAGGATGTGTGCATTCATGAGGCATTTTTAAATTTGTTTTGTTGCCTGAGAGGCCGCGAAGTTGTTGAGCAACTAGAAACGGTGAGTCGTGGTTGTAGCATTGTGTTTTTTTAGGTTTGTTTTAAGTGTTTTTAATATTTGTATGGTGTAGAATTGTGTCGTCTTGGACATGAATTGAGTTCGTGTTTTTTCTAAATTGTGGGTTCAGTCGCCAGACCAAATGTGGTTTCAGTATAACTAAAACTCTAGCTTTCCTATGTGGTCCAGCCTTTTTTTAAACGTGTAGTGTTAATTTGGTCAGTAGTCCAATTTTCATTTAAATTTTTTTCTTTATGCTGTGCATTCACAACTCTCGTGTTGGGCGTAAATAATCATTTTAACATGTTTGGTTTTTGCCTTTTAATAGATGAAGCTCTGATGGGTCATTTTGACTGCCTCCACAGATACTTAATTTTAACATAAATTTTATTTCAGCTTTCAATATGTATTTTTTTATGAAAGGAGACTTTACTGGGCTTAGGCTGCCATCTGTTACATTTATTAACTTATTGTATGCAATTTTTTGGATCATCTAAATTTTGGTGATGATCTATTTTATGAATCATAATGGTGCTACCAGTTGTATTAAACATTTTGTGCTAAATATAAAGCTTAACATTGTTTATTGTGTTTAATTCATTGTGCTTAAGCACAATGGTGGTCAGATTCATGAATATAATTTTTTCCTCAATTTTTAAAACTATTTTTAATTTTGCGATATTTCTTGATTTGTTATAATTGGGAGGGGTATAGGTGAGAGGTAGGTGGTGTTGGGGTTGAGCAGAGGGACGGTGGGGTAACATTGTATGTTGCTAAATTTTTAAGATTTGTTGCGATTTTCCTCATTTTTTTATGATTGGCAGAATCGGGTGAGGGGGGTAGTTGTTGCTTAGGGTGGTGGTGTGAGTGGGGAGTGGAGGGTGGGGTAACCTTATATGTTACCTTTTTTTTAATTTGTTTTTTTTTTTTTTTTTGTGATTTTTATGATTGGTATGAAAGTGTGGGGGTGAGGGGTGGTGGATGTTAGTTAGGGTGGTAGGGAGAATGTGAGATAATGTGATGTATTCCTCAATTTTTAGATTTTTTTTTTTTTTTTTTTGCAAATTTTATCAATTTTTTATGATTGGGTAGAGGTGGTGAAGTGAGTCTGGTGTAGTGTGGTGTGAGGAGGTAGTGTTAAAACAATGTGATTGATTGAAAGTGGGTCAGTTGTTTGTTGGACATCATGTTGGGGGAACCCTTAGAAATGTAAGTTTAATTTAATAAATTTTTAAAATAATATTTTGTAAATATTTTAAGTAAATTATTTAAAAAATGTTTTTATAATTTTTTATAAGTTTAAAATTTTTGTGTTTAAGGTTATCTAAGGTCATAGGCATAGTGTCACAATAAAGGGTCAAGGTCACCATCAAATATGGCAGCCTGGTGATGTCATAACATGGCGGGCAGTCTGTGCCTGGCGACTGTCCCCCATCCCCTTATGTCAGAACATACTTACCAAACTAGTCTACTAATACTGTTGGATGAACACTTATGTGATTGTTAATAGTGTTAGGGGAGCACTTACATGATTGTTAACAGTGGTATGTGATCACACACATGGTATCACTGAAGCAGCAACGTCATATGCTTTGCAGTATCCTGACAGAAGACATTCAGTGGTGGTAACATTCCTAAAGACAGAGCAGCAATTACAACCGACTGTTACTCCACGAGGATGCAGAAAAGGACAAAATGCAGCATCACATCACAGAAGCCTGTCATTAGGTGATTCCGGCAATATTTCAGCAAGTACGCTCAGCATTTCAAAAACAGGTACAGATGTTTTTGCACGAGGTTGGTCATGCTGCAGAACATATAGTCTGTCTCACACCTGCATTATCTAACAACCACATACAACCACTATGAACAGTGGGATAAGTCTACCTCTGAATTTCTCCAAAACCATATCAAGGCATCCCTTTACATGAGAAGTACATTTTACCTATGTTCAGAATGATATATATGTGAAGAGATAAGGGGATTTAAACCCCTTCTCCCTTCTTTTTGAGGCAGCGGTGGCTGAGTGGTTAGCCTGCTTACCTCCCACCGAGGAAAACCCGGTTCAATGCCCGGCCGGGTCACTTCCAGATGTTTGCAAGTGGGAATTGTGCTGGACAATGCTACTGGTCAGCGGGTTTTCTCAGGGGTCTGCCATTTCCCCTGCCCTTGCATTATGGCACTGCTCCATTCCCACCTCACTTCACCCTCATCGGCTCTTAAGACCTCATTGTTAAAAGCTGCCGAAATCTCTCAACTCAACTCAACTCCCGTCTTTTCTGACTAACATTTTTCATTTTCATGACTAGTCATTAGTTTTGGGAAACAAAACAAATATATGATTGAATTACAACACTGAACTTTGACATAACCAAATTACTGTACTTATTTTTCCAAATGCAATAAATGCATATTGTGAATTTGCAGTAAAAACGATTTGTTTCTAGCTTTTGAGCAATTTCACAGAATAAATAGGCCCAACAATGAAAACTGTGTACATGCTAGGAAAACTTGACATGTAATGGTGATTTACTAACATAATAATCATAATGAGTAGTTATTAAATTATATTACAGATAAAATGTACACTAGAACAATATCAAGGTCCTGCAACAACATTACTTCAGCAGCAAACACTTCCTCCACCAAAAGTTGATTCCCTCAGCTATGCAGTGAAACATTTTCTCTCTCACAACCTGTACATTTTTTCACATACATACAAATTATATGCAGGAATAATGTGGCATCAATTCTGAGCAGGCTAAAACATCAGCTGGGGTGGATGAGTACATGACGTTATCAATATTGAAAAGCATCTTAAGTACATGAACATACGAGACAATTACCAGAGACTCCCAGCAGCACATGGAAACATGGCCTAACCAGACTTCTAACGCTGTAACTAGATAAATAATATGCGGTGACTTCAACATAGACTATAATTTTGTGGGGTAAAAATATAAATTGAAAGGAAAACAGACATCATATCTGATTGTAATGATTCACGATAAAACTTGACTTTGACAGCCAGTATTACCACAACATGAGTACCCCACAGGCATCCGAAACATGACCAAGGAACACACCAATCACAACACACAGAAATTGTTGTATATGTTGTAAACATGCTGAGGTTGGTAAAGGCTGTTCATGATAAAGTGAGCACTTTAGAAATGAACCTTAGAAATAAAGCCACTGCCCCTGCATGCATATATTGTAACGGGCGCACTAAGTGACATTCACCCAGTAAAGTTGGTAACAATAGATGGAAAGTAGTTCCATAGCTTAACATTGAATAAAAAGTGTTAGGTAACCATTTGTGATAACTTAAAATTATTTCTTTTGCTATCTGTTTTTTTTTTTTAATATCAAAGTGTAAAAATGAGCAGATTTGTAAAGAATTTACTTCCTTAATAATTTCACAGTTTCATTTGACTTACGCATGAATGAAGTGATGCAATGTTAATTTTACATAAGATGGAAGAATACACAACGTGTATACAGTAGATCTTAAGCAGGGCTTTCAAAAGTACTCATTTTACTGTGAACAGCCTATAACAGAAACTACTATTGTAAGTGTTGTAAGGATATAGCCATGGTGCAACAACAGGAAGTGAACAGAGTAGGCAAGCTACAATGCAGACTGAATGTAGATAATTAGTAGGACCAATAACAAAGCAATCTGTGTTAAAGTGTATGCATATAATGTCTGTAAGAAATAAAAAGGTACAAACAAAACAGAAATAACTATCAACCACATGGTTCATATAAAGTTAAATAATAGCATGCAAGATCCAAGAAATCTTTTCCTGAAATCAAGGGCACACATGCATGCATTTGTACATAATAACCTATACAAGTACATGCACACAAAATGTTGTAAACAATATCTATATATTTATGGTTGTCAGTGTGTGATTAGTATTGTAAATGCTGTTCATGGTAAAATGAGCAGTTTTTAAATCAACCTTTGAAAAAAAAAAAAAAACTACTGTCTATATTCACATGATGTGCTACAGTACCTACACTCTGGCATGCAAACGCTCAGTCAAGTTGGCAGCACATAAAGAAAAATAGTTCTAAAACACGACATTGTAATGTAAGTGTAATGTTTAAATTTGTAGCTACTGAAGACAGTGTTTCTTGTTTCATTCACCTAAAAGCATGCATTTGTATATTGGTAACAACTTTACATTCTTACAAATTCCACAGTTTCACTTGGATGATGCCTGAATAATGTGAGACAGTCCACGACAGTGTTAATTTTCCATATAATGGAATGATACAACAGGAGAAGAATAACCTATCCTGAGCAGGGCTTTTAAAAGTGTACAGTAACCATGAACTGACTATATCTCCATATTGATATGTCTGTAGCTTTATTCTGTAAGCATCTGACATCTCTCAATACTAGTAGTTACTGCAGGGAGTAGTATCTCTAAGAGTTGCAATTATATCTTGCAATGATCCATAACACTGTAACTTGTGTGCTGTGTACAGGGACTACTTTTATATTAAGATCAATATTTAAGGTACCTTTATGAGTGATACACAATTAGTGCAAAAATGGCAGCCTTACTAAAGTTACACTCCACAGACCAGCCGTGTATCCTAGGGTGGGGGGTCCAGACCTTTGTCACAACTCTTGAGCAGACGATAATGAAAAGCAACAATTAGAAATTAAACTTGTGACATATAACATTTTAAGAGAACAACTGTTGCACTGCTCATGAATCCGTAGCTGATGTGGTCACCATTATAACACATCCCTGGGCTCCTTTTTATTTCCACCTAGTCTCGTGTTGTATAAAATTTTGGATTTTTTTTCAAACATAATTTTTGTTTTTAAAATGCATGCTCTCATGTAGTCTTTTAATGTTTAAGCTGGTATATATGGACAATACACAATTTCAGTCTGACAGAAGTAAATATTAATTTCTAGGAAAATTATAAACATTCATGTTATGCATATACCTGTGTAAGACTGGCAACATTGTTGTTAGTTTGTCATGAACGAGTGAAGTTATGCAGTTCTCGGCGGAACGATCTCAGAGAATATAAATAAGTCATTGGGCTATCTCAGGTAGAGGTGCTTCCCAATCACCGCCCTATTGAGACTGAGGGTTCTCAGGGATGCTGTGGGTTATGTGTGTCTGTCTCACTCGTGCATACTTAAAAACACGTAGGCAATACTAAACTTTTTACTGAACATCACTTGAAATAAACACTTAATAAAATACATGTATCAAAGACACTATCACTACTGAATAAAAGAATTAAGTTCACTGAAGACTTACTTTTATTGTTATTATGCATACACATCAACGTGCCAATGAAATGATTATCTCAGTCATGACTAGCCAATTCCGCTTGGGTGCTCCCCAACCCGCAATTACTCTAGCGCACACCTAGATGGATGATCTCACCGAGGTGCGTGAAAGCACAACCTTCACAAGGGAAGAGGGCAGACAGCCTCTAGGGTGGACTGACGGTTTTTCCCTGAAGACAGGACATGGTGAATTACAAATTAATACCCTTAATACACATTAACACATGTGATTACTCTGCATCACTAACGCAAACTCGTTGGGGATCGCCCTCCAGCACGTGGTTAGTGTGGTAACGGCCTATACACGGAGCCGGCTAGGACAGGAGTAATTGCACCACACACTAATTACACAATTACATAGACCCTTGAATGAGACATGAAATAAGATGGGACACGAGATGAATATTCACAATAAACACACACATGTGTGAAAACAAGCTTCGGTGGAGCGAATGCTGCTAGATGAAGTTCGTAGCAGACCACGTGATGCAGGTGAAATTGCAATATTTCTGCGTAGAAACAACAAACTAAATTCAGATACAATATTATTCATGTTTGGCAAATGGTTCTCTTTATGATTAGCATTGTAACATGCCTGATGGCGGTAAAATCACCATTACTGTGACCGCGTGGCCAAGTACAAAAACATCAATTTACATGAAAAATACATAGAACCCTGAAATAAATTATTGCACATACGTTATATAAATAAGCTCTTAAAACGCAATGATGGCGTATACAAATACTTGGCTTCAGTCGGCCACGTAGTTATACGCAATGTTGCCGTAAAATATTCAAACACGAAAATTAAATACATACATAAAAATAAAGCTCTTAAAATTGTGTGTAGCAATTATGCAGAAGTTACCATAAACATAGGCAGATGGCGTCTGATTCAAAATGTGCTTGTCGCGTGACCTCTCCAACATCTTTCTCCTCCTTCTCCTCGATTAAAGTTAAAAATGCCACAAGGGCATAAGAAATTAGTAAAGCGGGAGTATAATGCTGGGGAAAATGTTGGCAAAATGTACGCAAGCAAAGATTAACCGGTAAACTACATGGACTATGGAAACCTACATCAGTGAACAAAAGTTGTAGTGTGCACATGACAGTGTCTTACCTCGCCAACTCTCCTCGACAGACTGTCCAGATACAAGCGTCGCACGGACTTATCATGGCCGCATACAGGGTTCACATAAGCGAAAGTGCTAAGCACGCCGAGTGAAATATTTTATAGTGAAAATAAAATGGTACAAATTAAATTAGACATTGTTTTACATTTCTATAATTTTGTTACAAATTTCAATATTATTTTAATGTCTCTTTGTGATGGCGTTCATGCCAGAATATTAAGTGTTCTTAATCTTGGCGCCACAGGCACTTTGAATATTCATAAGAAACAATTAAAATTAGTACAAGCACTTTAAAACATTTTAAGACATATTAAACACTGTAAAGACAATATAGCACATTTGACACTGAAAATAACATTTATATGAAAGTTCAAAATCATTGGCCTCTTTGTGCACGTGCGGCACACGTGACACGTGCGTGGTGAGCGCTGTCATGGGCTCTAGCGCTGCTGGCTGTTAGCTGGCATCAATGTATATTGAGAGTTGTTAACACTAGTGCATCTCTTGGAGTTATTGAGGATACCACATTCGCAAGAAAGATACGACCGTAGCACATTATATGTTATTGTTTCATCAAATGGTGATTTGGCACACCATTACCTAAAATAGCATTGTTTAATTCATTCTGAGAATTTGTCCAGGATGGGAATGCCTGGAAAACATATTCGGAGCAGTTACAATACTGTTTCGCAGCAAAGTGACACACAGCAATGAGAAGAAGGCTGTGTTTTTCACAATGTGCGGAGCCCAGCTGTACAACTTAGCAGCATCACTGTGTCTGCCTAAAATAACAAACAAGGTAGACATTGCAGACATTCTAGTTGTGTTAACCAACCACTGCTAACCGATCAGCATGAGGGAGAGTTAAGATCCTCATTATGTCAACACATTGCAATTTCACTCACTTAAACGGAATAATGTGAGATCGGTTGGCATGTGGAGTGCGTGACAAGATACTGCAACACACAATGTTGACCAAAGATAAGCCATCTTTTCAAGACATTTCGGACAGAAGCTGCTTGTCGTAATGTAAGTAATTTGGGAGGTGAAGTGAGTGAGTTGGCGGAAGCAGTAAACCAAGTTAGTGTCTTCTGGTGTTACCTTGCTCCTATGGGCAAACCAAGCGAGAGAGGGTCCCGTCACTACATAAACATCCGCAGGACCAGCAGCCTTGCTTGTGCTGCAATGAGTTGCATAGTCCAGAGAAATGCAAACACTGCAATACTTATAAATTAGTTTGCTATGGACAAGGGTACAATACAGCCAAAGGACGGTGACTGTGTCAGCACCCCAATCACGACCACTCAACTTTTTCTAAATATTCAGGTCCCTTATACAGTAAGATTTCAGAGACTGAGTAGGACTCCACCAAGTGAATTTACAATTAAACAAGATGCCAGAAAAATTACAGTATTAGAAACCAAATGACAGTATTAGAAACAGGCAAAACAGAGCCATATGAAAGCACCTTGGGAGAAGGAAAGATGCCACGTTTACTACAGAAGCGAACCACCTGTGCCTTGGCGGTTGAAAAGTGGAAACCACAGCTGTTTACCCAGTTGCCAAGGTGGTGGATGGCAAGTTGGACCTGACGTTCTACCATTCACAGAGATGCAGCACAGCAGAAAATGGTAAAGTCATCCACATACAGCGCGCATTCCACAGGTGGTCAAACAACAGACTCAATGCCATTGATGGACTAGCAAACAGAGTAACACTCAAAATACTCCCCTGTGGCACACCGTTCTCCTGAATGAACTCCTGAGAAGAGGAAGCACCATTGCAAACTCTGAAGGTACGGAAGTACATAAATTTCTGGATGAAACGGGGGAAATGTCCCCGAAATCACCAAGCAGACAGCTGTTGCAAGATACCATGTCGTCATGTTGTGTCGTATGCCTTCTCCAGATCAAAGATGACGGCAAGAAGGTGCTGCCCTCGTAAAAACATTGTCTGTATGGCAGCCTTCAAGCTGACCAAATGATCCACCGCAGAACCATTTCGGTGTTAAACACACTGAAAAAGAAATAAAAGCTGCCAGGTCTCAAGGTAGTACATCACACGTGCATTAACCACGTGCTCCATGGTCTTACAGACACAGCTGGTGAGGGAAATAGGGCAATAGCTGGAAACATTCCCTTCGATTTCCCTGTGTTTTAAGACTGGCCCAAAGGTTGGCTCGTACCACTTCAAGGGGAAAACCAGAGGTCCAAATGTTATTAAAGATGCTCAGCAAAAACAGTTTCCCATCAAGTGGAGGTGTTGCAACATAGTATAATGGATACTGTCGGGGTCAACAGATGTATCCTTCGAGGGTGATAAAAACTGCTCCAACTCAAGAAGGGTGAAAGGCTAGTTGTAATCCCCCTCACCCGAGCTACCAAAGTTGACACCCGCCATCTCATGTGTCTGTTTGACAGCTCGAAATGAGGGAGTGTAGCGTCCACTGCTCAAAACATTGCAAAATACTGACCCAACAAAACTGCTACGTTTGTCCCCTCAGCAACAATAGTGTTATTGACCCAAAGGAAGGGAACCTGCACGCTGAGAGATTGTCCGCACAACTTTTGAACATTGTCCAAAATAAACTTACTGGTAACATGTACCGTCAGAGAGGAAGTAAGTCCCTCCAGGATTTCCGCCAGCTGTTATTGATGACATGTTGAGCGCGAGCCTGACAGACATGGAAGAGCTCCAGTTTAGCTTGAACGGGATGAGCACTAAAGCGTCTGAGCGCACCTCGTCAGGCATGGACAGCATCCCTGCTTTCAACGCTGCACCAAGGAACATGCCTACAACCAAGAAGTGAAGATTGTGGAATGGCAGCCTCCCCAGCTGACACAACAGTAGAGTTGAATAGTTCCACTGCCACATTCATGTCAAGAGGAATTTCAGAAGTGAAGTGGAGGGAACACTGGGAAAGAACCCAGACTGCTTTTTAAGCACCGACCGAGGTGGTATGGGTGAGGCAGCAAACGACATATGACCCAAAATTATAGGGTAATGGTCACTTCTAAAGAGATCTGGATAAACAGACCAAACAAAGTGGGCGACCTAAGCGGGCTAAAAAAGGAAGATCTATACAGTATGAAGTGCCGATATGGGTGGTGAAGTGTGTACGAGTCTCAGTGTTCAACAGGGCAATATTAGAACTGGTGAACCATGACTTTAGTACACAATCCTGGCCATCCCTGTGGTCTGAACCCCTTATCTGACTATGAGCGTTGAAGTCACCAACTATCAAACATAGAGCTGGTAGTTGAGATGAAAGCTCCTCAAAATCAGGTAACCTGACATGCTGGAGAGAGAGGGGGGAGGGGAGAGTACATACATGCTTCAAACTGTAACAAACACACCGAGGTACAGACTGACTGCCACTGCCTGTGGAAGTGCAACAGCATCATGATAAACAGAATACTTCATCACAAGACACGCACCACCACAGGCAAGGTCAATCAATACGTTATCCAGGCAGTAAAACGTGTGACCTTGAAGGAAGGCTGTATCAGTGGGTCGAAAGTGTGTTTCCTGACCGCAAATGACTGTAGGGGTGCGGGACACTAGAAGCTGCTTCAGTTCTTCAAAATTATTAAAACAACCTTGGCAGTTCCACTATATGAGGGACATGAGTTATGGGAAGGAAATGTGTGGAAACAATTACTCAATTTCCCCCTATGTCTGTTAATCACTGGCTCAAAGCTCCCAAAGCCTTCGCAAGTGTTTGGTGTACCAACATCAACTGCCATCGCTGCTTCTGACTCGGGAGACAGGACAGTGATTTGATGACGCAATCAAGTGTATCAGGTTCATTTGCAGGAAGGGATGCGAGCGATGAAGACTTTTGACTTTTCTACTTATTTTGCAGCAGCAAGCTGATGAGATTTATTAACAATAGTAGGCTTCAACAGTTTTATCTCAGTTAGTCCATACTGTATACCAACAGACATGGTTTGGATTGCCAGAGTGTGCTGTGGCTTCAGTGCACTCACAGAAACTTCTGTCTGGGTACCAACATCTATTGTTGTGTACATCAAACCTTTGCTGCTGGTCAAGCATTAGCAAATACATTGTATGGAACAAAAGGTTTTGGCTCCTGGAGAGCAAGGAAGCATTTCCATGCCTTAACAAAGGAAACCTTATCAGTGGCCTGGATCTTCTAATAGCCTGCTCCTCCTGGTAGACTCAACAGGGCACTTTTGACCAGACAGGATGTCCTTTGCCACAGTTCACACACCACAGAGGTTTGCTGCACTGAGGACTATCAAGATGCGATGGGTCAGCATATTTCGAGCAAGCTGGAGGATGTTTGCATTTCACAGAGGAATGGCCAACTGTTGAAAGTTGTAACAATGAAGAGGTGCAGGAATAAACTGCTTAACACATCACACAAACCAAAAGTCAAGATGAGGGTACCTGTAGGTGACTTGACACCATCAGTTGTCATCAGCACATGGCAAACATAATTTACATTCTGAGTTTGCACCTCACGTACTGTAACACTTCGCTTTCTGGAATGTCAATGAGGTTAGGACACCAAATGATACCTTTGCTAGAGTTGAGGGACACATGGGACTTGATCTCAACAGGAAACTTTGCCGTTGCCACTGAATGTTTTCATCGCCAAGAGCCCCCACAACTGGGCAGCATTCAATGTCTTGACTAGAAGCTCACGCCTTTCACCAATTTTTTTTACAATCATCAACAGGACCACCAGCTGCTCCATCAATCTTTTTTTGCAATTCAAAAGGTGACACCTTTTCGAAAGTGTGCCCTTCTAAACCTAAGATAATAAAAAAATGTGGCATGAGTAATTTAACAGCAGCAGAACAACACACTACAGAAACACTATCTGAATCACGACCAATATCATCACGGTGCCATTTTAAGTGTCTGTTGAGGGTGCCACCCTTTTGGAGAGTACTTTTGGAAGCCATGGTGTAGGCCCCCCCATACTAGGACATCGCAGGCACCCCACTATAGAGAACACCCTTTGGTGCCATTTCTGGGGACTTGTGGTTGATTACACCGGCCTCCTCCATACAGCAGTAACATGTCTCCCTGGCAGGTTTAAGTGTATGGACTAATTGGCCATGACAACCCCTCCTTCCAAGAAGGCACTAATTGGTGCTACGTTGGTATACATGTACGAGGATATGGGTTCCCCACCTAAATTTGCCTGCTGAGCTAGTGAGAATACTTAGCTAGAACATCACTAACAGATGTTCACACAATTTGGAGGCAGCACTCATTTGTGAGGACAGACCCTCATTAGGGAAAAGGACATCGACCTGGCCTGAGACAATGCTGTAGAGAGGGAAGATGTGATGGGACCTGGTGAGTTGGAAATAAAAAGATGACAAAAGAGAAGAAGATCCATTCTTGGAAGAAACCTGTGTAAAGTTTGTAACACTATTGTAGCGGGCTCCAGGGGGCCCGAACACGACAAGTTAAGGTGCTATAGACTATAGATTCTTGAAGCAAGCCCCCTGTTTATCAACAAGCCTGAGCGACCTACTGAGAGCAGACTATTTAAGCGAGAGCCACACACCCCCCTCCCTCCAGGCTGTTGGCAGAGTGCGAAGCGGCAACGTCAGTGTCAGAGTGACACGGAAAAACGCTAGGGTCCGGGGAGCTCTGGCCCATCTACAAGATACTCTACATATTTATTGGTGAGCATAAATTCAGCTAGGTGGTAGAGCGGCATTCCCTTTATCAAGATCCTGTATTAAAGAGTATAATCACGTGGCAAGGCTAGGGCATTTCGTGTATCTGTATTCTTGTATTCTTATAATTAACTTATCTTTACGTTCATGTCAGTATTCCTGTATGTCAGTATAATCGTATCACCATTTCTTGTATAACTGTAATCATTTATGTTCTCATATTATCTTGTCAGGCAAAAGTAAAGTCAATATTGTGTGAAGAGTAACATTGTAGTATTGTGTTGAAGTATTGTTATATGGATTCCTAAAGAGTTGTGATGAATATGTGTAGCTATTAGCATTAACTATCCCACACGTATGACCCTGGCTAACTGGAATCGGTAAGAGAGATGAGGTGAGAAGAGCAATGAATAGTTGGAGTATTAGCAGGAATCATAAGTGTTAGGTAGGCAGGTCGTTACACTGTGGTTGCTTTATAATGAAGAAGTGGGGTTATGCAGTTTTCTGTGAGAAGCCCTCAGAGGCTGTAAATAAGGACACTGTTATAGTTCTCACGAGTGGAGTTTATGTATGTTGTATACAATAGTGCATCTCGTGGAGTTACAGAGGATGCCACAATTTTCATATTTATTATTTTATTAATTTGGTTCAATCTCACACTGGAAACAATTATTGAGATTTATCTGGCAAATTTCTTTAAATAACGATTTTGATAACTCAATATTTCATCTCTTCTCACCTCCGCCTCTTCCACCCCCATTCTACACTATGCTGCGCCCCCCCCCCCCCCCCAAACAAAATTCTTACAAGATACCTTGACCAACTCAAGAAAGAATATAAATGTAATAAACTGCATCTGAAACTGAGAAAATTTTGTGTTGCATTTACACAAAAATGTAACTTGTCGTAAATATTTGCTGATATGCATAAAATTTATTTTCCAGAGTTATATCCAAGAAAACCACTACATGTCGCGTCTTTGCATTGCACGAGCGAGTGAAGAGTGTGTGTGGACAGAGTAGCCATATGATAGCGGGTAGCGAGCCACGAAGAAATGTTTGGATGACAGGTGCAATAACACTACCAAGGTTTTAAGTTAAAAAGGCGTGCCGCCACGTATTCTTCTGCCCGACGCTGTGATATGTGTTTTGCAGCTTGTACACTCCTGACCTTCGGCGAATAGAATTTCCAAGTTAATCTGAAGGGAATATTCTGGTTTGTTGTTTCTTTCAGTGTGACTCGGGGTGCAGTGAATCTTCAATATCTAACGACTGATTCTGTGTAAGCGCAATGGGCCTCCAAGCCAAGAGATATGAGAGTTTGGGCGATTGTGCAGTCTTAAGAATTAAACAATGAGCCAGAAGATCAATAAGTGGCGCCGTGACCAGCAGGAAAAAACTCTGCAACTGCAAGCATCGGTGCAGTGAAGGGTGTGACTGGTAGGCTGGACTATTGGACTGGATGCACGAGTGAAAGACAGACAGACTGAACATGTGTTAATGATGAGTATGAGTTAATTGACTATAACCAAACAGAGACATTGAGAAGGACTTAAATTAGAGTTGACATAGACACTAAAAACTGTGCTCACTGCAAAATAAAAAGAGTAATGGTTGAGACAGATAATTTAATGTTGTAAATAATAGCTGTGTGAATAAATAAAAATAAACTTTAGTTCTTTTATTTTTATTAAGACCTCCACATCCCTCATGAACTTGGATATGCCACTCTGGCATCTTGTAACAATGCCAACAATGATGTCCACCATTGTCTGACTTAAGCAATTGTGTGATGTCGAATGGTAGATAAATCCTTCTGGTAGTGTATGCCACAGAGATCAGCCAAATTAATTTTATAAATTTTACCTCGAGTTACGATGGGAAAAAAATACTAATTGAGAACTTCACATAGTCATGACAGCAGACACTCAGATTCAGTAATAGTCAAGGAAATATGATTTAAAAGGAACTTAGTAGGTTTTCATACTAGAGAAGACAGTATTGTCAAGTCTATATGTATGCAGAAAGATATCGAAATAGGTGTTTCAGAATGCCATATGACAAACTTTACAAGTGATTGTCTTTATCATAAAAACACAAACTGTTCCTGTCTTCATGAAGTACAATGTTACAGAATATAGGCTCCCTAGCAAGTTTGAAACAAGCACAGATCACCTGGATTTATCAAATGTTGCATGCTGTCAGTGGCAAATGTTTTTTATAAATAAAATAATTCATTACCTTTTTTATGTTGTGATGGAGCCAACTCAGCTTCTTCCTGCCACTTAATGATGTTACAGCCCTTGCTTGCATCAGAAGTCACATCCAGTGACATACAGTTCTGTTCTTTCTCAGAAAACAATGGATTTGTCAGTCCAAGAATATCTGCATTATGGCCATCCTTGAAAACTTCATGCAACTGTTCATAATAAATAGGCGGCTTCTTCATTTTCTTCACAATATTTTTTGCCTGCACCTCACCACCAAACTGAACATAAGATCGCTCTAGGTTTCTCCACTTTTGCGAGCATTTCATGCCCCCCTCTTTTCTGTCCTTAGCTATATTATACCCTAATTTTACCATTTCTTCATACACATTTTCCCAAACCTTGCATTTCAGAGTTCTTTTGTTATTCAGTAGAGACTGATACTTATGACTTCCAACGATCTTAATGAAAATGTCTGTGGCTTCCATATCCCTAGATGTTGCATGATGTTTAACCCAAATTTGTTCACCTAAAAAATTTAAGTAATTAAATACTAAAAATTACAAATATATCTGTAATACAGTAAAACCTCGATAATTTGAAAAGCTCGGGACCAACATTTTTGACTTTGAATTACTAATTACAAATTATACAATAAAATGATTTTTTATTAATATTTTATTGGTGGAGAATGTCTCCTTTTCCTTTTAAAACAATGTTAACATTGCACAAATTCAAGAATATTAGTATTAGTACTATTTACCCACATACTACTCATGTTTTCCCCCACAAATGCAGCCTCCTAAATGGCCCTGACAACACGTGGGTCAGACACAACTCGAGTCGTTTCCGTATGCTGATGTGTTGGGATGGTTGCCAGTGGCAAGGTAAGTGCTGCCATGAACTTTTACAGTTTCTTTTAGTTGAATGAAAAACACTTTAAATAAAATAGAACACATAAAACACAGCCAGTGCATATGAGGGAAAGAGTGCTTCATATCAACACTTATTTTGCATGTCTGAGGCCAAGATGTGCAGGAGCTATAAGGGCGGTAGCAGTATACATCATACACCACGCCACCTGTATGCACATCTCTTGTGTTTTTATTATGTAATAACTGTGTGTTACATAGTAATTCATGACTTTTAAAATGCCTGTTTTTCACTATTTACAATTTTGATAAATTAATAATAGAAACTAGTCTTCGGGTGTGAAAAGGTTCACGAATGCCGCTCATAAGCAGACAGCACAAAAATAAATACAACCATTTTAAAACAAAATTTTCCATTATTGGTAAATCACAGTGACTGTGTTACTGGGGGGAAAATATATGATGTTGATGCAAGGTATGTACAGATCTGCACGAAAAATAAATGGTGACGTGCATTTTGTGTTCCCAAAAATAGTCACAAATTTCCGCAGAGAGTTTGCACTGTCTTCCAAACAGACAAATGAATCATTCCTATACCAGAGCCTTCTCTCCATCTCTTTTCCTTTTCCTTCACCAAGCAGCTGTCAAAACATTTCCCTTTCCCCCATCCCATTGTCTGCCATTTCCAGTCTCCAGGATATTTTTTGTCCGCCAAGTGTGGGAGGGGGAGGATGGCAAAAATAAAAAATACAACTAAACAATATCCTAACTGGCAAAAGGTAGTTAAGCCATAATTTCTGTGATGAGTTCTGGCAGCGCTTCAGAAATACATTAGCAAAAAGGCGGTGTTATAATGATGATGAATGCAGGAAATTCGCACAGTTCTTACACTGCTAAATTTAAATTGTTTGTCATTAAATATGCCGAAAAAATTGAAAACCTTACAGCAGCTCAGCGAATTTGACACGTGGCAGAACATGACTGCAAAATGCTGTCACAATGTTTTGGTTTTTAGCACATGAATTATTTCATTAAAGAATTTCCGAAACAGATATCACCACACACAAATGTAAGGAAAGAAAATTTTCTTACATACTTACTCAACAGAACACAAAAAATTGTTTATGCAGATTCATTCAGGGGAAAAATTTTTTTCCCTAAAAGTTGTTATGGAAGATCATGGAGTGCGCTATACACTAAAACTGGCTATACACCAGTACATATGCTATTTATAATTTTTCTGAAATTGTCGGTGCATTGTACTTCACTTACTTCCACTCATTTCAAATAAAAAATAAATAAATAAAAGCTAAAGCGCACACAAAATATAATTTTGACACAAACTTCTGTACCTCACATTCTGGAAGTTATTTGTCTGTGGAAGAATGGAGGAAAGAGGGGCTGACAACTGTTGTTTGTTCTGTGCAGCCAGCTGCCTGGTTGCCCAGGCTGCCGGTCGTCTGCTGTGGCCTGAGCATGCATATGTAAGGCAGTCGCTTGCGACACTTATTTTGCTGTACAGCAAGAATATAATTACTACAGCGATTATAAATTATATGAATTTAGCATACATTTTGAGGAAATTTTACTTAGAATTACATACACTATGGAATTTTGAATTAACCGAACTCCAAAACATATAAAATCCTGTTGTAATGTTCAGGGGCAAACAACTTCAATTTACATAGAATTTCGAATTAACGAGGTTTTACTATAAAAAGAAGAGACTTTTGCAGTGTAAAGATTGGTTACATAACATAAACATTTATCTACAGGAATTTGGGCAAAAATAATGGTATAAACCATACATGTTCACAAACAAATTCATAACTTCAGTATTCTTATTGCAAAGTAACTCTTAATTAAAGCTTTAGTTTTTATCTTTTAGGATAAAAAAAATTAAATGACAATATTTATCTATGTGCATATCATATACAAATTTCAAAGGAATCATATTTCTTCTCAAAAATGTTTATATAATAACTGACCAGAATACTTGTAAAAGAAATTATACATTTCATATCTAATTTGGTACCAATGCAACATATGACTTTACGACTTGCAAAATTGTAAGAAAAACTGTATAATTAGCAACTATAATACATTCATCAGCAGTTAAATAAGAGATACCTGCTATGTTGGCAGAATGGTGCTGTGATCACCCCGTCGAATAGAACAGCTCTCAGCCATGCGTGACTGGGACGTCATCAGACACTATATTGAACATCGGGGTAAAAATTAAGCACTCACTGGGGAAGAAACAAGATCTTGGCGTATTTTGTCGTGGCCAAATTGTTGGGGTCAGACATATGGGACATTCCATCTCTGAAGTCATGACGGCAGTGAGATTTCAACAGGTCAATTTGTCAAGTGTACGTGAGTTCATGGATTCTGGTGAAAGCACTGCTGCCAAGGACAACTGCTGTGGCATACAAAGCATCAATGACAAAGATCACCATCAGCTAGCTCGGTTGGTAATAGTGGATGGATGTGCCACAGTCCAGTAATCTCTCGCCAATTCAATACTGGACCACGACGACGTGTGAACCACCATACCATCCAGGACCATCTCCTCACAATGGGGTATAGATTCACCGCACCACTAGAGTAATTCTGCTCACCACATCTCACAAGGCTCAACAATTAACGTGGGCACGGGAACATTGCCATAGGATACACAGTGCATGGAGAAAGGTCGCCTGGACAGATGAGTTAAGATACATACCAATGGCAGCACACGAGTGCATCCCCAAGAACATAAAGCTATGGATTCATCGTGTCAGCAGGGCACAGTTCAGGCTGGTGGTGATGGTATCCTCATACGGGAATTTTTTAGATGGGATGAAATACATCCCCTGGTACAATACGAGGGGGGAGGGAGGTTGTGTGAGTCTTGTTCTGTATTTGTTGTACATGTTTTGAGTTTATCCAGCCTACTTTCTAAAGGAAAGAAAGGCTTATGAGATCACTTTCCTGTCTGTGGTGTGTGTCTGTAAGGCCCCCTTTCCCCCAAAAATTTTTTGAATGCATAAACCGAATTTCACCAAACTCTGTACACACATAGTACTTAGTGAGGATATCAGACATTTATAGTTTTCAACCATGCTGGGTGATTATTTCCAAAATGGTGGCCATTTTTTAAATTTAAGGTCCTATTTCATATCTCGGAAACCACGCAACCAATTTAAAATTAGTTTGTATGTTAATGATGCATACTGTAAGCACTGTATTTAAAGATAGATAATGATGATGGTTGTTGGAAAGATAGCACCACATAAAAAAATAAAGTTTTTACATTGTATCTCGAAAACAACTCAACCAATTCTCGCCAAATTTGGCATGCAAGTAATTCTATGGTACATCATGTAAACACATATATCACAAATTGATTAGACACTTATTTTCAAAATTGTGGGCATAAAAATATTTTATATTTATTTGGTGTATCTACCATACCCATCAGGCAATTTCAACTAAATTTTGTATGCTGAAAGTATATAATTTAAGTATAATATATTCAACAAATAACCACTTTTATCAGCCATTTTGTTAAGATAGCACTACATGAATAAATAAAGTAATTAAGTTTTGATGTCAAATCTCAGAAAACAGTTTATGTATTCCTACTAAAATTGGGGAAAAAGTAAGTACTGTGACAGGTGTTGTAAATTGGTATGTTTTACGTTGTGACAGCGGCACTGTCATTGTCACTAGTTCTCCTAACGATGACCCTTTGGACAGCCCCAGATTCCTCTGTGTTCGCTCGGTATCCCCTCCTTTTTCCTTGGCTTGATCCCTTACCTTTATTCCCCACCTATGTGCATCACCGTAAGCGGAGAGTTAATAAATAGGGTTGCACACCCTCCCCTCCATTGATTCTATCGTCTCTACAGCTTCAAGACGCATCAGGGCTATATCGGCTATGAGACCAAATTGTTGATTCAACTTTTAAAGGCACAGCGCATTGGGATTCTCAAACTGTCAGTGACAATTTTATTGTAATATTTCAACATGTTTATAGTATACTATAGTGGTTGGTGAGAACAGTGGTGATTAACGGTGAGTTGTGGAATGATTTATTAATTGTGGGCAGTGTAGATTTTTCATATGTTATGCAGTAGTTGGTGTGTGTTTAGGTGTGGGCGTGCAGTAAGTTAGGATTTTCAAAATTCCAGCTTTTCCTGCCTTAGTCTTAATTCCCTTTTGGCTTAATTAATCCTCGTTTGCAGTGTGTTGGTTTGTAGTAACACCGTTTTAATGTGTGTAGATTTGTGCAACGCCACCCCATCTGGCCTTGGTTTGATATGTTAAGTTTGTCTACAACTCGCTGCTTAATTTCTTTAAATGATAGTGTCATCATATTGTACAGCTGTGTCACTTTGGTTAGAGTTGTATACCAGCAGCCCAGCTGATAGGATGTTTAATTTAAATTTTAATATTCTTTTAATGTGTACTTTTTAGGGCAGGAATCCTTTGAAAGTCATTCCTTGTCGGGAATATTGTCACTTGTAATCATTTCGAAGGAAATTTTATTCTTACGTCAGTATTATTGCAGAGTACCTGTTTTTAATGAGTTCGTGTGGCACTCCCTTTATGATGAAATTCAATTGGGTGATTAAATGCGGGCTGTCATGTAATGGAAAAGCCATGTTGTGTCAATGAGTACGCTTTTTACTCTTTTCGAGCGCCACGTTTTAATAATTTTTTGTGTTAGTGAAAGTCAAGCTTACCATACATGTCAAACATCAAATACTATTTTAAAATAAGTACATATAACAAAATTTTCTGGTAGGTGTGTTTTAAAAAGAGCCATACCTGAGAAATGTTTTATTCTGCTGCTTGCTGCATTTATCAGTATTGAGACGTTGCTTAGATTTTTTGGAACTCTCATTGTAACGAGTGGCGTAAGAGAGCATTTAGTGTGATAGTTTTTCTATTCAGCAATATTGGTTGCTCACATTAATTAAGTTTTCTCAAACCTTCAGAGGTTTTATTCTAGGTGCATACTGATCGAGCCATATTAGTATTTTCACCTCTTCAGCTAGCAGTGACTATTCATCTAAATGAATTGTTGTTTATGTTTTTGATGGCTTATTATACTTTGTTTGGTGAGAGCTATTATGAATGTCACCTTAGTCAGTGATGTGCTGGATGGTAATTTAAGTTACGCAATGTCCAGTTTTTTAAGGCTCAAGGTTATTTGAAGTATGCACCAATCTGTAATATGTTAAGCATGTAACATGAGTTTTTTAATGTTATATTTTTTGTGAAGGTCATTTAATAAATGCATTGAACAGAGTTAAGTGTATGATAATTTGTACTAGTTCAGTACAAAGTGAGTCAACAACTTATATTCAAAATGGTATCCATCTAGCCACATTAACTTATTATGCTATATTCTTACTTAACTTTGTATGCTGGTAGTATATATAACATCAATCAAATGTGTCTACACAAAACCTCTGTCCGCCATAAGATAGAATCACATGAATAAATAAAGTTTTCATGTCATATCTTGAGAAACAATTTACTTATTCCTACCAATTTTGAAAAACACATAATACTGAGGTGGTTAATGTAAACACGTAATACTGAGGTGGTTAATGTAAACACGTAATACTGAGATGGTTAATGTAAACACGTAATACTGAGATGGTTAATGTAAACACGTAATACTGAGGTGGTTAATGTAAACACGTAATACTGAGGTGGTTAATGTAAACACGTAATACTGAGGTGGTTAATGTAAACTGGTATTTTGTAAGTGGGTCATAAACATAGCCTATTTTTTAAAATGATGGTAATATAGTAATTTTAGCTTTATAATATATTTTGCAACTATCAAATGTGTCTACACAGTCTCTTTTAACTGCCATTTTGAAAAAAAGCATCACATGAAAAAAAAATAGAATTTTTAAGTTATATTCCTTTAAAAAAAATAACAGGTTTCTACTAAATTTGGCAAACAAGTAGCACTCTGGCAGGCCATGTAAACTCCTATGTTTTGAGTGGATCAGACACTGATTTTCAAAATGGCCACAAAGTAAATAATTCAGATAAGTCTATCATATTCATTAAACAATTTAACCAAATTTACAGAACTTTTTTCTGACAGTATACAGGTTGTTCCTGAACTCAGTAAAGAAACACTACCACATTGTTCCCCATAAAAAATCATTCAATAAATGTCTAAACAACCTATGTCCGGAAACCAACTCTAAAGGGTGGAAAATGTCATCGAAAGTAAGAAATAAATAACATGTTCCATCAAATAGGGCGGAGGAAATGGGAGACCCCCGAGAAAACCCGTCGACCAACGGCATCATCCAGCACGATTCCCACATGCAAAATTCGGTGACCGGGCCGGGGATTGAGCCAAGTTCAGCTTGGTGGGAGGTGAGTGGGCTAATCGCTCGGCCACCATGTGGTGGTAGTGAATGAGCTGAGAGACATGTTCAGTATTCATGGATTGCCCGACATGGTTGTATCTAATAATGGGACAGCGTTTGCATCCTCCAGACATTCACCTCCATACCATCCTTCCAGCAACGGACAAGAGGAACAGACAGTGCAGATTGTGAAGGACAAGCTAAAAATACTGGCGACTGGTGCACAAGACTGCACAGAATACTCTTTGCGCTACGTACCACACCAACAACGACAACCCAGAAATCCGCAGCTGAACTGTCGATGGGCAGGAAACTAAAAAACAATTTTTGACAGGTTTCTTCCCAGCATGCTGACCACTTCAAGGATGGAGACAACAGACACAGATGACAACAGGGAAGGCATTTCACAGAAGAGGATCGTATACTTCTGTGTGACTATAGGTCACGTCCCAAGTGGATCCCTGGAGTGATGATCACCAAGGAGAGGCCAGTAATGTACAATGTTCAAACCACATAGAGCAGAGAGATTCACCAGCATCATGTTGACCAGTTGACCCACCGCCCAGCCAATGAGGAAATGTCTTGCGTACCTGCCAAGTTTATAGAGCAAGTAGAAACTGTTTTTCGAAAATCAACTAATACAGACCACAGGTGGGGTTCCAAGAATGTCAATGTTCCTGGAAGACCAGAGCAGCGGTTGTCAGAATCCCCATTCAAGGGATTCCCAGAGGCCTCGCGGGATGGCGTGTCAGATGTGGCAGTGTCAGCAGCTAATGTGGCATGATCCTTGGACGTATCTGTGTCTGCAGAGAAAGGGTGAGAGCAGCTCATGACTCCGGTCCACCACCTTTGGCAGTATCTGGGACTGTGTCAGTGACAGACATGGCAGCAGCTCTGGATATGAAGGTATCAACAGACAACGCAGCAGCACCACACAACTTGATTCCACAACCTCAAGAAGGACCAGGGGACCACCACAGCAGAAATACTTCAGTTCCAAAACAATCAACATTTACCACAGTCAGGAATAAAAAAAAGAAATTTGCTGATTATGTACCTTAGAACTGACGGTACCAGTTAGGGTTGTAAATAGTTAGTATAGGTGTTGTGACTTGGAGGGGAGGAGTGTTATGTACTGATACAGGGTTGCCACTTTTTTTGCAATGGAAAATTCCCTGACATTTCCCTGATTTCCAGACAAAAGGAATCTTTTTTCCCTGACCTTTTTCCAAAAAATTTCTTTCTGTAAGTATTGGCTCCTTTGCATTGTAACACACATTAACACCAAAATACTTCTCAGATATTTCAAATTTCTCACTACATAGATTGCAAAGAAAAATGCCTAAGCATTTAGTCCACAATCATTAAAACAATTTTATGTGATTCTGGCAGAGGTGCATGATTGATGACAGAACTGCAAAATATATCATGCATATCACAGAATTCCCTGACATTTAGCTAACTTGTTTGCAATTCCCTGATATTTCCCTGACAAATTTCAAATTCCCTGACATTTCCCTGTTTTCCAGACCTGTGGCAACCCTGTGATATTGTGTATATAACAGGACGTATATTTACGTGGACATGGTTGGCACGAGTGAGTAGCGTCATGGCGCACGTCATAAACATGATGTAATAGTGCGGACAGAGATCCAGGTCAATGGTGTGGATCAGTAAACAGTAGTGCCAATGGACGGAACAAAATTACTCATTGACATGCAGGTTGCCAGGTGAGTGTGGAGCAGCGCCAAAATGCAAGGGCAGGGTAACAGGAGGTACCTGAGAAAACCTGCCGACCAACTGCATCATCCGGGGTTATTCCCAAATGCGAACATCCCTCCTGGATGTTCGCATGGACACATGAATAAAGTGATCAGACCCGCGGCTATGTTAATTTTACATAGAGCAGAAGGATACAAAATGAGAAACCTGACTTCTCATTTATTAAGGGGACCATTTTGGTAAGGCGCTTTAGCACATATATGTATGCTAACTCAAGACTTGAATCCAGAGCCTTTCACACTGAAATTTGGTGTCCCAGCTAACTCTGCCAAGGAGGCTGGTATCACAGCAGTATAGTCTGTTCACTGATACTTCCAAGTTTTCTGAAGCCGTGCTGATGTTTCAGGACATTTCTTTTGCTTTTGCAAATAAAGCTTAACCAAGTCTACAAAATTACACCAAAGGTACAACAACACCACATTTGTGCGCACTTAGTGCACTAATATTTAGCATAAGACCTATTTCTTACTAGGCATTACCTACACACACATTTTCTCTCTGTCCTTACTCATATTAGTTGTAAGTGAAATAATATAGTTGATAGACAAAATACACATAGAAGTTTAATTTAACCAAAAATTAAGCACTTTTATGTTAACACAAGTATAAAATGCTTGTGATACATGGCATATTAAGGAAACAGGAAACAATCAACTACGTCATATAATAAGTGTCTTTTCAAAGGTTTGATTCCAAAAGTGTGAAGAAACTGTGAAAAGACTATAAAAGCCCATCAGCCAGTGGTCCGAGGAAGGAAACTTAATTTACAAATATTATGGGTGCTGGTCACACGGAGATTCATTACTCTGTGCACAAAACACTGTCCAACTTGTATATATTACTAAGTACTATTTCCTCGCACAAAAAATGTTTAAACTTCATATTTTTTGTTTGCATAATGGCCTATCAAAATCACAATTTTTTGTCTTTTAGGGATGTACAAATAATAAAAACTAACTCGCTTACTGAAATGAAATAATTCACGTTGAAATAAGATACCATAACTTACTTCAAGAAATCTTTAAAACTACTCTATTAAAAGTTTCAGCAATTTTTAAAACCTGCTTGAATTAAGAAAATTTCTGTATTTTTTTATAACAATGTACAATTTTTTTAAAATAAATGTTGTTAAGCAAATCTAAAAATGTACTAAAATATTACCTCTTTCGGTAACCCTTTCTAAATTCACTGCAAATGTTTTTGTATATTTTATTTCTAAATCCTAAAAACACTAAAAATTCTGACAGGCCGTAATGCAAAAACTATGCTATCTCAAATTATTTTATACTAGGAAAGATTACTTAAAGTAATACCTACATGTTGGACAGTATTTTGTACAAATAAAAAATAATGAATTTTTTTTGTGACTGGCAGCTGTAGAACATAATTACTTTCCCTCATGTAGTGTGCCAATATTTCTCAACATGTAGCCTACTAGGTCAGTATTTTTTTTAATACAGTATATGTACTTTTGGCTAGTTTTTTTCTCTTATAATGTTGATTTCAGAATTGTTTGGATTACTATGAATGTAACTATTGCTCATTGAAACATGGAAGCTAAATTTTTCAAACACCAACATCCACTTTTGATTGCCGGTTGATTTTATCTCAGACAAAGTTTTAATGATAAATAGTAACCATTGTTGTAAATTAAAATGTTACCTTCTTGATTTTCCACTACTTTGGAAATAAACCTGCTAGTTACTGTTTCACCATCAGCCGGCTCTTGCAGACTGTCGCTCATGCCTGTCTCGTCAAGCTCCTCTTCAGTTTCTGCTTTTCCAGGCATGATCACATATTGGTCACCTAAAACGAGCTGGGAAAGACAAGAATATTTTACCAGCATTGAACAGAAATATGACAATACAGATCATCCTCACCCCAGAACATCACGAGTCATGACAATACAAATATGTATTCTTGAAACATTCAACAGGAGACTACACCTTCATGTTAGTTGAAAACTCAGAAGAAGGCTAGGCTCTGTAAAATGGGCAGGGTGGTGGTAAAAAGTGGGCTGTAAGGTTGCCACCCTCATTTCTACCTTGTATTACACATACTGAACATATTGGTTTGCAAAATAATTTTATTTTTATACCCACACAAACACCAATATTACTAGGGTAAGGTCATATGTATCCAGTACCATCCAGCTGTGCTCTACTGGCACAGTTTCCAATGCAGCAACTTCAAATAAAAATAGCAGCACCTGAACAAACTACTTTGATTTCGCAAGATCCGATTGCTATGCCAACAGAATAGTACACATTTAGATGCCGTTGGGGTATTACTGTTCTATGTTGCACACTAAAATAATTTTTGGAAATTTTAGCTACAAGGTATCCTGAAGCAATCCTGGCTCAAATAATAATTTTATTATTTGAGCCACACTGCAATATTATAAGCCTATTACAGGCTGACCACAAATAATACAATGAACTGGAGGCTATTTATCCCATGTCCGGTAAATTTCAGCCAGCTGTGGTAGGCAGTCTGGCGCATTCAGAAATTGTTACACCAAAATTCTAGCCCATAGGTGTAATGTTGCTCAGCCGTACCACCTCGGCATTGGGTTTTATTTTACTGAAGTCAATTTATACAAAATTACTTCATATTTTTATGTTTATTTCATAACTTGAAAAACTCTCATAAATCTGCATGGTCTAAAAATACGATCTTGTTAAAGTTACATTTTATTTCAGAATCACTTTTACTCACATTTGAGCACCTGCAAATATTCTGGCAAGAAATTCACGAATAGCTCTAACACCAGACGACATGAAGCTAGTAACTTCTTATTCAGCACATTATACAAGATGTATCCATGTAATAACTGTTGTGTGGTATATGCGAATATAGGTGGTCGGAGTTACATCACTTTTGTTTACAAAATGTGCCTATAAGAAATTGTGAGAGGCCGCAGTGTCAATGAGGGCATGGCAAGGGTGCCCATTTATTGATACGAAATGCGGATGAACTGCGTTTGATTACCACTTAACTATTTTTTTTATTGATATTCTTTTGATTATTTTTTAAATACTTAATTTTTTACCAAAATAATTTTTTTTTAGTTAAAACATGCTCCAGTCATACTTAATTTATTTCTTTGTTCAATCTGAAGATGTAAAATATTGGTTATCAACTTAAAAACTTTTACTGTAAAACTTTGCATCACCACCCGTGGTGAGTGTATTTTACTTGTTTTTTTTCTTCTTTTCTTTTTAATTCATGTGTTAATCACATGTTTAATTTTCTGTTTGTTATATTGGGTGAATTTTTTTTAATTTGTAGAGCAGTCCACCGTTCCACTGTGCCAGCTGGAAGCTGGCACAGTTCACAACGCATGGTATCATTGCTGGTACTGTTGCACAAAGGGTGTGAACAGCGTGTTACCCTGTTTGAAAACATCATTGTCGGAGCAAACAGCACACTTCTCCCGTGGAGTATGCAGCGGCAGATAGTTGTTTGCAGGTTAAACTTCACAAAAGGGTCTAGTGATACAGTTTTCCACCACGTTTCACATATTGCGTTTGCATCCCGTATGGTTGATGGAAACTCCATGTCGCAGGCCCACATGCACAAGGGGCTCCTGGGACCAGACCTGGTCACCTGGTTGGGGAATGGCGGTCAGTGCGCAACCAAACCGGACCATGCACGTACACATGCCAGACAGCAGGCAGGCGGTGAAGTCATGGGAACTCCAACTGCATGCGGTGACATCATGGGGAAACTCCAGCCCTTCGGACAAAGTGGGTCGTTTCAAGCACAAGATGGCGGCCATTTCACTGTTCCCTGCAATTTTCCTGTACAATGGTAATTTTTCCGAACACAATTTTCTCGCCACGTGCACTTTTCATGCATCCTGTCTTTGAGCCCCACGTTGGGAGCCATATAACGTAGTTTGGACACTGGTGAAGGGCGAGATGCACCAGATTTCAGATAAACCCTGGGTCATAAGTGAAAAGTTCAGAAAATTATTTTATATTTCCAGAGGGTGCCAGCTCATCTACGCATGAGCGAGCAGGTGGATACTGATTCTCAGAGCAGTAGAAGGTGAACATCCACATGGCAATCCCCTCACAAATCACGTTAATTAGAGAGAAAGTTCAGACATTAAGCAGTTCAGTACACTCAAACACATGGTTGCCTGGAGTGGGCCAGGTCCCAAAGGTACTTGCGTTCGAAAATAAAGAAATAAGACTTGAATTCTCAAGAATATATATCAGTAAAAGTGATGTTACACTCAATACACAACATACATAGATCCTTGTCTGAAGCGGGCATGGCATTAAGGCCTACCATAAGCTGAAGCTGCAAAAGTACTGTTATGCACATGGTAACATTATGGTAAGGAAATCTCCGAGGCCACGAATCTGAAAGAGATGAGGATACGTACATTGGAGGAGGAACACAATTAAAAAGGTCCCGGTATGATAAAACTTACCATTGCAGCTAACATGACGAGAGAAAGCAGTTGAAGGCTCCCACGACATGACACGCATGTATCCTCTAGGTCCGCCGGAATCAGACTGAAGATGGTGACCGAGACAGCCTACTATCTCGCCACAGATCTCCCACCACCACTGAGAGGGTAATTACATAAAAGGTACATATGACATACGTACATGAATAAGGACTGAAAAATACACAAAGAACATTGGAATAATTTATGCAATATTTCCGACAAGCAATATCTGTTAATTAGAGTTCCAGTCTTTTCACGTAATTTCAGTCTAAAAAGATAATTAACAAAACAAGCCAGGATGTGCCAGCAAGGCACATGGAGGTTATTAAAAGAAGTAACATATAATTTAACATTTACACTGACACTTTAGAACACGTTATTAAATTATGAAAATAATTTAATACAAAACAAAGAATTTTAGCTTCGGGCATGTGGCATTGCGGATTCCGGAACTGCCAGTATCTTTTACATGATAATTTCCTACATTTTCAAAACAATAAAACTGCCCTTTTAAGTAGACAATTGATGGCATTAGCACTGTAAAATTATGCAAATATATGAGTGTTCAGTAAAAAAAAATGAAACACACGTGGCTTTGCACTCGCAGGCTGTTTACGCCTCACTTAAGAGGGATATAACACTTTCCCTTAAGGTATTTAGACTATAATATCAGGTGCAGAGATTAGAATTGCACTATCCACACACTGGGCTGAGTTTACTCTTAGAACAAGGGGCTAGCGGGTCGTGATCCAGTTCAAAGACTCGTTTCTGCAAGAACAATGACGGTAACCCGTACATGAGGTGCACGGACATGCATGCCAGGAGCACAAGCAGAGCAGCAGTAGGCTGCCTCCCGAGCAAGACAGTGAGGGCGACATCATTGCTGCAAAATATGCAGGTATGGGGATGCATGGCAGCTTCTCGTTGTGGCAGAACTTTTCTTCGTTGGAAATATTTTATAAATAAATTTTTCTACAAAGATATTCTACAACAAATTGTCACAGAAAGTACAGAAAGCCTGGGCCAAATTGATGACCTATATTTCCAATACGACACTGACCCCTAGCACACCGCAAAATGGATCATCTACAACACACCAGTAAAAGGAAATAGCATATTTGGGGACAGGGGTTTGGGGGTTCTGAGCCCAGAAGCCATCCAACATATTGGATGTTATATAACGGTCATCTTGTTTTGTGTGCTGCTTCATCATCATTCGGAATACATTTTTTGATTTATATTTTATTACGAGTATCTCGAGATGGACAAGACTAGATGAAACTGATAATAGATATAACTGACATTGCAGTTGTTCTTATTGAATGTTCTTATTTTAATAACACGAAATCTTTTTCATGTTTATCGAATTATACATAAAGTTTGTTTTTTAAGTGTTAAGGTATGTCTGAGGACGAGGAGGAGGAAATGTGTTTACGTCTGTATAAGAATATTAGCATCAAATAACTTGTGATTCAATCATTTACTGCATGTAAATAAATATTTTGCATGTACATACCCCCCCCCCCCCCCCCCCCCACATAGACCATCAAAGGTATACATGTGCAAAATAAAAAAAAAAACATGAAGCATATGAGTTTACGAACATAAACCAGACAACTTGAATCATGATTTCCTTTTATTTTTAATATTTTCATGTGTGTTTTGTAATGTAAAAATATTTTTACGTGTAAGGCCTGTACAGGTTTTAAGCATCAAATAATTTTTATTACCAATTAGAGGTTTTATATATATATATATATATATATATATATATATATATATATATATATATATATATATATATATATATATATATATATATATATCACCTGTGCTCCACTTTTTGTCACACTCTAAAATTATAATAAATAATTTGCATTTACATACTGCCCCATAGACCATCAAAGATATACAAACGCAAAATGAAAACATAAATGTGGATAAAATAATAATAATTTACTAACATGAAGACAACAAAATCTTTGAAAATATTAAATATTGGTCGAAATTTTTTTACTCACGGTTAACAACGCAAAAATTATCTTGATGAAATTATGTCTCTCAATAAAATCCCACAAACTATAACTATACAGATAGGATAATGACATCGCACAGACACTGCACATAGGCTTCGCACCTCCTCTAGAAAGACAGCATAGTTCTGTCACACAATGTCAGGCCCATTGTGTACTTACTCCAGGGAACCTGTACTCACTCTAGGGCACCAGAGTGAGTACATTTTCATCAGGTGGTAGGAACGTCTGCCACCATCGATAGTGTGGAATAGGAGACAGGAGATGCTGGAGGTGGAGGCATTCATACAATGTCATCATGTGTAGACGTCCGTCAAGGCGATCACATCACCTATCTGCTGGAACAAGTGATGAAGCAGGAGGTACACACAACTGTGGCCTTGTGTTGTAGACCCTGCTGGACACTGACAGATGTCTCAAGTATTCCTTGAAGGCCAGGTTGTCCCTGCTGGACACTAACAGCTGTCTCAAGTATTCCTTAAAGGCCAGGTTGTCCTCCTTCAGCATGGCGTATAATGCATGTAGCTCCTGCGATATCTCGAGCAAACATGATCGTTTGTCTCCTGGTAGGGTGGAGGGGGGTATGTAGGTAGGTAACGTGTGCATGCAGCATATGTGTCACAAGGTTCAGGTAGTTAGTGGAGGACGTAGATGGCGTCCAAGTCTCGACATGCTGTGGGGATGATACATTAAGCGAGAGAAACATCAGGTGCCAGGGTGGCAGGCCGGCCCCAAGCAGGTCATAACAGACCCAGTCGAATCACACACACTCAGTTTCCTTGTGGAAAATAATAACAGCAACAAATTTAAAGTTCAAAAAATATATTTATTCCGTACTTTATACAGACATGCAAAAAATACATATACAAGATATCTGGTTTTCATATACAGAAACACAAATGCACATTATTATTTATCAGTAATGGATGATTTTGGAATCCAACTGTCGTGACTTGAATCAAAGCCAAGCCACCATACGAGCAAGTAATTTCCTTTGCACTTCAACACTTTCTCGATGAAATATGTGTACAGATACTTGGTAACTTGAATTTCTTCGCCTTAGAAACCTCACCTGATATGTTTTCCTTCCATGTCCTCGAGAGAGTAGGTCCTTGGTTCATAATGGCAAATCTTGACAACCTTGTATATTTCTGTGCTCTAGTTTGAAGTGTATGATTCTGCAAATGTTCCCTTTCCTCGAGATATCCTAACGTAATGTCCAACCTTCGCCTTGTGAGTGTTCAATTTCTTCTTGTACTTGAATATGGTTGTCCTTGACATCCACAAGCCCCATTCGTATAGTTTGATGTACTCTGCAGTTGTAATTCGATACCAGGTGAGGTAGTATGTCCAGTTACTTGTAACTTTCTTGCAATGAAAATTTCTTCCACATTTCATTTTTCAAAGTGCACTTAAAGCATTCCACAATATTCGCCTTCATAACACTGTGCGACAAGTAGTGGTTTACATTATGTTTCACCATCAAGGTGCAAAATGTAGGATTGTAGAATTCTCTTCCGAGGTCCATATGTAAATTCTTGGGAGGCTCTTTGTCGTGCAAAACAGAGTTCATTGCATTTGACACATATCTCGTATTTTTAGTCTTTAAGGCACTGCCCAAGCGTACTTGCTGTAACAGTCAATGATGGTCACCAGATATTTGAATCCTTTATTTTCATGTGCATAAGGTATCATTTCAACCAGATCTGCTTGATAAAAGTCTTGCAAACCAAACACTAGCACTTTGCAATGAAGATAAAATTGCCTTGCAGACTTGTGTTACTCGCAGGCAATATCTGCAGGACTCATCCTAGGTATCCGACTTCATGCAGTTCTTCGATAATACTGGATATTTCATTAGTGTGAGAATTATTTCCTGCTCGCTGAAAAGCAATTAGCAGATGCAGTCTATCAACAATTTCTTTAAGGCGGATTCCCAACCACCATCTTGTATTTATCGATTTTTCGCCAAAGCTTCTATTTCAGAAGGTGTATTGAAATTCCCTGCATGACATATACCAAATAACAGCTTCTCAAACTTTATTGAACTGCCACAGCTTCGCTACATTTATTAATTTTTAGCTGTAACTGTTGAGGCAAAACGTAAGATTATTTATGTGAACTATTGCAAAGGTGATGATATCAACAGTAATCAAGTATTACTGACCTCACACAATGCACAAGGCAATGGTTTGTGATCTGTCAATCCAAAAAACCATGATACAAAACTGAATTTCCAGAATATGGCAAAAATTCCATAAATCCAATATGACAGATGGGAATCTGCCTTAACATCATTGCAGTAAATGTATTCTGGATGTCAACCATTTTCTATTTTTTAAATTGAATCAAACCAGAATCAACTGTATCTCCAACATTGGGAAACAACTGCAAAATAATGCCAAATTTCGAGGTGATTCATCATTATATTCATGGCTGGCAGGGTCGTTATCCTTCAAATGTGAATTCATAAGTTTCAGTAGTTGTTTATAATGTTGCAGCGCACTATAGAATATATAGTACGGTTTTGTTCAAACAGTTAATGCCGGCTAACAGCCAGTGGAGCTAGACCGTGCTCACCATGCGCGTGCGCAAGGATGCCAATATTTTGAACTTTCACATAAATACTATTTTTCAGTGTAAAATGTTTTTTATTTGTATTTGCAGGGTTTACTTACTACGTCTTAAAATTTTTTGAAGTGTTTGCTGTTATTTTTAAATTGTTTGGTTATGAAATTCAAAGTGCCCGCGGCACCGAAATAAAGAAAACAAATATTCCAGCGTGAACGCCATCATAAAGAGACACTGAAATAATATGAAAATTCATAAGAAAATTAAAAATGTAAAAGAGTATTTAATTTAATTTGTGCCATTTTATTTCTAAAATAAAATATTTTACTCGGCGTGCATAGCACTTCCACTTAAGTGAACCCCGTAGGCAGCCATGGTAGGTCCGTGTGATGCTTACCACTGCACAGTCTGTCGAGGAGAGCTGGCGAGGTAAGACACTGTCACGTACGCACTACATCTTTTGTTCACTGATGTAGATTTCATTAGGCAATTAAGTTTACCAGTCAACCTTTACTTGCATATGTTTTGCCAGACATTTTCCCCAGCCTTATGCTTCCGCTTTACTAATTTATGTCGCCCTTGTGGCATTTTTAACTTAATGGAGGAGTAGGAGGAGGAAGATGTCGGAGAGGTCATGCAACCCGCGCAACTTGAATCAGGTGCCATCCACCTATGTTAGTGGTGTTTCATTGTAATTTCTGCACTATTGCTACATGCCATTTTAAGCGCTTTGTTTTCATTTTTGCCATTATTGCGTTTTGAGAGCTTATTTATTTAATATTGTACGTGCTATATTTATTTAATATTGTACGTGCTATATTTTATTCAGGGTTCTATGTTCAATTTCCTCAGGGTTCCGTGTAATTTTCACGTAAATGGATGCTTTTGTGTTTGACCACGCAGTCACTTTCATGTTTGATTTTTCAGGCATGCTACACATCTGCAATCACTTAAATCGTAAAGAGAATAATTTTCTCTCTCCGAATAACATCTTGTCTAAATTCAATTAGCCGTTTTCAAAAAGAAATATTGCAATTCCATCTGCACCATGTGGTCCGCTATACAAACTTCATCCAGCGGCATCCACGCCATCTAAACTTGTTTTCACACATGTGTGTTTATTGTGAATACTCATCTTGTGTCCCATCTTGTTTCATGTATCTTTTGAGGGTTTAAGTAATTTTGTAATTTGTGTACGGTGCAATTATTACCATCCTAGCTGGCTCTGTGTATAGGCCATCACCACACTACCCATGTGGTGGTGGGCGAGCCCCGACGAGTTTGCGTTAGTGATGCAGAGTAATCACATGTGTTAACATGTTTCATCAAGTGTTTTCATCTGTAATTCACAGTGTCCTGTCTTCAGGGAAAAACCATCAGTCCACCCTAGCGGCTGTCAGCCCTATTCTCTTGTGAAGGCTGTGCTTTCACGCACCTCTGTGAGATCATCCATCTAGGCATGCGCAAGATTAATTGCAGGCTGGGGAGCACCCAAGCGGAATTGGCTAGTCATGACCAAGATTATCATAATTTCATTGGCATGTTGATGTGTACGCATAGTAACAATTTTAAAAAAATCTACAGTGAACCTACCTCTTTTATTCAGTAATGACAGTGTCCTAGCCACACGTATTTTATTATGTGTTTATTTCAAAGTGATGTTTAGTAAAATTTAGTATTGCCTACGTGTTTGTAAGTATGCATGGGTGAGATGGACACACAGAATCCACAGCATTCCTGAGAACCCTGAGTCTCAATAGTGCGATGATTGGGAAGCACCGCTGGCGCCCATATTACCAGTAAGTATTTGTTTCATTGTTCATCTCGGGTCTCACCCAACGACATCAAATGGCGTTCCCAAGTGGGGCCAAGTATATTTATCAGCGTCGCATCATCCGCATCAACCAAGAGAAAATGGCGGACACTACGCCTGATCAACTTCAAGAAGCCCTCAAGACATCCGTGTCGGCAACTGCGACACCCCCGAAAGCAAACTATTTGGACATGCCGATCAAACGATACGTGCATTGTGGAAGAGTGAGCGAAGTCAACTTGTTCAGTGAAAATCTATGGGATCAGCCGTTATGTCAATGCACTACCGACACAGTATCCATGCCATCAGAACCACGCCTGTGCCAGCACACCGGATGTGACTGGGCGAGAACAAAGTGAGTACAGTGCCAGTAGTACAAATGGGACTTACATTTGTGATGCATAGGGCCTGATGAATATGTAACCTTCTGCAATAGTGTCATAAACTGTGTTGAGTGCTGTAAGACACACTGTGCTGAAATCGTGCCACAGACAACACCAGAGGTAAAGCTTACACCACCAGTAGTCGTTACGTACACACCACAGGGTTTGACGGGACCTGACAGAAACGTTCTCTTACAAACGTTCGCGGGATACGACTCAGAAGACCCGGGTACATTCCTTGCAGTTTGCGAAGAAAAATTACATAGGCATCGCGTACATAGGGATGATTGGACTGAGGTAACTGCCAACAGGTTAAGGGGGACCATTACCACGTGGTGGAACTTGGTGAGACATTGCCGGGTAACGTGGGAAGAGTTCTGTGAAATATTACTGGGTCAATTCGACACAGATGGAGATGCTATCCAGGTACAAGCGTGACTACATCACGAGCAGTAGAGAGAACGCGAGGGAATTGAGGAATCCATCCAGCGCAAGTTAGGTTTGTATAAGCACTTACACCTGGGACAGACAACTCGCAGAGTGTTAGAAATAATCGTGGCATTGTAAACACCTGACATTAGGCCGTTCTTATGAAGAGCAACACATGCAAGTGCTGTTCACACCAGTGAGAGGAAACCGTGAACAGGGATCAATCTTTCGCAGAAATAACCACGAAAATTATTACCAAGGCAACAGGTCGAGAAACTAAGTAGGGAGGTTGGCAAAACCGCACCTGCACCAATCTCACCACCAGGTTGTATCAATCTGCCTAATGAAGGTGCAAAAGTATTCCAAATTACTGACAGTACCATAAAAGCGCTAAGAAACTGAGTAGAGCTTGAGGAAATAAATGTTACGGTTGTTATTGACACTGCCGTCAGTCACAATTTTGTACGTGAAGGACTGATACAAGCTATAACAACTAGAGTGCAACCGCAACGTTTGTAATTCGCTACCACACACCAACAGGTCGAAGTGAAAAGTGTTATGCACGTAATGGTAGGGATCCGAGAGCTGCGTACCAAGTGCGATGTTTACATTGTACCAAACTTGTGCGAGGAAGTGATTTTGGGACTGCCATGGCTTGTTGACAATCAAGTGATAGAACCGCACCTCAATCGTATGCACGAGGGAACACGTAACCGATGGACTGTTTACACAGTGGGAGCAGCACCACCAACAACAACTGCTGTGCCGCTTGCTGACTTCCGAGCACGAGGTGCCCGCCACACATCATCAACGTCTGCAGGACCAGCATGCCAGTGTGTTCCACACAGGGGAAGCATTTAAAAAATCAAACTTGCATTTCAGAACTGCAATCCGCTATCAGAGTCCCCCATTGTTGTACAAACAGATGCCAGTCACGAAAGCATTGGGGCCATATTGTATCAGGAGGGAACACACTGGGAAAAAATATAAACAGTTACCACAGTGCAAAGTTCGGGGACACAGAACATAAATATCATGTTAATGAACAAAAATGTTTGGACATTGTACATGCATTGCGAAAGTACCGGGCATACTTGCTAAGAAGGCAGTTTACGCTCAAAACTGACAACCGATATCTTGTGTGGTTAGAGGACATGCATAACGGGAAAAGCAAACTTGCCTGCTGGGCGCTGTTAGTGCAGGAATACGATTTCAAGGTAGAACACGTGACGGGAAAAACCAACGAGCCAGCGGACGCCTTCTCCACGAATCCTTGCTCGAATCTAACAGTAACTGACGATGCAGAGTGGGAAGAAGCGCTACCACCTTGCCGTGCAATACCAACTGCAGAAACACAAACTCTCATTGTGCAAAACACTGTTGCCACACCACCCGGCGAACTTGTTTCATTGAATGTACGTGACGTGTTACGAGAGGTACACACTGCACAAAAAAATTCCCCAATTGATTCGCAACGCCGACAACACTGCGCCACATGTTACACAGAACAGTGGAGGGTAGTGGACAGAGAAATACAAACCAAACCACCTGGTAATTGTGCGTGATGACAGACGTATGTGCTGAAAGAGAAACGGGAACTCGTACTTAAGTATACACACAACAGTTTGGAGCATGGACACATGGGATTCGAGCAAACATGAAGGAATGTGCAGAAATTTTTTCACTGGCCAGGGATTCAGGGAAATGTCCAGAAACATGTACATAGCTGTATCACGTGTAACACCTGGAAGGCGCGGAGAGTATACGGCAATGCTCCACAACAGCCAAGGCTGCCAACTGAGCTATTCAAAACAGTAGCCATCGACATCATGGGCCCGTACCCACATACAAAAACTGGTAACAGATTTCTTGTTGTTGCCACAGATTGGTTTACTCTCTGGACAGAGGCATTCCCAGTTAGTAATGTCCGTCCACACACAGTTGCACAGGTAATGCAGAATGATTTTTTTTCGAGGTGGGGACACCCCAAATATTTGTTGACAAACAATGGTATACAATTCGTAGGGCAAAAGTGGCGAGTATACTGTGCCAGGTGGGGAACAGAACACCGTACCATCCCAGGGCTAACCCAACCGAGAGACGTAACCAAGACATCGAAACCCAATTGCATGTCTGGTTAGACGAAGATCACACTAGGTGGGCCAAATTGATTCTGGAGGTAATGTTTTGCCTGAGAATAGAGTAAATGCAGCAACCAGGAAAACACCCACCGAGAAGGTATAAGGTCGCGAACTCCATCCCCCCAGAGCAACCAGCGAAAACCCGCCCAGACCACCTGAACAATTTGTCGAACACCAGGCGCAAATACATGAGGAAGCCAGGGCAAACCAAATCAGCTACTGTAATGTGTTGGTACCGGAGAGCAAGAGGCCACCACCCGAACTTGTACCCGGAATGTATGTGTACATCAGAGAGAACCCGTTATCAGCCAGGGCAAAGAAGTACTGTGCTGGACTGGCACCTAAATAGACAGGGCCAGTGAGAATGGTGGAAAAGATGGGAAATTCCACATATCTAGTGAAGTTGGGACCAAGTCGTGTCACAAAACGGCACCATGACGACCTGCGTATAGCCCGACCACCTGTAGGGAAGAGAGGCAAGGAAACGACTATGCCCAGTACCTCAGCGAGCTTGGAGAATTTTACCAGCGAGTACACCCAGAAATATCAACATGTACACTGAAGAATACAACAACACTAACATGGGAACACCCAGCCAAAGTAATGAACTGTCATTTAAGGGTTTTGCACAGATAGAACACTCAACACAGAGTAGTGAGAAGGTAGAAGCGAATAGTAGAGCAACACCATTTCTGGGTTTTTCTGTAAATCCCTGTAATGACACAACAAATAAGAGTGATTTTAAGTGGTTTCCAAGTGTACACAAAGAAAGTGGTAACATAAGTGCACACTTAAATGTCAACACAACCAGTGCCAGTGAAATAAGTTTTAAGGGGTTTCCCCAGGGCACAGCTGAATTTGGTTGTAACCAAAATGTAAACGTAAATTTTGATACCACATGTGAAGGCGAGACGCCTTTCAGAGGCTTTCCAGTTCCCGCAGGGGAGAGCATAGTAGGGCAAGAGAGTTTGAAAAGGTTCAGGAAAACTAGTAGAGCAGTGGGTGTGACGTCAAGTGTCAACAAAATCAACATAGCAATCGCAAGAGGCGAGCCGAGTCACCACCATGTACCCACAATGTTGTTCCTACCTACATCCTAACCCCCTGCAAACGCCGAAGAAACAGACAACCACAGAGGCCATGTTTTCTTTGTCCTCAACCGGCAACCAGCCAGGCATAGCCCGCCAGAGCTATGTTGCATTGTTCGCACCGTCTTGTCCTTCGAGGGAGGGGTCGTTTGACGCTGGCTAACAGCCAGCGCCGCTAGAGCCCATGACAGTGCTCATCATGCACGTGTCACGTGTCCTGTGCGTACGCAAGGATGCCACATAAATACTATTTTTTAGTGTAAAATGTGTTTTGCATTTGTGTTTGCACAGTTTAATATGTCTTTAAATGTTTTGAAGTGTTTGTTATTTTAAAAGTGTTTGGTTATGAAATTCAAAGTGCCTGCGGTACCGAGATTAAGAAAACAAATATTCCAGCGTGAACGCCGTCATAAAGAGACACTGAAATAATATGAAAATTCATAGGAAAATTATAAAATGTAAAACAGCTTTTAATTTAATTTGTGCTACTTTATTTCTGTAATAAAATATTTGACTCGGCGTGCATAGTACTTCAGCATATGTGAACCCCGTAGGCAGCCATGGTAGGTCCGTGCGACATTTGCCTCTCTCTGCACAGTCTGTCAAGGAGAGCTGGTGAGGTAAAATACTGTCATGTACGCACTACAACTTTTGTTCACTGATGTAGATTTCAATAGTCAATTTAGTTTACCGGTCAACGTTTACTTGCATACTTTTGCCAGACATTTGCCCCAGCATCATGCTTCCGCTTTACTAATTTATGTCACCCTTGTGGCATTTTTAGCTTAATCGAGGAGGAGGAGAAAGGTGTCAGAGAGGTCACGCGACCCGCACAATTTGAATCAGGCACCATCCACCTATGTTAGTGGTGTTTCATTGTAATTTCTGCACTATTGCTACATGCCATTTTAAGGGCTTTGTTTTCATGTATGTATTTGAGGGTATTTTTCCATGTTTGAATATTTTACTGCTACATCATGTATAAACACGTGGATGACTGACGCCAAGTATTTGTCTACGACATCATTGCGTTTTGAGAGCTTATTTATGTAATATTGTACGTGCTATATTTTATTCAGGGTTCTATGTTCAATTTCCTCAGGGTTCCGTGTAATTTTCACGTAAATGGATGCTTTTGTGTTTGACCACGCAGTCACTTTCATGTTTGATTTTTCAGGCATGCTACACATCTGCAATCACTTAAATCGTAAAGAGAATAATTTTCTCTCTCCGAATAACATCTTGTCTGAATTCAATTAGCCGTCTTCAAAAAGAAATATTGCAATTTCACCTGCACCATGTGGTCCGCTATACAAACTTCATCCAGCGGCATCCACGCTATCTAAACTTGTTTTCACACATGTGTGTTTATTGTGAATACTCATCTTGTGTCCCATCTTGTTTCATGTATCTTTTGAGGGTTTAAGTAATTTTGTAATTTGTGTACGGTGCAATTATTACCATCCTAGCTGGCTCTGTGTATAGGCCGTCACCACACTACCCATGTGGTGGTGGGCGAGCCCCGACGAGTTTGCGTTAGTGATGCAGAGTAATCACATGTGTTAACATGTTTCATCAAGTGTTTTCATCTGTAATTCACAGTGTCCTGTCTTCAGGGAAAAACCGTCAGTCCACCCTAGCGGCTGTCAGCCCTATTCTCTTGTAAAGGCTGTGCTTTCATGCACCTCTGTGAGATCATCCATCTATGCGTGCGCAAGATTAATTGCAGGCTGGGGAGCACCCACGCGGAATTGGCTAGTTATGACCAAGATTATCATAATTTCATTGGCACGTTGATGTGTATGCACAGTAACAATAAAAACAAGTCTACAGTGAACTTGCCTCTTTTATTCAGTAGTGACAGTCATAGCCACACGTATTTCATTAAGTGTTTATTTCAAAATGATGTTTAGTAAAAGTTTAGTATTGCCTACGTGTTTGTAAGTACGCATGGGTGAGATGGACACACAGAATCCACAGCATCCCTGAGAACCCTGAGTCTCAATAGTGCGATGATTGGGAAGCACAGCTGGCACCCATATTACCAGTAAGTATTTGTATAATTGTTTGTCTCGTGTCTCACCCGACGGCATCACAGTACTGGTAGTTCATAAAGTCCTGAAGCCAGGTGGATCACAGCATTTCCAACTTGTACATCATTATTGGCTAGGAAAAATATTTATTGATTCACCAAGAACCATTTTTTATTTTGTTTGTATATACAACATACATCTTGCCATTAAACATAGATGTATAAAATCTCAAATAATTACGCACAGATGAAGCCAGCGAAGAGGGCTGTAACTCGTACCGTGAACACTTGAAACAATATTTTATAACCAATTACATCTATGATGATGGACTCAAGTAGAGGAAAGCCATTTTAATTATGTTTATAGAAAAAGTAATGTACAAGCTGCTCTGTGATTTGTTCAAGCATGTTAAACCAGCAGAGACAATTGCTATATACTAATTTCCATCGTGTAGAAGTATTTTTCTCCTGCGCTGTCGGTGATTACGGCTCGGCATAAATTTAACCAATGTCTACAATCAAGCACAGAGTCCATTGCACAATTGGTTGAAGGCCTGCAGAAATGTATGCAACACTGCAATTTTGTGATATTTCTTTATCAAGTGCTACGTGGCCAATTTGTTGGTCATGTTCTTTGATGTGTTAAATTTAATAATTGTGTTAAATGACGAGTGTTTCTATGCTATTATAGCTAGGTAAAAGTTAGGGGCCTAAATTATAATATCTGTGCAGTGATAAGTGTGCCTGTGTGGTGTCATCAAATGGATCAACGTTGTGTGGTGCCTAATCATTTACGCCGTAAGAATGGTGAGTGATTCGGTGAGTAGTAACCAAATTAAATGTAACTTTACTATAGTGGTGAGAGCGATGAAGATCAGGGAAATTGTGGGGTACGAGTATAAAATATGTACATTTTCATGATAAAATGTTACCCCACAAATTACCTCCCGTTCATAGTTCTCCCTACTATCGAATTTATAACTTATATTAGTAATATTGTCAATTTTGGTATTATTTGGTTAGATCTTTCTGCAATTAAATGTGTTTTTGTGATAAAATATTTTGATTATATCAGGAATATAATGAAAAAAACATTAAATTACAAAACAACCTAAACAAACAATACCTACATTCACACTATCAATACACACTCGCACACACACCCAAATATCAGGCCTACTGTGATAATGTATGATATTGAAGCGGAGCCCCCTCGCAGGGAAAAAAATACTGTGCAAGCATAGCCAAACATTATGCACCGAGGCGTCATGTATCAGCGAAGCTTGGAGTTTCCCCATTTGCACTGGGAAATAATGTCTGTGTGTTATGCAATTTAACATATTTTCATCCTATTTGTAATATTATTGTAATATTGTATCATGAAAACATGTTTAATTGCAAAAAGATCAAACTGAACATTACCTAAATTGACAATGTTGCCAATACAATTAAAAAATACAATAGTGGGGAGGGCTATGAACTGGAGTGAAATTGCAGAGTAAAAATTTATCATGAAAACGTACAAACTTATTATTTATTTTTTTAACGCTCAATTTTCCTGATCTTCATAGCCCCCACTCCCCACCATCGTATTTGTAGCTTGTCTTGATAATATTGTAAATTTAGGTAATGTTCGGATAAGTCTTTTTGCAATTTAACTTATTTTCGTGAATTATGTGCATATTTTACACTTATTATACCCCACACCTTCCTTGATCTTCATAGCCTTCCCCACTATCATTTTTGGGGTTTCTATTTGTCAAATGCTAATGCCCCTTGTAAATTTGTGTTGTGTAATTAGTAGAATGGAATTATACCACTTTCTCATTTTTTTTCAAATATCCCCAATTCTAGAATTTTACCCATGTCTGTTTATTATTACAACGTAACTTCACCCTAAGTGTTTGAAACACAATTGTGTAACATGATTACGTGCTTGTGATCTGAATGTTTGCCACAAACCCAACAAACTATTAAGCCCAACCAGACAAATTAAAATAATCAATGAAATAAACCTAGTTAAAAGTACCTATGCAAAGAAATATGGACGGAATAAAATTTACGGTGGGTCTATTTGTGTGCATGTTCACAACTACCTATCTTTTAAGTTTGTCACTGTTATGAACAAAAAATTAAGCCATCTTAACAATAGCGCGACACGGCGTGATGCAAAACAATGTGACATCACACCGAACCAGCCAATTGCAGTTCATATTGCTCGCAACGAGAGTGCTAGTGACAAGCCTGACTTGCTGTGGAGGTAATGTTGCCGGTGATGGAGAAAACAGCCAATTAGGAGCAAGAATATAGAAAAGAAGAAACGTCACTACTGTTAGCATATTTTTGTAAACAAGGGAAGAGAAACGAGAAGCCGGAAGTATGTTAAATGTTTTGCTGTGCTTCTTGCGTTTCTAAACATTGTTTTAAAAACTGGTGGAATATTGTTTACTTTAAAATCAGTTTTGAAGAACTTCTGATTCAATATGCAGAGAATAAGCAGTATTTGTACAATATTTCTAATCGGGAATACTGCAGTTTGATGCAAAAATGTAAGGCATGGATGGAGATAGCTAGCAGTCTGACTCTTGCGGATATGTTTTGTGGTACCATACAACTTCTTAGAATACTGCCAAAGGTGTGTTTATTTGTGTGTTTGTGAAATATCGCCCGGAAGATGGAAGTAAACTTCGATTTTATTTTTTAATTTTTTTCCCCCATTAGGTGTATCGCGCCGCGTTGCGTTATTGTGAAGAGGGTTTTAGCGACACAAGTTGCGTGTTTGAATTTACTCTCTTTTTCGTTGGACTAATTGCTCCCTCGTTTTAATATTTATTCCAACTAAGGCCATCCTTGTAACGAAATACCCAAAAACACATCAATAACAAGAGGTTAAATACTACAGTGCTTCCCCCCGGCACCCAAGATAACCAGTCCACGGTTTTCGCGTTCGCTTATGTTTGCAAATGTTTTGTGCAAACAAGTGTTACAATTTGTTGTTAAACCACAAAACTGCTGATACCACTTTAGACTTTAACACACTGTGGTTACGAAAAGCATTACATTAACGCTACCAACCAGCTTCTGGTGACTGTGTTGTAATAGTGGTTACTACAGCCACCATTTTCAATACCACAGATCGTATCGTATTGTTAAATATACGTACGTTTATTGCTGGATTCGTTTCTCGCAGAGCTGCAGATTATTTCAGATGGCATAAAACTAAAACAAAACCAGTTCTTCTCGAGTTGTGACCTGTGTAGCGTTTAAATACGACCCTCTTGTTTACCCTTGTTTACAACCAAAGTATAAGCAAAATCACGAATTGCTCGTTGTTACAATACCATTCTGTTCTATTACCATTCTACATAACACGTTTGCACTCTGTTAATGCGGTTACGCAATCGAAAGCTGCGTTTCTTTCGATCATTGTGCAGTTTAGTGTAGTATTTAGTGATGGCTGAACAATGTGCATTATGTTTATTCTGCTCAGGTTCTGAAGCTCAAAACCAAGGAGCGTGTAAGGAGAAAATTCTCAAAACTTTATTTATTTGTGTTCAAACAGAGACGTCCATTGTAAAATTCCTACATGATGTGGTCTGTATGACATGTCAAAAAACTGTGTACCATTATGTACGTATGGTAAACAGAACAAATTGATGCATTTGAACAAAAAATGAGCAAAAAATTATGTGATGCTTATTAAACGTGCAGAGGATAAGGTGACATCAAATACTTTATAATGGGAATACGCAAGGCTCGCAGAAATAACAGGCGATCGCGATGCGCGCACCATCTAACGGCGCTGGACTAAATAGTACCTCCAATGTATGACAAGTGGTTTTCAAAATTTGTGAAATTTTTTAAATAATTCACAAAAGCATATTTACATTATGTTTGTAAATTATCGCTTTAATTAATTTTTTTTTTTTTGGCAAGCCCCCAAATCCCGCTACGCAAACGTGAGCACTTTCACAGTTATGTGTGCCTTCCGGCATGCTTGTTAGTAGCTAAGGCGTTTGGAGTATGTAATGCATCTCAAGGCAAGCCATTTACGCCTTAGGTCGGGTTTGATTAATAAAATGGACCCATGCATCGCAGCTGTAGCAGGGTTGTCTGGTGGGATGGCCGCAATAGTAACCAATATTCACCCCGCAAGTAGAAAGGTCTATTAAGGGGCATTGAATGCCAGGCAAAGCGGAGAGGGCCTGGAGAAAATTATGCGACAGTCACGGAGGATAAACGTAATTCCTTTACTGGATTAGGGCTGGAGAGAGTAGGGTAATGTTAGTTCGCGAAGATAGACTTTTTTAATTGATATAGGGTGAAAAGAAACGAGGTCGGATCAGATTGATAACCAGGGTCTCGCTATGCTGCCCTGGTGGTTGGGGACAGAACTGAGCCACCCAACCAATAGATGGCAGTCATCTCTCTGTAACACAGGAAAGAGTATTAGTATTTTACAGGCGAATATAAAGAATTTAAAAATAGGGGCAATATTTATATCACCTTGTCTGTGACCTCGTGTGAAGCTGTGTGTAGAGGTGTGTATGTAAGTGTCACTGTTGGTGTGCGTGAATGCCAGTGTATGTGTGCCACTCCACGACCCCCACCAGCTGCTACAGAGAGCACACCTTGCCACAGTCTCCTAAGTTTTTGATGGTAAATTGACAAGAGGCCGACTTGGAATCGGCTGTGGCGACGGACCATACGTACAAACAGCTGTCAGATGAGAGAAATTTTGCATCACATGTGTGTGTGTGGTGCGGTTCAAATTCAATTCGGTTCAATTATTTTGTCTAATAGCGTATTTTGTAATTAAATGTAATACAGCAATACTGGTTTCCTGGATTAATTTAGTTGGATTCATGCCTGAGGGCCTGCATTTCGAATTTCGGTGATTTAAGGTGGGCTATGAGCCAAAATGCTTTTAGGCCACTTATATTTCTGAGTCTCGTCGGGGTCATAATAGCCGAGACTAGATATTTTCAGGTTGGCGTTTGTGGCACAACCATTGTAAAATTTTTCCACCATTTTGAAGAAGTAGTTGTCTAGTTTTTCAATTTGAAGCTCATTATGCAGATCTGTAATGTGCCAGTATCTAGACGCATCTGCCGCGATTCGCAGGCATTTATTTTGCACAATCTGCAATCTCTTGATATGAGTTTTGGCTGCATGAGATCATATGGGCGCAGCATAAGTAATAATAGGCCGTATGAGCATGGTATATAGCAATACTGCTGTGTTTCGTGTAATGGTATTTCGCCTATTAAGTATAGGACATATAGGGTGGAGAGTCTGGCGTATGCACTTACTCATTTGGCGTTTATATGTGCTTTCCAGGTAAACTATCTGTCCATATGTACGCCTAGATATTTAACAACATCTTTATAGGGTATGGGTTCGCCAAATAATGTGACATAAGGGCGATTCGCAGCTTGTGGAAGTGTCCTGCGCGTAAAAACGATCGCCTCGCTTTTCCCATCATTGATTTTAATCAGCCATTTCGTGTAATAATTTGAAAAGCTGTTAAGGAAGTTTGTAGTCATCGTGTTACTAAGCCGAAGTCGTGTGAGCGACTAAATATGACAGTGTCGTCGGCATAAAAACCGAATTGCACCAAACGGTAGTCTGATTTTGGCAAATCATGTATATAGATATTAAATAAACTGGGACAAATATTCTGCCTTGAGGCACTCCAGCTTGAATGATTTTACTTTCGGACTTCGCCCCTTCGCATTGAACAGAAAAAGTCTTGTGATTTAGGTAGCTGGCTAAGAATTTAATATAGCAATCGGGAAATTTTAATTCAAATAATTTGTAAATTTATCCAGCATGAAAAACTCGATCAAAAGCCTTTTCAATATCTAGTACAACTGCGACTACATAGTCTTTCCAGTTAAAGGCAAGATTGATATATTCGGTGATTCGCACAAATTGGTGTGTTGTGGAGTGCTTTTTTCTAAAGCCAAACTGCTCTTCGGGAAGTAAATTACTATTACTGATATGAGAATTAATCCGTCCTCGGATTATATATTCCACAACTTTAGAAAGAGTATTTTAAAGGCTAATTGGCCTATAATTTTGTGGGAGCTTCTTATACTTCCCTGGTTTGTGAAAAAAATTCACATTCGTTTGGAAAGTATTCCAACATGAGCATAGCATTAAAACATGTAGCTAGACACTGAAGGGCCAGTTCGGGCATTTTCTTTAATACAATAGCCTGAATTCCGTCTGCTCCTGCAGCTTTTCTGGGATGCAAGCGGCGAATTGCAAGCTTTATTTCGTGTGGCTGTGCAAGTTCAGGTTCGTCTTCAGTCGGCTTTCTTTGTTTTATTTTAATTTCGTGATAAAAGTAGGTTGTAAAATTTCTATCACTGGGCTCCTGATTTGGCTGAAAGGTATTTTACAGCACATTTGCGAAGGCTTCTGCTTTTGCTTCAGGGGTAAAACAAATTCTGTGTTAGTTTACAAGGGAGGGATTTTATCGGTTTTATTTCACAGGCGTTTAGTTAAGCCCCATAAATTATTTTCGCATGGTGTTACCTTAGCTACTTTAGCATCACAGACACTGCCCTGCCAAGGTGTTAAATCCTCTGATATAATTGCCTGTATTTCGTAAATGCGCGCCTTAGTTTGCCGATCTCGGCGTCTAATGTAATGGCGTCTTAGATGGTTTTTCTGTGTGATTAAGTCCCGTATATACTGCGGAAAAATATCAAGTTTATTTGTATGTGTCTTCTCTGGAACACACTCAGCCACGCCTTGCTGTGCTGTGCTTGTAAGGGTGGTTATAGCTTCGTCAACATCCTGTGTAGTTGCTAGGGATTCGTTATTTATTTGTGGCAAATTTTCTGTAATAAAATTCGTGAAATTCGGGCAACTAGCCTTGGAATAGTCTTTAATTTTTCTCGGGGCACTTGCTTCTGTGGAAATATTGTTAAAATCAATGTGAACTGGGTAGTGATCGGAGGAGAGATCATTTTCGACTCATAGGTCGAAGCCAGTTGTAAACTATTTAACTAGAATAATATCTAATATAACAGGATGCTGATTAATGTTTGGTGGATTGTAAGTAGACTCAAGTGGGGCCATAACTTGATAGTTTCTATTCACTTGGTGTCTTTGTAAGAGCGTCCCATTCGCTGTTCTGTTTCTAGAATTCCAGTTTGGGTGTTTGGCATTTATGTCGCCAAGAGCAAGAAATGTATTGCCTGTGTTATATAATAAATCCAGGTCTGACAGTGTTAGTGAGCGCCCTGAGGGGGGGGGGAGGCATAAATTACTAGTTGCTTAATATGCTGTTGGCCTAATTTTAATTCTATCCTAACTGCTTCTAAAATAGGGAAGTCTAGGAGGTTAATTTCATGATGTGTGATGGAATTATGAACTATAATTGCCACTCCTCCTTTATCTCTTATCAAAGGCCTGTCCTTTCTGTAAATGGCATAGCCTGGGACAGAGAAACGAGATTTAGGTGTAAAGTATGTCTCGTTTATAGCTGCAATATTAATTTTATGTCGAGACAAATAGTCTATAAACTCGTCCTTTTTTGAGCGTAGGCTGCGCACATTCCAGAAAATAAGGAGTGTAGGTGTGTTTTGGGGGAATTTAAGTTAGCTCCACTAAATTGGTTTACTAGCATGGTCAAACTTCTTAACCAGCTGAATGGATGAACCGATTGTTGCGGTAATTTTGTCTTGGGGCGACATATTTGTCGTCTAGATCGCAATAATGGCACAGAGGAGCTGCGGCACTTGTGCCAGGTTGGGATATTCACTGAATTGTACGTCATTTGAAAAGGCTGCATTGATTGCAGCCATTATTTCGATTGGTTCAACTGCGCCCTGATTGGCCGAGGCCTGGGCAGTCACCCTCTGACTTTCGCAGTGCTGAGAGGCTTGTGCACTTGTTTCTGGGTAAAAAAATTTCAATTTTGCGCTGTTTTTGGTACTTTTTGTTATCTTTTCTGCTCTTTTTGCCTATCTGGCATAGTTTCATGCTCCAGTGGAGGGTTGAATCGTGGGGAATTGGGTCATTGGCGAGAGCTGGAAAGGCAGTCTAACTCTTCAGTCAGTTGTACCGATTTTGCATGTGCACTGGCTGTGGGTGCTGGTATTGAGCCCAGTAAGGCACAAAAGTATTTCCAGGCTGCTGTGGAGGCATCATTAGCAGGCCTTGTGGAACATTTTTTGACGCAGCTTGTTGCCAGGCATTGGCTCGTACATTAGCCTTAATGGCTTGTTTCGACTGGAGCTGTCAAGATTTTCTCTCGTCCTCAGGGAGGTGGTTCCACTTCGCTGCTTTGTACCGCGTACAGCCACTGTAATTGGCACAGAGGATTTCACTGCACTGCGCACATTTGACTTTTGTGCGGTCATTTCCGATTTTGCAATTGTGAGGTGTCTGCCACAACAGTAGCGGCATTGTGGCGCGGCATTGCAACCAGCTGCAACATGATTGAATCGCTGGCATCTGGAGCACTGGGAAGGGCCTTAGGGGCTCTGAAAGTCCCCAACTTTGATCACAAACCCTGCGAAGTTTGTCAGGGTGTAGTATGGCATGGTGTTAGTGCCATGGGGCAGCTCAATTACCAGTTTGTTTATGATTCGTCTGTTTCTGTCCGAGATGAACCAGAACCGCATTACTGGCATTCCGACTCTAGAGAATTCCTCCTGCAAGAAGTCGACTGGTGGATCTGCCGCCACTCTTCAGAACACCAGTTTGGATAGAATTTCATTTACCTGGCGCAAGAGGCTGTGCTCGTAACTCAGTGATTTTACAGCATTTACCATGCTCATGTAGTCTTGAATCGAGCTTGTATGCACGCAAATGCTGTCTGTCCCCACACAGACAGCACTCCATGACAGTCAGGCGTGCGTCTAGTTCGTGTTTCAGTGCTGGGTATTTTCGCTATTTTGTCAAATACACAGTGAAGGGCTTTATTTGCACCTTCTTTAGTTGCACGATGCCCTGTTAGGGCTGTTGTCTGCCCTGAAGGGATGGGATGCTGCCCTGAATGGGCTATGTGTTTCCCTGAAGAGGCGCATCAGTAGTAGTTCGCTTGAGATTTTTGGCATAATTCTGCTGCGCATCGTCGCTCGCAGTTGTTTTTAGCACAGAGGTGGAGATTTGTGTCTCCATGGCGTCATTCGAACTGGCCATTTTCAGTGGTCACAGACAAGAAGTGTACCTACACGAGTACCTAACACTATGTTGGCTGGTGTGCACCATCCAAGCTCCTCCCCCTATCTTCTCCCCTCTACCGGAGACATGGCCAGGGTAGTAGGGGCGAGCGCTCTGTGTTTTCCTAGCGCTAAGAAATGTGATTTCTGTATTTAAAACCTAACGAAACTATGAGAACTTGACTTCAATTTGTGTGGTAGTTCTAAGAAGAACTAGCCGCACGACCTTTCACTAAAATCGAGTAGTTCTGAGAAGAACTACTCGCGGCAGTAATTGAGAATCGCTGCAGCTCCTCACTCCTCGCCGGCTGCCTCGGAACTCCTCCTGTATCAAATACAAATACAATCACTTTTAGAACTTAAAAATTTTCTTAGCACACTGTTGTATTAACACTTAAATGTGTATTACTTTTGTAGCTTTAAGATATTTCTTGTTGGGCATTTTTAATTTTAATTATTCATTTTTCTCATTGACATAACATTTTATCAAAACATTGATATATTTAACCTAAAACAACTGCTTGCAGTAATCGCATATTACTTTTGGTTGCCTACATACCTTCTGCATAAATTTATGTTTAACACTTTCCCTACTTTCTTGAAGATATTTTTTTAAAAACATTGCATAGTATTTAACGACACCATCGCACAAATCCGTTGCTACCTGTTTTCGGTAGGACAAATTTGTTCCATCATATTGTTTTGAGTAAATGTGGATATTATGTGGATCAAGAAAACCAGTATTTAGAGTCGAAAGTTTTTGCTTGCAACTATCATGTTTCAGCCTTGAAATCACCCATCCTGTAATATAGGATTTGGAATTCATGTTAACAATATCGAAATAATTTTCTGTTTCAAAAGCATCAGATTCATAAATGTTTCCGGCATATTGTTTTGGGGTCACATTTAAATTTATGTTCTGTTTTTTTCGATGTACTTCTTTTGCAGTATAAACTGAGTTAAATCAACTTCGCAGTTGCTATCTTCAGATGTTTTTTTTGGCAGATTAGTTGTAACATTTCTCAGTATTGTTCTAAACGTGGTTGCTTCGAGGGTAGTGTTGTTTTCTCCTCTGAACCTGATGACAGAAAAAAGATTTTCAATGCAGTCTTGAGTAAAATGCCTAGTAAGTAAGAAAGAAAAATTGTATTTCTGTTGCAGATCTCGCCAGAGGAGCTTCGGGGTAGCTATGTTTTCTAGCCAACCTTAAATACATGGTGGATTTTTACGATTTGTATTAAAAAATTTAATTTTTCTGAAAAAAAATCAACACACTCGTCCAGAATATTCCAGTGACTAGAATTTTCTTTTAAACAAGACTGATAAACTTTAGACGATGGCAGTGAAGATGAATTGAAGCAATCGAAAGGAAATCCATCTTCTTCAAAAATTGTGCAATGTATACTCTTTCACCTGACATAAAATTAAATGTAACATGCATCAACCCTGCACTCAACGAATGACTAAACACTCTCGCAGCTTAGTTCACTCTCATAGAAGAAAATTGAGGCAATGCCAAGCACTTCATGTTTTGTCTTTGGTATAAAATTCAACTACATGTTTCCAAGACATTTTGTATTGTCCTTTCTGTGTGTCGAATTTTCTCAAATTATTTCTCACTGACTTTAGTAAATGTGGCATGTCGTGAAAAAAATGTATTCGTTCTGAATTAACTTCAGTATAAGGATTTCCTTCAGTCACACCGAAAAATTTCCTCATTTTTAGATTTGTAGCAGATTGATCGCAAACTATAACTTTAGGAAAATAGCCACTGCTTTGCAAGTTCTTCATTACCATCAGAACAATGTCCCTCAAAACTTCACTCTTAACACCATCTCCAGACAAAAAATAACCTATGACTTATTAAAAGTTTATTCTCAGTCCTCTATCATAACTACAAGGGCTTGCTTTCCGGTTATAGCTATCCTCCAAAGGAAGGAGAAGTGGAAAGTCGCCACCTAAATCTGCGGAACCTTCAAATGTATCCTTTCTGGCATCATATGAAATTAGTTGTTTAAGGTAAATCTCGTCCAGCACAACTGACACAACATGCTCTTATTCCTTCAGTGTCTTTGACATGAATGACAACATTTCCAAAACACTCTCATTTAGACCTGGCCTGATGTCTAAACCTTCTAGCCACTTTTGTAGAGACCTCACAGTTGAAAAACAAAAATGATGAGCCAAAAATTTATAAGATTTTGGAGAACAATTGTACACAGCCAGTACAACATTTTTGTCAGAATCTGTGCACCTACTACCCCTTTTCTTCTTGAGTCTCTGTTTTAGTTGAGATAACAGAAAACGACTTGAACCCTTATGGGAAAACTGTTTACCCAAACCCACAATATACGAGCTATTGTTGGTGATAATATTGCCATGTAGTATCTTCTTGTCATCTTCCAAATTTGAAATAATTTTCCTGTACTTACTAATCAATTTTTGTGCAGTCTTCAGTTTCTGTTTCATTTCATGAAGCTTCCTTGTTTAGTCAGTTTCTTCAGGCTCTGTTAGTCGGTCTGCTATCAAAGGTCCTAAAACAAAAAATAAAACTGTAATGATTATTAAACTTTCTTTAAGAAACAAGTACATATTTAATTCAACTCAGACTGTACGTACATAAATTCTCATCTGCTGCTATACGAGTACGACTGGACTCATCTGTAGAGATGTCTCTTTTTTTAGGACTCTGTCTCTTTTGTGTGTAATTGTCATTTTTGTAAAGTCCTAACAATGGCACTACCCATTTTTGAGCCTGCAAACAGAAGAAAAAAAACTTCTTTATCTATAACAGTATTCACCTACAGCAAAATTAGCACAATAAAAATGACACAGAGAACTAATAGTTATTTTAACCCTTAACTTACCCTCGACTTTTCAGGTTGGGATCCTTGAAATCAAGCTCAGAAAAGTGAGCAGAACAAACTCAATAAACTTTGTACAGTTTCTCTCTTCCATACTTCTTGAAAACCACATTCAAATTCTTCCTTCTGCATCTCGACACCCACAGGCCACAACTGAAATAAAGCACATTATTGTTTCTGAGTAGTATTTAATGGATTTGTAGGGCTTAAAAACAAGTAATAGGTAATGTGTACATCTTGAACATGCATTATAACAATAAAAACTGTAGTTTGCAAAACTATCTGTCAATAGATGTTTACTTACACATCTTGGTCTTTGGGGAAACGAAAAAACTATTTACAAGCATTTTTTTACATTGTAATAACTGCAGCCATAAACTTTAAATATTTCCCTGCCATTGCAGTGCAGCAGAGAAACACACATGCAAATACTTTCGCATAAAAAAGAAAAGTTCTTATTACGCAGTCTGTTTTCTCACTATTTTATCCTTTTACTCTACACAGCTGGATGTGTTCAACAGCCCAACGCCGCTAGGTTGTGCACGCATCGCATTCGCCGATAGACAGCATTGCTCGGGCTCGGAGTTTCGCGTATTCCCATTAATAGAATTTTGTGATGTCTTAGGTGTGCTGTATTTCGTGCACCTATCTGTCAGAAAAAACACCAGTCCAGAGACGCCTTGCAGACAGTACTTAACCCTTACTTAGATGTTGTTGCAGGTCGTGGTTGACCACCCATGTGGCCGCTGCTACCCATGTACTTTGATACTTTAATGAAGAAGTTACTGTTGCATTACATATGGCTGCTAATGGTAGAGAATTCACAGCCGGCCAAATACTGTCGTTGTTACCCATTGTGATCTTACCCATTGATGGGTCTAGCGCCCTTGAGTGCAATAGAATACATGGGAAGTTGCATTGGTTTTAATCACATCATTAGATTGTTTACACTATCCACAGATTCAATGGTATGTGTGTGGACCCAACGACTTGAGCCTGTCGGGGGCTTAGGCAGCAAAAATAGTCAGTGCTCTTAACACGAATATTAATAAAATTAAATTCCTAGGGCGCTTGAATCTGCAGGAATGGGAGATGCACTCCTACCGGGCTGATGGAGTTCTTAACTTAAATGTTCCAATTCCAAAAAGCAAAAAGTGATTATGCATGCCATGTACCTCCACCCTTAGCCTGTTCGTCCCGCCACCACTGCACAACTATTATGTGTCCTCTATTGAGGACGAGTCTTGCCCCAAATGTGGTGGTCACTCTCTTTCACTCCAAAACTGGTGCAATATTCTGGAAGTACTCCTCACCTACGTGACTTCCATTCCAGGTGGCTGTCCCGCGTTCATGTTCTACAGAGGTAACTTATGAGGGTGTGATTATTCGGGCCGACTAACTACATCGCGAAGAGATATATCGCAGGTAAAATGAATGCAACGAGAAAGACACATATATTTCCCTGTTCCAGTAACCTCATGTGTGCCCCATCATTCAGTGTTTATGCCTGTTAAGCATGAAGTTGATGTATGTCAGCACCCTAGAACGTTCTCCCTGTCTATGGGACCAACACTCATCGGGAATGTGAGTTGACATAAAGAGGGCTGATGTGCCCAGCAAACCGTTTCCAATGTTCACACCAAGTGTATCGGTGCAGTGATACTGCACAAAGTGTAAAAGCAGAGTTATCAAAGGGTTTGTAAATGTTGGGAAAAACAAGTATGCAGAGTGCATTGGTGTGTAACCAGCTAAATACTCTGGTAATCTTCTGAGGGCCATGTTTATATTTGACGTGTCTGTTGCAAATGTCAACAACAGGTTTTTATTAATGTGTGTCTGACACCTAGACATACAATTAATTTTTGATAGGGTAAATATTTGTGTTGTTGTTTCTATTGGGTGAGGAGTGCTTTGAAAATATATGATTGTTTATGTCCCTTGTTCCCCATGTCACATACAAGTGAATTATCATGCATGTCGTGCAGTAAAATGATGGTAAGTCACTGCTGTCCAAATATTTCATGGAGCAGATTATAAATGTCTTTAAAGTGTCGTGTGTAATTTTAAGAGTTTTTTAAATACAATATATTGCAACTATGTATGACGTGCAAAGGGTGCATACTTGTACCAAACTATGGAGATAGCGCTTTACACTAGTAGCAGTGGCGCAGTGCAGAATAAATTATGGCTTAATTTTTCACTATGAATAGCACATGAGCTTATTGCTAATTTAAGAAATACGTTTTTATAAATATTAGAGTCAGTAGTGGGCAGTAATGTGCCAGTGGTGATCCAGTATTGAGAGGTTAGGTTATCATGAACTAGGCAACATAACGTAAACACTGACCACACAAGTTTTCTGACCCTACTTTCACGACAAATGTAATAAAGTGGCAAATGTGAGAAGTGTGATAATAAATAATAGAAAATCCACTATTAAAGTTTCTGAAGTGTGATATAAACACTGAATGGGACAATTTATTTTTCCGTAATCCAAAACAGAATTCTTGTGTTGTGAACGCCATAAGACATAATGTTATCGTTAAGCTGCCACATACCCATGTAACAAATATTTCTTTTCTTTTTAATATTAGAGATTTTCTGAGTTGAATAAAAGTATTCTTATGTAATATTTTGTCATTTTAAGTCATGTTAGTGCATCACTCATGTAATTATGGGTAATAAAGTAACAGCCTTTTCATAACTTGTGTGGGATGGGCCGGCCAATGAGAAGGCAGTCCTCCTGACACTAAGAGAGTAGTATGGTAACCTCAGTGCTGTGCGGACGCACGTCATCGCATCCTCCCCGGATCTTAACCAATTTCGTGCCTAATCATGTAAAGTATGAATAGTAGGTTTTAATATGGAACCGTAATTCATTTTCGTATCTGGGGAGAGTGCAACACAGCAACCCAGTTTGTCGGTTATGTGTCTGGGACTTTACTTGTTCACATAACCATTACTGGCTTCGCACCATTTTTGTCTGTTTAAGGGCTCTCCGACTAAATAGGAGCTAATGTTCAAATCAGTGCCTTGTTATGAGGGAGCAAGTAAAATAAATTGCGATTGTCTTGAAAGTTCAGCGTCCATTTTACTTTCTTGGGTCGCCTAACGACCCCATAACTTAATATGTGTGTTGATAATTGCATGAGATGGCCGAAACAATCCCTCATTGTTTAGTACAAGCATTTAGAGGAAGCTTAGTTATCCTCTACTAGACCACGCAAAGTATGTATATAGTTTCACTGTTAATTACATCTAAAGAGACATCTGCCAATCTGGGGGCCGAATTTAGGCGATTGGCCCACGACCCAATGCAATACTTTGTGTTCTACACTGAGGGGAGCACTGGTGCCCACCCGGATATAACCTCAACCTTCGTCACCTTAACAATTCCCCAGAAAGGCATAATCAACCTTACGTTAAAGTGAGGGTATGCTATTTAAGTTGACTGAATTGCAGTTTATTTTACAATATCATAATCACTATAATTTGTAGGCAACCATGAATTATCATTGTTTTAGGTAATCGAGCATTGCTACCCTACACCCCTCCTGGGGAACTGTAAACTCTCTTACTACGAGCTATCCTGCAGCCATCCTTAAATTATTCGTATTCAGGGGTCAGGGCATATTTTGATTTCATCCGTAATAGTTATTCGCGAAAATTGCAACAAAAACACTAATACAATAGCAACAGACTGGGAAAGACAACCATGTTACTATTCCAAATTAGGTTTCATAATAATCATAGTGCCGACATATTTGCATTATGCATGTTGATGTGTTCCAGACATCCATGTATCTCTTGTGCCCGTTTGTACCACCTAAGATGCATCAACCGCAACAGCAACACCCGACCGATCGACATTAGGTCTCGAACACAATGAGCGCAAGTTTGACAAGAACGGCTTGTTTACAAGTTTCTTGCCGCTCTGCAACCTGTGTGCCGAGGGACGCCAAATTTTAAAATTATTACAAGAGGCAAATCTCGCAATAAATTTATATCTGGCCTTAAAGGGTGTTTCCTGTGAAATAACAACTGTTAGACACAACAGCCATTGGAGGGAACATGGGGGGTAAGCAGCGCCACTTTATCCTACACCGTTCTGATGTGTGCGATGTCAATGGGCCTTATGGCTGTACCTGGTATTCTGTGTGGCACCAAGAGGGGTGAAAAGGTGGGAAATAATATTCCCGAAGCAAGCGCAAAGTGGCGAGCAGCTCCCTAGTACCATTAATTAATGAGAGGCGATACAGCAGGTTTTGCCTAGTGTTGCACCATAGTCTATTAAGGAAGCCGCCTGTTTTTCCATAGAGGGTTGAACGAAATCCACCAAAGACAGGGCAAAGCCACACCCACAAAGGTGAAATACACCATACATCACAGGAATTGAAATACAAATGCATAATCACATTATTCCAGGACTTCACGTGTGCAACTGCTTGAGAATTCTAAAGGCCCTCGCCTTACTTCATAGCAATGGCCACCGGAATGTCACGGGTGCCGGATCCGCATAATCAGAGTACGCATTATTTTGCAGAGTAACATTGGTTTGTACCCTTCAGTCAATAAAACTGTCACATATTGAATAGGCGACATTTATTGACTCATACTCTCCTGAGTATCATCGGGTACTGCGCCCTAATGCAGATTTATTCATCAATCTACTTTCAGTTTTAAAAGTAATACTTTTAAGGGGCCTTTCTCCCACAAGCAGGACAACTTCAGTGTTAGCATCGGCATTCAAAATGGCCTACAACTTCGTCCCTTAGAAAATGGTGTTTTTACAGAATTGACATAATAAAGTAATCATCAACCAAGACTCTCCACAGATAGACCATGGATCCAGAAATCACTGTAGCCATCGGTCATACATCATCTCTGGGGACGCAGTGCGTCAATGAGATTCTGTGTGGTGGGAGAATATGAGGGTTAAGAGGACATTTATGGGATGGTCAGGATTCAGGTTAATGAAACTCTGGTGACGATGGTGGTTTACCTGTCTAGGCGCTAGGCATCACCAAAATTTCTGGAGCCTGAGACTCTGTTGACCTCGGGGTGCAGCAGGCCATTCTCCTGGACGTATATTTACCTTCATTGATGCATGTTGCTGCTCATGTTAAATATTAAAGTGTTAACTGTTATATTTACTAAACAGTGGGCCTATTTCAGGCCGGCCCACACACTTTGACTGAACTGATTAACTGCAGTGCTTATGTATTCACATTCATTAAAGAGAGAAAACACTGAAAGGAAAAGACAACACTTTTGATGGGAATATTTTGAGGGCCCATGCCTTGAAGTGCACGAAGGCCTGACAAAATAAAACACACGAGATCGCTCTTCATAGTTTTACTTGCCTGAATTACTTTTACATCTCTCGACAGTGAACGCTTTGCACACGTCTGTCGGGTCTAGCACACCGACATGGGCACTTCAGTAAAATGGCGTGCAGCCTATGTTTACTTACTTATTAATAAAGTAACCTTCCCAGGACGATTTAAATTCCGGGAAAGGAGGGCAGGCATCTCCAGTGGGTAATGATAAAAGAAAGGTTCCGGTTAATTAATGACAGACTATTGAAAACTAAGTGGACACTGGAGTGCTGGACACTGTAGTGCGTGCGCGACACAGCCTTGTCCATGCGAGTCCCAGATGTTACTGATTTCTCCTGTGGGCTGTGCAAACCTCCCTTGGCGGGTTTGGCGCATCACTCAGAACTACTTCCTTTCACACTTGCTTTTAAAATAACTATCACATCATACACTTGCAGTTAACATTAACAATAAAATACACTGGATGACATTATGTAAGACTAAACACTTGTACACTATATGGAATGAAATGGGGATGACACATGTGGAATGTAACCAACTTACCTCTTGCAATAAAACATTTGAACAAAACAATAACAATGCATAATATTTTGCAGCGATGTTTATGCAGTCCCCTGAGCCAGGGTTCAAGCGGCATTAGCTGCTAAGCCCTTTTGTGGGAACACTATTTTAACATCGCACTACATTGCACTAACTTGCACATCATTACACTACTTCACTCCCCACCTGCACCCCTTACATGCACCACACTGTTACATTCGTAACATGCTGATAGAGTGTGGATACGTGTGGTGCCGCTGCTGATACTTATGGCTGGAAAAACCAGTTGGAGGTGAGGGATGCGAGCACACATCAAATGTTAATTATTTACGTAATATAATGTATAGTGTGCCATATGTAACTTCATTAAGGGTAGGTGTTGTATGTGTTTTGTTTTCCTCTTATAATGATGTACATGTATTTATTTAACCTTTGGCATGAATTGGTAGCTTGGATTTCACAAGTCGCGCAATGTCTAATCAGTCTGCTCAGCACACGATTCGGGGGCGGACTTGTCTTACAACATTCCTGAGTCTTCAATCTTTTATACCAATCCCTTTAGTTTTCAATAGTCACAACTTTTTTGGAACGAAATTTAATATTAACTCTTTTGTTCACCCAGGGAACATGTTGCTCCCTACCCTGCCAGCTCGTTCACAAAAGGCAATTATCTGTCATAAGATAGTATGTAGGCCATAACACCGGTGAAATTGTGTAGGACATCAGATAACAGCCATAAGAACTTGTCACAAAGTTAGGCAACAATTTAACGCCTGTTGGCTGGGTGATGTTGGGTTAATATGAGTATCGAGGGGCAGTGAAATACATTGTTAGGTGGGGTTGGAGTAGGATACCCAACTAGGCGCCAGACAGTATCGGCAGGCAGTGCCAATACTTGCTGCTGATGATGCTGGTGATGAACTTAGAGTACAGTGGGCCGTTCACCTGGATATAGGCAAGTCCCTCGGTGAAATTGTTGTATGAGACCTCTGGCCATTAAATCCAGGGAACTGATTCTTACATCGTAATGAAGAGGGCCTACTCAGGCTGACCCACACACCTTAAACTGTAAAATCTCTGAGTTGAGCATACTGACTGTTAAGTAATTTATGTGAGACTGTGAAGGTGGGGTTATAGGAATCCATATCCCAAAATGGCTGGAGGTATTTCTAGAAATAAAAGATCTGAAGTCTGAAATCTTGCATGTAATTACTCTTGCAAAAAACACTTACATCACTCTAGCTGAAAATTTTACATGGGTACTGGTGTGTAGCTCACCAGATAGGAAAAACTGCGAAAGTGCACAGGTGTGCACAAAAATGAATTATTGGTGTGTTAAGATTCCCTGGGCGATGATTTTCCCAGGGAAGAAGAGGCGGCATCTCTGAGTGCAGAAAATAACAGTTACCAGTAAGTTACATCGGACTATTGCAGCTAAAGCTAATTGGAACAAAAATCTGAAAGCACCCATAGTGCAGCGTGGTGCATGCCAACATCTGGAGACACTCGATGGCGACTGAATCTGGCGAGCACGCGTGGTGCGAACTATGGCTGTAAATGGCTTGCCCACACTATTTTCTTCTTGCCTGTAAATTGCAACAATTAAAAGAACATGAACGCTTTCATGAACAATTTACAATATAAATACACAAATACCCTGAATAAAAACAGTTAAACTTTAGACTAGGATGGCATGAAATGAGGGTGAAACAACTGAGGTGAAAAAAAATGCGAATTTGAGAATTACCTCATGAAAACACTGAAATGCTACTAGGGGCATCTCTGAATGTTCACACTCTGATTGTGTCGTTCTTTAAATTCAAATATTTGCTTTAGAATTACCCTACAAATTATATTTACTGGGACTGTCGTGATGCATCATCACCCGTGGAGTATGGGGGAGGTGGTTGTGCTGCACTACTCTACACTTTCATACCCTCGTACATCACTCGTGTCGGCACTCGTGGTGCACTTTTGCTACACTGGTGCAGTTGATGTATAATATGTGCCTCATGGCATATGATCTGGAAAGCAGGATGCCATTCTGTGTAAAACACCTCCAACCTGCTGAGGCCGTTTGCAGGCCACACATCTTTAGGCAACACAGGGACAGATTTTTATCCCTTGATGATGGGTCTGCAGGGCGTATAACCCCACGGGTGACCCGAATCGTGCTGGTGTGGCTGATGCTGCTGGTGTTGACTTAGGTGGCCTGGTGTGGTAGGGGATGTTGTGGCATCACCACAGGTCAGGCACACCCGCTCATGTTGATGTCTCCGGCGTGAGCAAGGGGAAAGCTGAGTGCTTCGCTGCTCTTGCTGCTCCCATCCTGTCACTACTTCTGCTGTTGTTGCTGCTGCTGCTCCCCTGGCCCCATTGCTGCTGATAGCCACTAAGGCAGAAAGTGACAGAGGGGGGTTGGTCACATGAGGGTGCACCCTCGGCTGGCAGTGTCATTCCTGCTGTGGAGCCTCCCTGGTGCATCAACCCTTTGCCGGCAGTGGACACTACCATAATCTGTTCTGACACCATCGACAATATGGCAGTAGGTCCCAGGGTGTCACCTGTTGCTGACTCGGTGAGGGGGTGGAGGCCCTTGTCGAGGTGGGTGCCGCGATGCCAGGCATTGTGACGTGGGCAGGCCGTAGTGCTGCTTCCTCTTGTGTGTATGTGGTGGTGAGTACTCGTCAATCAGCCACATTTGTTCGGGTTTGGATTTGTTGCCTTTCTCATCGACGACATTCCCCCAGGAAGTCAGCACTGGACTTCCGAAGTGGCATTTTGCAGTTGCACACATGATGTCATGGTTGGGCAACCTCTCAAGGCCATGGTCCACCCCTCATGGCTGACCTCCCTGCATCCGCTTGGTGAAATGTACCACCCAGTGGTGGAGGAGGTGAGCAATTCGCACACACAGCCCATTGCACAAATAGATCCTCACAGCTGATGTTTCGGTACTAAATCGGGGGAGGGGGGAGTGAAGGTGCATCCAACAGCTTTGCTGCATAGTTCATGTCGCAGGAGGGGGTGAAAATACCTCCCTGTCCCGTTAATTCTGGCTCGATTTGCGTGCCCTATTCTGTTGAGGTAATGGGGGCAAAGCTGATTTTAGCATGATTTTATGCCACGAGATGTGCATCTCTGTGTGTCGTTCTGGTATCTGGCTGGCATCAGATTGTTGTCCCAGGTTGACCACTCTGCTCCTGATGTGCTTTTGATGTTTGTGGGGGGAGGGATACAGATGGGGAAAATTTTCAAAGAGGTGTTTAGGTAGTGAGAAATTTTGGACGGTTCTGGTTCGAAAAATGTGAGGAATGATGAGGGATAGGTACACTACACAGAAGAGCAACAATTTAACGATAGTTAATTTGTGTAGGACATCAGATAAATGGGATAAGAATTTGCCACAAAGTTGGGCGACAGTTTAACTCCTGTTGCCTGAGTGATGTTGGGTCAATGTAAGTTTTAAGGGACAGTAAAAAACATTGTTAGGTGGGTTTGGAGTTCGATACCCGACAGTGCCACACAGACTGTGCCAAATGTTGCTGCTGATGATGCTGGTGATGATCTCAAGGTATGGTAGGCCGTTTATGTGATGTCCATCGATGTAATTGTTGGATGAGCTCCTCTGGACATAAAAACCAGGTGTTTCCTATGCCTGATACTTTGTCGGAATGAAGTGGGCCTATTCAGGCTGACCCACGTGTCTTTAACTGTAAAAACTCTGAGTTGAGCATACTGACTTTTAAGTAATTTAAATGAGAATGGGTGAAGGCGGGTTTATAAAGGACCAGTACCCCGAATTGCCCGGAGGCAGTGCTAGAAATAAAACCCATGAAGTCTGATAACTTACATGTAATTACTCTTACACAGAAACCCTTACATCACTCTAGGTGAATACTTGACACATGTTCTGGCCTCCGGCCCACCAGATACGAAAAACTGCGAAAGTACACAGGTGTGCACAAAAATGAAATACTGGTGCGTTAAGATTCCCCAGGCGATGCTATTCCGGGAGGAAAGGGGCTTCATCTCCAGGTGCAGAAAATAACAGGTTCCAGAAAGATACATCAGACTATTGCAGCTAAAGATAATTGGCACGAAAACATGAAAGCACCCGGAGCATGATGCGGCATGTGCCAACCCCTTGAAACACATGTCGGTAACTAAATCTGGCGAGCATATGCAGCGCTATCTTTGGAGGCACATGTCTGGTCCACACTACTTTATACTTGTCTGTAACTTGCGATATTTAAAATAACATGTACCCTTGCATGAAAAATTGAAAAAATAAATACTGTACACAAATTAAACCAGAATTCAAACAGTTACAATTTAGACTTTGATGGCATAAAATGAGGGTGAGACATCTGTAATCGAAAACTCGAGTATTTGAGAGTTACAAAATGAAAACACTGAAATGCTAGTAGGGTCGCCATTAAATGTTCACACACTTAGTGTGTCTTTTTTTACTTTCAAACATCTGCTTTTGAATTTCCCTATAAGTTATATGCATTGGGCCTGCCATAATACACCCTCGTTCGTGGGATGAGGGGTGGTTGTGGTTGCGCTGCACTGCTATACAGTTTCATACACTCACACTAAACTCGTGCAGGCACTCATGGTGCGGTGGTTGTTCCGTATTGCATATCCAAATGGCTCAAAAATCATTGTATTTGGTATCCAATGATACGAAAAGGTCGACCCAAAAAGTCGCCAATTTCGTATCCAACCACGGCCGGGAGAAGGCCAAATAAAATGCGAAGCTTCCCCCTGCATATGCAACTCACTAATGAAAAGCTATTTTTTACCAAAAGTTTCCCTTTGCGTATCTAGGTGGCAAAATTGGAGGACCGAAAAGGTTGGTATCACATATCCAAGCCAGAAAGGGGGAAATTGGTGCCACGCCCCATTCGTTCCGATTTGCGTATCCAGCCGAGTCGGGGGTAAATGTCGACCACTCCCAATGATTTCCTATGGCGTACCCAAACCGAAAATGGAATATTCTGTAAAAGACGCCATTTGCTTCCCATTGCATATCCAGGTGCAAAAAGTAAACTATTGCTAAGAAGTCCCTATTGCGTATCGAAAATTTAAATTTTACACACTCTCTCTCTCTCTCTCTCTCTCTCTCTCTCTCTTTTTCAAACGCGATTCGTGATGCATTATTTTTAAAGTTTGAGGAGAATATTTATTAATTATTAATGTTTTTTGTATATTTAACCATTTAGATTTAAAGTTTCGTGTGTACACAACCACTAAAAGATGTACGAAAACTGCAGACATATAATTATTACATTTTAAAAATATATTCAACTCTTTAGTTTTTAATTTTTCGTATGTATGCCATCACAAAAAGGTGTATAAAATGGAGGATTGTTAAATTTTAAAAAAAAATATTTAACATTTTCTTTTATAATATTTTATATACATGCCATCTCTAAAGCGTATACAAAATGGCAGATATCCAAAAAATTCATTATATATAAAAACTTAGTTTTTAATGTTTCTTATATACACCTCCACTAAAGGTGTACCTATTTAATGATCTTTTTTATTTAACTAACATTTTATTTTATAATGTTATATGTTATGTTATCACTAAAGAGTGTACCAAAATGGCAAAAAAAAAAAAACTATATTTAATGCATTTTAAAATATATATGACCATTTAGTTTTTAATGTTTCTTATATGACATTACTAAAGGATGTACCAAAAGGTAGAACTTTAAAAATTGGATTTTTTATATTTATTTATCAATTTAATATACAAATTTTCGTTTACACCATCACTAAAGAAAGTATGATAACAGCGGACATATAAAAATTCAATTTTTTAAAATGTATTTAACCATTTAATTTCTGATTTTTTGTGTGTACATCATTACTGAAGGGTGAACCAAAACAGGCGGACCGTTTCCAAATAATTTTTTTAAATATATTCAATAATTTCATTTTTATTGTTTCGAATGTACGCCATCATTAAAGACTGTAAAAATTGCAGACCATTAAATTTTTTTTCTTCATATATATTTAACAATTAAATTTTTATTGTTTCGTATATACACCATCACTAAATGTCGTAGCAAAATGGCTGACCTTTAAAAATTGAGTTTTTAGTATTTTTAGCCACTTAATTATTAATTTTCCTATATATGCCATTACCATGGTTTACTCAAAAATTGCGGACCAAAAAAATATTTTTTAAAATTATTTTACAATTTAATACACAATACGTTTTATATATGCAATCACTTTTTTTTTTTTTTTTTTTTTTTTTTTTTTATAATTTACCTCAACGCTCGAAACTGACGGGTCCTAATTTCACGAAAGCAGCAGCGAATGCAATTGCATCCGTTGCCATCGCTGGTCGGACCAGTCATCACTGACATGACATTTTTATACTACTTGTGTTCATTTTGATGTATGCCTATTAGTAATTGGCTACAACTTAAGACCTGTGAGCAGGAATTTATAGTTTTCAAATTTTTCTGCAGTGGAACTCATCTATGAAACAGACCACGTTAATTTTGCACACTTAGACTGGTGCCTTGACGATTAAATGTACCTATGGGATTTTCAATGGTGACCCTATCATTTTCTTGGTAAATAAACTTTGGCAAGGTTCAGTCAGTCAGTGCCCTTGAGTAATTACGTAAGTATCCTAAGGCGTATAGTTTAGATACAGCACTTTGAAGAAACAGTTTTTTAGCTACAGTATGTTGGAATTGTACTAAAATTGCGTTTATAATGTGAGTGACGTCCTGAAAGCAGCCAACAGGCTTCGTCTGAAGTGCGTGTGTGTTGTTTTCGTAGAACAGCGCACTGGACGTTGTTGTTATTACCAGGATCGTTGCAGCTTTGGGAGAATAAATTATAATGCCATGGTTTACTTTACACCTCACTATTCGCCATTACGACACGACAATGTTTGTACAAAAATTAACATGTTGCCAAATTAGGCCTACAAAGTATAAATAACAAAATTCTAACACAAAATGACTGTCACCAACTCATAACACCTCCCCTTATTGAATTTGATTGTACAATCGTTACAAATAACTTAACCCTACCTTACGAGACATCCCTCGTGTTTTAACACCATTCAATGCCTTAGTAAAAATGTATGTTAGGTTAAGCTTAGTAGAAACATAATCTAATTTTATTAAATTTTGCGTTACACATTCTTTCACATAGTGGAACTTTACATCAACATGTTTAACCCTTTCAGAAGTTACATGATTTAGTATTTGACCGATAGCCCTTTGGTTATCACGTCGTACAGTACATGGCGTGTCAATGAATCGTGTCTGACCTAGCTTCGCCCAACAGACCTTTCATCCATGCTATCTCCTTCGTGACCTTTGCCATGGACACAAAGTCTGCTTCAACAGTGGATTCTGCAACAACACCTTGCTTCTTGCAACACCACGATACTGTTCCTCCTTCTAATAAATTGACATACCCACTGCATGTTCGGTCAACTGTGTCATTGGTGAAGTCAACATGACAAAATACCTTTACTTGGCTGTCACTCTTGTAGTAGCACAATTTCAAATCGCTAGTCTTTCTTAAGTATCTAAAGGCGTGCTGAACATCACACCAGTCACACAACCTTGGTTTACTACACACATAACTGAGTTTACTTACAGTAAATGCTATATGCGGTCTGGTAACACCTGAAAGGTACAATAAGCTACAAATTACTCGTCTATAAACCTTCTCATCTAAATCTACATCCTCTCCTGGAACGCCACCAGATTTATTCACTTCTAGGGGTTTTGATAGACCCTTTGCATTGTTTATGCCAAACTGCTCTAATACCTGATCTATATAGCGACTTTGGTCCAAAGTGATCATATCACTGTTTGGTTTGATTTGAGAGAAATTGTTAGGCATAAATTGGCATTCTTATGTTTAGAAGGTTTGACATTTGGCACTTCAGCCAATCAATCTTGTTTCTTGTTTCTGCCTCCCCATACACTGATATCATCAACATACAAAGATATGAAAAGTTCCTTACATTCATCAATGTATACACAAGGGTCATATATACATGGATTCAAACCTAGGTCACACAACAGACCATTAATGTATTGGAACCACTCTCTACTTGCTTGCTTTAACCCACACAAGCTTTTATTGAGTTTACAAACATAGCTTTTGTCTGCCTCTATTACTTTCTTCAAAATACATAGTCTGTTATATGTAATTCTCCTCTTGCTGGTAACTATTTAAGTACGCACACTGTACATCCAGAAATTCATGTTCCCAATTATTCTCTACACCCAGTGCCATGATAATTCTAATTGTCCTACATTTGACAACAGGACTGTAAGTTTCATAGAAATCAACACCTGGAACTTGAGCAAAACCTCTAGCCACAAGCCTGGCCTTTAGCCTTTCCACTACCCCATTAGGATTGTGTTTCACCTTCAAAATCCATTTACAAGCAATAACATTTTTGTGATTAGGTCTTTCAACTATGGTCCACATATTTTGCAGTTTAAGATTCTGAATTTCTTCATCCATTGCCTGTAACCACATGTCTCTGTACTTGCCACTAAGAACATCATTAAAATCTACAGGATCACCTAATACCTAACAATTAACATTTGACTGCATTACAACATATACAGCTAGTAAGTTTAGGGATTATCTGAGCTACCTCCCCTGGAGTGTTATTCACATGACATTTACAGATATTACAACAAGCACACTTAATGGGTTTTGGAACCCTTGTGGATCTCCTTGACTGATCAATTGCTTCATTCATAATATCTACAGTGTTCTCAACATTATTAACAGCATCACGTGAAACTGCATTTCTCAAAATCATGTTATTATTGAGAGTTACAATATATACACATTCTTTCCCTAACATGTCATTAACATGCTCGTCTGTATTTACAATATTATCATCACTGCCTACTACAATTTCAACATTGTCTACTTCAGAGTTTTCACATTCATTCATGTCATTGATACTAGCTCTATCATATGGTATCACATGGGGTTCATCATCACAAGCAACCTCATAGTAATCTAAAAACTGGAACATTTCTGCATTTGGTTCCTTTGTGTCACTCACCTCAAATTGTTTGAAAGGAAATATATTTTCTTCAAATGTTACATGATGCGAAATCTGAACCTTCCCCTCACTTGCATGCCAGACTCTATAACCCTTTCTGTGATCTTCATACCCTACAAACACACATTCAACAGCCCTTGGGTCAGACTTGCTAGATGGCTCGACTCTAATCCAAGCCCTACACCCAAATACCTTCAGCCTCTGCAGCATTTCCTCAGTAACCCCTTTACCCTACAATAATTTATATGGAATCGTGTCTGCAATAGCCTTACTGGGACACAGATTACATATGAAGCATGCAGTGTTTACAGCCTCTGCCCACAAGTATGTGGGAACACCAGATTGTATCAACATGCACCTTACCATTTCCATCAGTGTGCTATTCTGTCTTTCTGTCACACCGTTTTATTGAGGACACCTAGGCACAGTTATCCTGTGCACAGCTCCATTCCCTTGCAAAAACCTCTGAAAATCACTACTACAATATTCTTCCCCTCCATTCGATTGCAAAGCCTTTATCTTTACACCCTGAGAATTTTTCACCTCAATCATGAATGAAACAAACTCACTCATAGTGTCACTCTTTCTATGCAAACATTTAACCGTAAAAAACCTGGGAAAATCATCTATGAGGGTTAAAACTTACCTTGCACTTCCAAACGAACATGGACAAAGCTTGCCCATTAAATCACTGTGAACCAATTTTAGCAGGTTTATAGTGCACTTGTGGACTTTCCCCGGGAAAGGAACTTTCGTCACCTCGTTTAGTTGAACTAAAATCAGGAAACCCTGGAATTTTCAAAAGTGCTGCCTCGTGTAGATGACCAAGCCTCTTGTGCCACACGGTGACTGCTCGTAGTGCGACTGCATCTATTACTTCTTGCTCCCACTGCCTTTGCTGCCACCACACTTCTTGATTCCAGCTCGTTAACAGTCTCATGTAAGTAAATTCCACCATTTTCCTTTGCGAAAAAGACACTTGCTCTTTCTTCCATTTCAGTGTCTACACCCATAGCACAATTTCTATCAAATTCTGTATTAATGTCATTGTCTGCAAGGCATCTCAGAATAATATATTATATTCCAAGTCAGGTACATATAGAACATCACTCAACCCTAGAGTCCACCCACCACATTCATCTGTAATTCTGATGTGTACAGAACCAATACACTTTACAGCCACTTTACCTTTCCAAAGTCTAACACTCCCACTTAGTTCCTTAAACATTAGAAACACTGAGCACAAAGGGGTCATGTGGTGTGATGAGCCAGAATATAACACCCACATTGTCGGTTCAACTCTGTAAAATAATGCTCTACCTCCAATTCATCCCCTAAATTTGCTCTGCCAACCTTTACCATTATCATTCCCTTCTTCATTCTTCTTATTTCCACTCTTCTCTGAAGCTTCATAGGACTTTCGTTCGTCACAGTTTGCAGAAATATGCCAAAGCTTGCCACATGAAAAACACTTTACTAGATTGTCCATCCGGTTATTGGTGCATTGTTTAGAAACGTGACCCCACACACCACAGTTATAACATTTCAACCCAGTCTTTCCACCACTGTAACCTTGAAAACTACCTCTGGTACGCTGTTATAGTTGTACTATGTTCTTCTGCAGTGTTTCTACCTACCGGTCTCCTCTGCATTACTTGTTTTCTAGCACTCAGTGCCTTAACCTCACTTTCAGTATGTTCCTTTTCCATTTTCAACCTTTTCTCCTCAAGTGGTAACTTGCTCTTGACATTTCGTATGTTAATTACTTCTTCATTTTGTTCCAAACTTCTTACCATAATCTCATACTTTTCCCTGGGTAAACTCCGCAACATAAAAGCAGCAACAGTTTTGCCTGTAAAAGCCAACTGATGTCACCAGTTTTCAATTTTATCCATGTTTTCTCTCATTGGTACTGCTTCTCTCTTCTTATACACACAAAGTTCCTCTAGAACTGTAACTAAGTGCATCATAGCCACATTGCAGAGAATCTCCTTTATCAGCTCCTATGCTTCTCTCCCCGTCGGACAATATCTGATGTCATTAAGCGACGCGTCATCCACCACAGTTTTTATGAAGTACAGAGCATCTTAATTCTTATTTTGTTGTTTAGGAGTCCACTCAGCTTCGTCGTCCGGAATATCTTCAGTGATAGCCTCCAATAACCTTCTTTGCCCCAAGGCAGCTTTCACTCGTTCACTCAAATGTGTATAATTTGACTCTGTAAGAATCGGCATAATCTTCCAAGCGTACCCTTTCTTCCGTCATCGAAATTCAGACAAACATCGAATGCCCGTATACCGACTTTATTCGCCCTGAAGCTGTCACTACATAATCCAGCATCTGGGCCCACAACCTGTTGTTATTGCCAGGATCGTTGCAGCTATGGGAGAATAAATTATAACGCCATGGTTTACTTTACTCGTTTAATTTGCAAACATTAGACACCGCACCATTCGCCATTACGACACGACAACGTTTGTACACAAAGAAACATGTTGCCAACTTAGGCCTACAAAGTATAAACAAGAAAATCTCAACACAAAATAACTGTTACCACCTCATAATAGACGTAAGTCTGATAGCTTCATGGATGTACTCGTATTTCAAACACACTGCAACCCAATTTACGCGCCAGTTTGGCGGACCCCTTAATTTTGAATATTTCAGTTGGGTAAACCGCCTAAATGTTTACGTGTACCCGAAAGCTGCACAATGATCGCGACAAAGAAATTAAGTAGTGCTCTCAGAATCGTGCCCCATCTGCGAACCACAACTATGAAGATGTACAAAGGGGCGTGCATAGGAAATAAAAAAATATTTGCAAGCAATAAGAAGAAAGCAGTAATTCTTTTTTCAGCATAATGTCTCAAACCTAGTCCAACACAATGAATTTGCTATTGCTTTCTGCAGTGATAAAAAAATATCTCGTAAGTCTTACGTTCAGCCAAGAACCGAAAAAAAATACATTTTTAATTAACACATTTTAACACTTTTATTTCTAAATATGCACTACAATCCTTATTTTTCATTGGCCGAAAACAACAGCAGTTTACATTTCGGCCAAATATAGTACACACTAAGATGCGTTTCTATTGGTCGAACTTGAACAGTACCATCGCTATTGTGTCAGTTTAGTTAGGGAGGCTACTGCTTGTTGCTTAATGCTTACTGCCTAAGTGTTTTATTGTATAATTTCATTATGCACTGACCAAAATGTATCCACTAGGTGTAGGCGAGCCACAGAGTGAACTCTAATCACGTCCGAAAACTCATATGGAGAAGAACGCGCAACAGCTACCAACGGAAAGATAACCTATTCGAAGCTATCGGTGGAGCTACAAAGCAAAGGTTGAGTGATAACTAGCCTTTGATAAGGGAGCAGCGCCATGTAAAGGTGAAGGATCTCAACAGACGTGATAGTATTCTGAGTTCACGCTGTGGCTCGGTTGCAGGCGATCATGACACACTTGCAACTGAACAACGGTTCGCGCATGCCAATTGTGGGATTTGGTACTTGGCAGGTTAGTCCACAAGTACAAAAATTCGCCGATTTTCATAACTTTTTCATAATTGCGGTTTTTATTTTCGATGCCGGAATCAGCCCCGATCAACACAGTACGGCACGACTAAAAACGCAACCATGACAATTTAAATCTGACTACTTGAATTTACAGCACGACCGACCCCACGCTCTCGGCATTTAACCTAACTATTTAGAAGGTGCTGATTGACTACGTTTGATTCAAAGGCGGTTAACAAGAGGGAAATTTGTAATATACAATGGTGACAAACTGGTATCGCTAATGCATACAAAGGAAATATTATTATTTTTAAGAGTTAGATACAGTAATTTTCAATTTATTTTTTTCTTTTAAGCTAAGTATTTACCATTGTAGGGAAAGCTTGCAATACAAATTCATTTTGCAAGGTTGTACATTCTGTGCATCGTGCCGCACTACACGACGAAGAATATAAATTATTTCCAATCCAAAACAGCTGGTCGGAAGACAAAATCGGTCGGGCTTACGACGATCTATCTTGTATTTCATTGGCTGTTGGCCGTCGTGTCGTGCGCGTTGGGGCTATGTGATGTGTGTTCAACTATTTTCACAAACTTCTTCAATTTTCAACTTATGGCTTTTATAAAACAATTTTTCGCAATGTTCGTAGCGTTTAACAGTAGCTAACACTGTGTGATTTTGCATTCAGTTTGAAACCGTTCATCGCCACAAACCCATTTGTTCATGTCGCCCATAAACACACGACATTTAACAAAATGTGAACCAAAAATTGAATACATTTCTTGAGACTTAAAGTGATTGTATCTTAGAGTTTAACTTAAGCCGCATTTAGAAGTCCTGAATTCAGTAGAGTAATCGTAACGACTTAAAGATCTGTTTGCATGTTATGTAACCTTGTTTTCGATGAACAGGTTACTGATACAAAATAATAAATGCAATGAAATTTAAATTAACAACAGGAAAAGCCACGTAACTTGACAGTATGCAATAATGAATGCATGATTATTTAAGAAAAATTACAGAAACTTCGATATAATTATAGCTTGGCGCTCCTTATGCTCACTGCTTTGGATAAAAACGTTTTATGTCATAATGCAAATTTATAAAATTAATTTGAATAGTAATAATGAAACAGAGACTAAATCTATGGCATGAATTCCCTGTTGACGATGCAGTTTATTTTAAGGTGGAATAACTAACTAACAAATAGTATCTTCAATGCAACAACCCAACTAGCTCTGCATTCTTGGTGTTTCGCTATTTAGGAAACTAACAATATTTTATATTTGTCTCTTTATATTTCTGCACATCTCCGCAGTGTTGCAATTCTGACATGAGTGAAAAAGTGACTAATTGTTCAGCTCAGTAGAAACTTCACCATTGACAAGGAGATACTGACCTGGGGACTGAAGATGTGCCACTGTTCTGTCACAAGCTAGGCGGAAGGGCGGGGGGGGGGGGGGGGGGAATGGCTATCTTCGCAAGGTTTCATCTCGTTTGTCCCCGCCCTGAGGAAGAACGCTAACTCAAAGAGAAAACGTAATATATATATATATATATATATATATATATATATATATATATATATATATATATATATATATATATATGTGTGTGTGTGTGTGTTGTTCACGGTAAAGTGAGCACTTTTTGGAAGCCCTCTCATTTGGAATAATAGCCAATGAATATATTTTACTTTAACCTTAGACGATAACTTCCGAGTGCGGTGGAAATATTACACTCTGTTCATTACTTACATGGCAATATTTATTTTTTAAATGTGGTTAAATGACAATAAATGGATGAAAGGGAAACGCAACTAGGGTCTCAAAAGTGCTCGCTTTACCACGAACAGCCTATAACTGCAAATATTGCTCTGGGGGCTAGGGAGACACCCGATGTTGTGTTGGGGTGTGATGTAAAGGGTAGAATATATCAGTCACTCTCAGCCTCAGTTACACCAGGCCACAATCATTGTTCCAGGTTAAGAGCAGAAAGGTATTATGTGGTAATTTTAAAGTAACAGCTCGACTAGGGTCAATTTTAGGGTATTAATGGTCAAGGGGTGCCCCGCGGTTAGCTTAGCGCACTAACTGAAATGCGAGTCAGCAACTGTTCCATTTTAAGCTCTAGGTTTTGTAAATTAATCACAGTGCACATAGAGATTTGGTAACTCAAAAGTATTCGCTGTTTAAAAACGCTATGAAGCTGGCCGTTAAAAGAGCTAACTAGCTCAAGACGTTCATAAAATCATGTGATATGATTTGTAATTGTATTCAAATAATCTAAAACAATGCGTATGAGATGTAAACAGGATCTTAAATAACTTAGTGAGACATCTCAATGAAGTAATACAGGTAGATTGGTCTTGGTTGTCTAGTATCTGTGTCTTACATAAACACACAAAAAATGTTTTGACTAGAGCGAAATATCTCGGCAGGTGAAGTATTATTTAAAAATTTTAAATCTCGTCTTATTGTTGTATATGCACTTGCTGTAATAAAAATATTGAAGCGATATCCAACAATTACCAAACAACTTATTTGAGCACCTAGCGAGATGGCACAGGGGGAAAATATAATACACACTTGTATTCGGGGGGACCCAAGGTACAAATCTCAGATTGGGCACCAGTCAGTTAGTTTTTGATTTTTCGTGTTTTCATGAAATAACTTCGTAGCCCATAGCCGAGTCCTTCCCTAATTCCTTTCAAAAGTTGTACTATTTTATATCTCCGTATTCTTATACCCACGGAACTGCGACAGACAGGACTGCGGAATTTCAAGTAGCAACATCGAGACGTATATATCCGTTTACGGAAAAAAATACGGGTTCTGTAAATCGTATTTATGTACATAATGAAACTTAATGTACGTGTAAGTAACGGGAAATGTTTAAATTAACTCCCACGGTCACAATAATACAATAAAGACAACTTTAAAAATACGCGTCAACTATGGACTAGTACATTACATATATAGGCTGTTCACGGTAATGTGAGCACTTTTTAAGGCCCTTCCAATACGCCTTAACCACTAATAAATATATCTAATTGCAGCATCAGGCATTAAATTTCGAGGGTTGTGAGATGTATACACTGTTTATTCGTCATATTGCAAAGTTTATATTAAAAAATCAGCAGGAAGATGGAAAGATGATGAAAGGAAAAATTAAGAAGGGCCTTAAAAAGTGCTCACTTTACCGTGAACGGCTTACATCCGTTAGCACGGCTAGTTCTGAGCATTGTGTGTTTAGCGCAGTGGATTGGTGCACGGGTTGGCACTGTATGACTTTCGAATTTTTAGAGTTCAAATCTCCGCCGTATAACGAAATTTCTTTAGTTATTTTATGTGATACACTATTGCGTTTTATAATCTTGCCAGAAAACGCTTATTTCTGCACTATCTTCATCTTAAAAGCAATAATGCAAACCAAAAAACCACAGGCAGCCGATTGCACTGTGCAGTTACTTGTGTATTATTGCTTTTATCCAAAGAAATTCTAGAAATAACTTTTTATGACAATAAAATAAATTATAAACGACAATAATGTATCACATAAAATAACTAAAAATTTCGTTAGATGATGGAGATTTGAACTCTGAAGCCAAAAGCTCTATGTTATAAACCCACATACTTACCCACTGTGCTACACACACACAACTCGAAAATGGATTGGTGTGTAAATATATATTTTAATGCATGTAGCAGGAGCGATGTTAACTCCCACACACTAAAACTTCATTATTAGTATTGTGATATTTTCCCCATCTTTTAGTCTCCTAACGTATAAACTTGTTTAATTACGGAAAGTACAATATTGATTATTACGCTTGTTAAAGATAAATATTTAACTAATTTAATCATGTTTTAATTAGTCACATAAACGTCCGTTGTACATAAATGTGACAACAATAGACTGCCTTGTTTTTTATATATGTTTTATACATAAGCAGTGCCGTTAATAACAATATTTTCCATACCTTAATAGCATAGTAGTACTTGTACACAGAAACTTAAATAAATACAGTCTTCGGGAAAAATTTGTAGCCCTGCCAACTACGGAATGTCTGCTATTAGCGACTTGTTTTATATATAAGCAGTGCCGTTAATAACAATATTTTCCATACCTTAATAGCATAGTAGTACTTGTACACAGAAACTTAAATAAATACAGTCTTCGGAAAAATTTGTAGCCCTGCCAACTACGGAATGTCTGCTATTAGCGACTTGTTTTTGCCTGACATTTACAATTTTCTGTTAGCACTTTATGTAACGTGTGGGTATGAACTGATGCATTATTTCTTTTCTTCTGCCATATAAATTGTTATGCCTTCTGTTTGTGCCCATGGGTATAACAGAAGGTAGCAGAAATTGGGTGCCGTGTAGGGACGGCTTGGCTTAATGGTCTTCATCTCGACGAGACGTAAAGTCATAAATAAAATAAATAACTTGCTTTAGTTTACATGCCTTCTTTACACTATACACAAACATCAGCGCTTAGTCAACAACAGCATCTGGCTAATATGTATATAGGGTCTTATGTAACTGCGCGTTCAAGGTCAAGAAGCGAGGGAGCGATAGGGGCGACATTAACACGCACGCCTAGTGCCTCATCGCTCCTACGCGCAAAGCGTGCAGTGTTTCCGTCTAAACGCTTTACTGTGTAAACTAGATTTTTTTTTGCGAGCCCCCAATCCCGCTACGCCAACGTGAGCACCTTCACAGTTCTGTGTGCCCTCCGGCATGCTTGTTAGTAGCTAAGACGGTTGGAGAATGGGGTGCGTCTCAGGGCAAGCCCTTTACGCCTTAGGTCGGGTTTAATTATCAAAATGGGCGCATGCATCGCGGCTATAGCAGGATTGCCTGGTGCCATGGCCGCAATTGTAGCCATGGACACAACCCGAAAGAAGAAGGGTCTAGTAAGGGGCATATAAAACCAGGCAAAGCTAAGAGGGCCTGGAGAAAACTATGCGAAAGTCGCGGAGGATAAAAATAATTCCTTTTATTGGATTAGGGCTGGAGAAAGTAGGGTGGTGTTAGTTCGCTAAGATAGACTTTGTGAATTTGATGAAGGGTGAAATGAAATGATTTCGATGCAGTTTTGATAACCAGGGTCGCGCTGCACGGCCCTGGTGGTGGGAGGCCAGAACCGAGCCACTCACCCGATAAAAGTCTGCTATCGCCCTGTAACAAAGAAAAACGTGTGAGAATGTTACAGTACAGAGTTGGAAAAAAGAGATTTTAAGTAGGAGTAATGTTCTCGTCACCTTGCTCGTGACCTCGCTTGCAGTTGTGTGTCGTGTGTGTAGTAAGGTGTGAGTTTGTGAGTATTGGTGGGTGATGAGTGCGTGATAGTGTAGGTGTGCCACTCCACAACCCTCACCAGCCACTGCAGAGAGCACCCTACGCCACAAGCCATCTCTCTGCTAGCCAATTTCTGCAGTTATTGCTGATTAACTTCCAGAGCCTTTACACGGCTGTATTGCTGCGAGTGACTGCCTTGGAAGCGGCAGTGGCGACGGACCATACATACAGACAGCTGTCGGATGAGAGAAGCTGTGCAGCATATGAGTGTGTGAGTAGTGCAGTGTGGTGGGGTTTTATTACACACGATGAAAGTACATAGATCAAACTACCTGCGTATAATCGTACTTTTCTCTTACCGCTTAAAGAAATTTCATAGGCAAGCTTTAAAAATGCGATATTTGACCATTTTCACGATTTTTTTTATCCTACTTAATATGATAAAAGTAAAAAGATAGCGATAAAAACAATAGTTTTTTATTTCGTATTTCCAGAACATGTATTTACTGAGACGCGCGTTTAGGCGCAAACAACGATTTCACAGGAAACGTTTCAGTACATAGGGGCCTAACAACTATTGTCTTCAGCACCAATGGATGGTCATGTAGGCAAGCGAAGATTTAGCGGAATGATACAATATGGTTGGGGAAACCCTGATAAAGTACTACGATTAACTGTTACATCTGCCACTTTTGCTCCATGGGAATTAAACCAATTTCGTTGCGTTGTGCGAAGGGGGGGGGGGGGGGGGGGTTTGGTGCGAGAGGTTTGACCAGTACATCGCTGCGACGCGCCACAGAGGACAATGTGTAGGCTGTTCACAGTAAATTGAGCACGTTTGTAAGTCCTGCTTAAGAGCTACTTGTAGGGGCACATTGTGCATTCTTCCTCCATTCGTAAGACTAACATTGTCATGGGCCTGAACACTTTATTCATGCGTCGGTCAAGTGAACACGTAACTACTTTCCTCCATCGTTGCCAACTGTACTGTCCTCACGCCTCTCTGTGTGCTCGTTAAAATACACCCAGCTAGGGGCAACGATATCATTCAACAGTTAATTTCAAATTTACTCACAAACCGAGAACTGCTGGCACTAGAGCTAGATCCCAAAAGACAGTTCGATTTGTCATGTTGCCGCGCTGTTATAAAGCGCGATGTGACTTAGGGCGCGTTTACCCGGTGATATTAGCTATCACGATGGTATCTATCACGAAAGTGTGCGACAGTCACTGCCACGATAGGTCCTGTTTACACACACGATCGAGACATTCTGTGATAGTTAGGACATGTCCGACAACACTTGTGTAAATATATTGATAGGCCCTACATTTATATCCTTTTGTCAAGAGGGTGATATTTGTTGGAGTAGTTAAATATCGTGAAAGCATATTAATGACATGTATACATATATTGTTCCCGTGGTTTATAATATGACAATAAATTAGTTATCAATACTGTCGTGCCATACCTCTATGATAATATACGTCCTGACATACCGCCACACAGTGTAAGAACCGCGACAGATATTAACGGAATCAACATAATTCTGCAATTTTACTGTCAACGTGAGCACATGTACAAATTTGTGACCCGCACTATCACGATAGTGATGCTACACGGTTCACACTACGATAGTTGCATGTTCTGTCACGATAGTTACTATCACTATCTAGCTCGAGCTGATATTGCGATGGTGCTATCGCGACGGTGTGACATTAACTATCGTGCAGTTTACACGGCGATAATAATGCGACAGTAGCTCTCGCGATAGACATTATCGCGCATTTATATCGCTGTGTAAAGGCGCCCTTAGTTACAGTGTGTGGGTGTTGTTTCAGAGCACAGACGATGTCATGGAGCGAGCCCTGGATGTGGCCTTGCAGGAAGGCTACATACACATTGACGGGCCCTTAGTTACAGTGTGTGGGTGTTTCAGAGCACAGACGATGTCATGGAGCGAGCCCTGGATGTGGCCTTGCAGGAAGGCTACATACACATAGACGCGCCCTTAGTTACAGTGTGTGGGTGTTGTTGCAGAGCACAGACGATGTGATGGAGCGAGCCCTGGATGTGGCCTTGCAGGAAGGCTACATACACATAGACGCGCCCTTAGTTACAGTGTGTGGGTGTTGTTGCAGAGCACAGACGATGTCATGGAGCGAGCCCTGGATGTGGCCTTGCAGGAAGGCTACATATACATAGACGGGCCCTTAGTTACAGTGTGTGGGTGTTGTTGCAGAGCACAGACGATGTGATGGAGCGAGCCCTGGATGTGGCCTTGCAGGAAGGCTACATACACATAGACGCGCCCTTAGTTACAGTGTGTGGGTGTTTCAGAGCACAGACGATGTGATGGAGCGAGCCCTGGATGTGGCCTTGCAGGAAGGCTACATACACATAGACGCGCCCTTAGTTACAGTGTGTGGGTGTTGTTGCAGAGCACAGACGATGTCATGGAGCGAGCCCTGGATGTGGCCTTGCAGGAAGGCTACATATACATAGACGGGCCCTTAGTTACAGTGTGTGGGTGTTGTTGCAGAGCACAGACGATGTCATGGAGCGAGCCCTGGATGTGGCCTTGCAGGAAGGCTACGTATACATAGACGGGCCCTTAGTTACAGTGTGTGGGTGTTGTTGCAGAGCACAGACGATGTCATGGAGCGAGCCCTGGATGTGGCCTTGCAGGAAGGATACATACACATAGACGGGCCCTTAGTTACAGTGTGTGGGTGTTGTTTCAGAGCACAGACGATGTGATGGAGCGAGCCCTGGATGTGGCCTTGCAGGAAGGCTACATACACATAGACGCGCCCTTAGTTACAGTGTGTGGGTGTTTCAGAGCACAGACGATGTCATGGAGCGAGCCCTGGATGTGGCCTTGCAGGAAGGCTACAGACACATAGACACGGCCTATCTTTACAACAATGAGGACGCCATCGGGCGTGTGCTGAAGAGATGGCTGGACTCTGGTCGTGTGAAGAGGGAGGACTTGTTCGTGGTGACCAAGGTCAGTCCCTCGTGTTACAGTGTACTGTGTACGTCTAGTTGTCGTTTATTATGACCACGTGCGCATAACATAGTCGGTTCACCAAACATGTTATCTATTTTATGGTTTAATGACTTGTCAGCAACGTTATGAAATTCGTGGATCCAGTCCCTAGTGTTTAGCCATCATTAGAATAACGATTATAGACAGTTGTATTTCCCGAAAATATCTACGGCCATGCTAGACTTCAATATCCTATGTCTACAACCACAACTTCCTTTGATTATTGGCCGCGTGTCTACGTGGGAAGATATGTTCTTTTTTAACTGGGCCAACAGTAATAAAGTACTTCGATACCGAACGTTCATGATTCGCGGACAGACACTTGAGGCACGTGACATTTAAAACCATCCAACCACGAAAGTGCATATGAACAAGTGTTTTGGAGTACTACTGCTCTGTAAATCTTTTTGCAAAAACATCTGTCCCTAATTACGATATGTTATTTATTGCGATATAAGTATTCATGATCTATGTAATTTTCCTGTTTATTAATGGGGCCCCAGCTCAACCACCTCCTGGCATTTTTTAGTATGGGAGTTGAACCATTCTTCTCTGGTCTAACTTGCTTTGCGTTATCATACTTGCCATGTTCATTTTTATGCATTTGTGGCATTATTGTCGGGTGTGACGTGAGTCCGTCCCAGCCTGACCTCGGATGTAAGAGATAAAATCAGACAGGGTCATCACCGTGTCAGCCCGTGCTCCTTATTTCTCGTTGCCACTTGCGGAAGGGATATCAATGCCCGTGTTTAAAGCGCAGGTTTTCCTCCCGCGAAATCGGCCATTACCAAGTGTATCGAATTCCTTCACCATGAAATTCATGCCTTGGGCCAAGCTCGTCTGACTGTTAAGGAGTCGACCAGCCTACCACAAGGCTAAAACCATCATGATTGGCCATGATTTAAAGTCTGTATGGTAGGCAGGTACCCATTTTGGTAAACCAGGCATGGGTACTAAAAGGTGCTGCTCAAGTGGCAAATTGTTTTTCTGTGTTTTGGAGATATTTCACGTTTTTGTGATACGATATTAATTACAACCTTATTAAAAAAATGCCACATCAGTTTAAAAATAACTACAAGAATTATCAGTATTTTAAACATAAATACTCTGCCAAACAAATTTCAAAAAAGGTATAAGAGCAGAATGTTTGACTTCAGCTGAAGCGTTGATCGAAGTCTTAGGAAGATCACGAAGAAATTTCTTTAAAGTTTGGCGCAGTTTGTTCGCCGGCGATTAGGATTTAAATACTGGCTATTTTGAATTTTAACTTTATTGTGAAACTTAAAATAAAATAATGGCCGAACCAACTGAATAATTTCCATGAAATTTGTTTTTCTTATTCTAATGACATCAGCAATTATTTTGAACTTTAACAAAATATGATAATTAGGCAAAATTAAAAAATTTGTATGCTAAAATATAATAGATTAGAAATTCATGTAACTCCCGTAGTTATATTTTGTTAATTAATTTTACATGTTTTTAATACTTTTTAACAAACTACTATTCTATTTAATAAAACAGATTTTTAAAATACCTAAATATGTGGAAACTCATTTTGGGCACTTGAACGCTCAGCTACTAAACGTCAGGGCTATCCAGTAATACTTTGACTATTTTGTTAACTTTGACCAAAAATTAAACAAATGTGGTATGTTGTGGCACTTCTTGGAATGTGTGTAGTACGCTAATATTTTCAGTTTTTTTATTGCGTATATTTTTTAATGAAGAACAGAAAATAACACTGCTAACAACAGTAAATATCTTAAATAAATTTTAGCTACATAATTTTTTCGATGTGGATACATTGACCAGAAACACTTGAATCTTTGGCGTTCTAATGTGAGGTAAAAGTTGCCCCATACAGGGAATAACGTTGACCCCTTTAAAAAATCTCCATCCAAACCCTATTAAAAATAATGCGAGAGTAATTATCTTAACTTTTAGATTACGTGTCATCCATAGAAATTGCAATACTTTGTTTTACGTTGATTAAGTGCACAGTTATAAGATTTTCAAATTAATAACACAATTTGTCAAAGTATCCCCCTAGTCATGCATGGTACCAGTCTCTTAAGACAGGAGGTCGTTAGAGAACAACATGGACTATCAAGTGGGGGAAAGAACTCGGTCATGGAGTGTATTAAGGGATTTATGCAACGTTCGCCATGGAAGAAATGCGATATAAAGGTGTCTGGACAGGGAATATAAAGAGCGTTCTCCCGAATGCGAGTCCGAAGTCGCGCCACCGCTCAACCTCAGTCGGCGCCTAACGGAAAAAATAAAGTTATGCAGGAATTTATGAGTGCGTACTTAATTAATTATAAATTTCACATATTTAATAAACAAAATTCTGTCAATAATTAATTTTGTTACAAGCAACACGATCTCAAGCCCGTCACATTGTCAACATGTTCCTTCGAACTGCTTCAATACATTTGGTCAAATAGAGCTGGAAGGTTTTGACGTCACCGAAACGTCCTTATTGACGCTGTGTTTGTCTGGAAAAGTTGCATAGCTCTAGTTTCCACGAAATATTTTGAAAATTGGATGCGTTCTAAAATGTTTTTAATGTCTGACGGGCCCAGAGAATCAAAATCGTTCATGTCAAAAATGGCCATTTTCCAACATCACGAAACTTTGAAATGGCGAGCAATTAAAGAAAAAATATGTAAAGATAATTTATCTATATGGAAACTCTTTGAGTATGGCTGCTATGTGAAATGATTATTTCGCAATAATATTAACAAATCATCGTGCAGGAAATATTTCTGATAAAAAAAATTAAAAATTAAATAAAGAACAGAAAACTAATTACGACATCCATTACGTGTCTTCCTGTAGTGGTCTGTACGGAAACATAACAGCAGTGCCTCACTTTAAAAATAATTTCGAAATGCAAATTCAAACTCTGTAGATTCACCGAATAGAAAAATTTGAGTGTGCGGCACATTTCAAATTCATTCCGGAATATTTTATTCCAATTTTTTGAATGGGGAATTTTGATGGACGTATTTCGTCTTCAAAATTTTATTTTTAAATATATTTGAAGGTGGAAATTTGATAGAGTGGCAGGGAGGGACTTTATGGCTGTTTAGCTCGTTGTTCATGTAAAGGCGATTCAAATCCTCTTCTTTTATTATCCTGATTTTTGCCACTTCTACTAACAAGTGCCATCAAATATATATAAATAAATTTTAAAAAAAATTATACATATAGATAGATAGACACACACACCGGGTGAGTCGCCAGCTCATATTTTTCCGTATCTATGCAACCCGCACACAATACTACCCATCTACAAAACATAGCCGAGTCCCATGCCATGTGCGTACCCGTTACAGCGCCTCGTCTGTTAGCTGGACATTCTACGCCATTGTCAGCCTGCACCAATTAGCGGCGAGCAAATAGAGAATCGCTACACAACAGCACGTGAACGTGATTTCTTTTCGTCAATCGGTAAGCGATTCGTATTTTTATGTCACGTGGAGAAACAACGGTTCGAAGCGAGGGAAATGTGTGTTGCTAAGGACGCAATCGTCAAGTACCAACATAGAATTCGGTAAACATCGTAATAATCGGCTTCAACACAATAAACGGTGTAAGGAAATGCCTTTCCAGAGGTTCCCAATATCTATTTAAAATTTCCTTTGCTTAATTTGCATACTAAAATATCTTTGGATTTACATATGTTGTTGATTAACAGTTCTCAATAGTAATATTTGCATATCTGATATAAAATTCATATTACCTTATTTCAATGGAAAGTGAAACGAACAGTTTTTCATAAACAGTACTCAAGTTAGTGCAGACGTGGGATAAAGAAAACATCTATGACATCCATGCAAGGCAGGCACGTTTGTCTTAGGAATGGTATTTGTTTGGATCTTATGAACAATGCATTACATAGTTCTGTTGAAAAGGAATATTTCGGCATGAAGGAAAGAGAACGTTTGAGAAAGGAGAGTCGTTCGAATGAAGCCTGAGCAGGATGACGTCTTCGGCGCAGAGCCGAAGCGAGGGACAACTAACATTGCCCCAGGATCTGCAGGAGGCCTGATCGAGTGTCGCAGAGGCGTGATACTACATTCTACGTCTGGAGCGCACAGAGTTGGGAAATGGTATCCTATTTAAGTGAGGATATCGCTACTGCCAGTTCGTCGTAGTCCAGCTGCCCATCTTCACCATTACGATCGTCTCCAAGTTAGGTCTGCGTTAATGTTAGTTAATCCTGCTGTCATTTATTTGTCAAGACTTTTCTACCAACAGATTTTATTTGAATGAAATCAGTTAATGCAACATCAGAAAACTATTTATCTGAAACTCTTAAAGAATTTTTCATTAATTTGGACCAATACCATGAACTTTTATTAACTTTCAAAATACTTGATTAATTACGTATTTAGAAGATATATTTCCTAATTAATTAACAGTACATCCCAAAGGTACGTGTGTAAGGAGTTTTTTCTGCACTACTGACTGTAAGCTAACCCGGAGCATTTTTGTTATTTTGAAACACAAGAGACTAATTTAATTAACATGCTAAACAACTTTATGTAAAGCTTCACTATCGTTTGGAAATTAATAGTATTTGTTATATTATATTACATTGGTTCTATTCTAAAGTTCCATTAATAATATAACAACATCTGGCAGCAGTCGCTTTCAATGTTATAGCATAGTCTAATTGTTAATTTATCAAAGAAATGACAATTGCAGTATTTGTGTTATGTTTGATTTTTACAGAAGTGTGAGTGAAAACCACTTGAATAATCTTATTTGTTGAATGTTATTTTCAAGGTGTTTTGCCATCTTAATCAGAGTCTTATTTTATTCTGTGTTTGACATGAAATATTTAAAGTGTGTTGTTATGTATAATTGTTCTCCGTTGTCTAAACATATAAATCCACTGACATTATAATTCCTGAAAACGCCCATTATTGGAAATAATTCATTCATATTTTGTTCTTGTGTTTTTCATCATCACACATATTATTTTCATATATTTCCCAATCATACGCTACCCTTATTTTTAAAACGGATGTGCATTCTTTGTAACATGAATACTTCTCAACGCACTGCTGACATAACACTATCCGTTCACCGCTTACTGTACTGACGACAACGAATCAACACGCACGTGGTGTTCTGCTACGATCGATGTTATGTTAGTTGGGTAGTATTTTGTTTCGGTTGCATAGATACGGAATAATAGGCGTGGGTGACTCACCCGGTATGTATACTGTATATTCAATACAAGTACGCATGTTTTGAGGTGCGCGATGCCCATGAAGCAGCAAGAGGTAGGTGTATTCTACTACTGACACACTGCCAAACTTTTTTTTTCCCCCTCAAACGGCTTCAAATTAAAATGGTCAAATAAAATTAAATCGTTTTGACGTTACCTTAATGTAATTATGACGCTGGGGTGACGCCACAAACTTACAACTTTATTTGTTCAAAACTATTGGAAACAGGTTGACGGAAGTATTTGACAGTGTGGCAGGGGGCTTGACATGATTGGGTGTGTATGTATAATAGAGAAATTCGCGTTAATGTGATGAGATGCACTGGCTTGAGAAAATGTAAAACGTGTCTTGTTTACAGTTGATGTTAATTACACTGCAGTCAAGAAATACATTATCTCAAGTGTTGTTAGAATTTGAAGTGTTCTCCTGTAGTGAATGATAAGATAATCTGCTAGTTTCCTTCAGCTGACATCTAAAATGTGTATCTATTACGCATAATCTCCAGCACAATCAGGCCGCCTTGATGAGCTGGCTTCATTGGGGAGGAGAGAGGATATGATACATGATGCTTCCACTCCAGAAGCTTTGTGAAATTTTGTTTATGTCAAAGTCAGTCGTCCACATCCAGCAGGAAAGCAAGGAGCTAAGTTGCGTTGCTTTCTGTTTAGGGTTGTCCTGAACAGGGACGATTCTTAATGGCATCCCTGCCTTCACTAAACGTTTTCACTCATCACGCACTACTGTGCGATATGGCGACACCCCATAAACACATGCTTAATGCAATCTTCCGTTTTTTTTTATAAACGCACATTTTTCTTCTCTCGTAAACATATTGTTGGGGCGCTTCAACTATCTTGCTCCAATACACGGAACTGCAGTATTTGACTGAATATCACACAATCATACCCAATCGCCAGACTTCCTCGTCATGCCTACCCTAATCAGCAACGGAAACATCGCAGCTCTGTCACTCACGTGTCAAAAGTGTCAACCTGGCTGTCATTGCTCTTCATCCAACCCAAGTAGGCTGTGGTAGAAAAGTTAATGATAACGAATGTTGCACCTATTAAATTGAGCTGTAGTAATGCTGCTTATGGCCCATCCTGCAGCAGTGATTCCTACACTTGCAGTTGTATGATAAATTTACACAGTAACCACAGGTCCCTTAATTTGCAAGCTCTTATGTTCCGATCCAAAAAAAAACTGCGCATTTGCGCCTTTTACGTTGGCCCAGACTTACTTTTAGAAAAACTTCCAGTTGACAGTTTAAACATTGGGTGTATTTGTTACAAAGGTTCGATGGTGGACTGCCAATGTCTCAGCAGAAGTCTCACATTAAATCACATGATATTGCCCCTTTCTGAAGAAAAAAAAATTACTTTAAAGTTATATCATTGTTGATCGATTTTACTTTCAGGTATACATTAGAGTAAGTCATATACTTTTTTTCATTGCACACAAAAATAAACGACTTCGCATACTCTGTTTATACTTATAGTCCATCTTATTTAGCGTTTTAACATATAGCTCAAGTATATTTTTGTGTTATTTTATCCATCGAAATGACTGTGTCAGCTTTTCAGAGTATTCGTTGTGTATATATATATATATATATACTTAAATAGGCTTGACAACATGTAACAAATCATGGCCAAACGTTGGGTGACGTTATTTGATAATGGTATAAGCGGCAACATGTATAACAAATATGCCTACGCGTTGGGCAATCATTCAGAAGAGGGGTATATAATAATGTAAAGAATTTGTAATGATAAGAAAATGCGTAGTGATGAAATCACAAGGACAAAACATGAACAACTATTTCACTTACGATTGATTTAAGCAAAGGTTGTGTTAATAAGATTATGTGTGTATAGCAGAAGAACAATGAACATATTTCAATCCACTTCTGAATATTTGGAGTCATCACAAATAAAAATAAGACTTTGATTAAAATTGCAGCAACAACTTAAAATAATAATATTTAGCAAATACGATTAATTAAGTGGATTTTACTGTTACTTCAATAAAGCACACATGATTTACAAAACTATGCAAAAATCAACCCTTTGAAAACATATAATTGTACTAGAACATTAATTAAGCTACTGTCAGATATTGTTATATTATTAAGTGGAACTTTATAAGATTTAATCATTAAACTATTATATAACAAATACAATGTATGTTGCACAGCAGTGAAGCTTTTCATTATGTTGATAATTATTGTAATCAAATTAGTCTCTTGTTGATTCAAATCACTAAGTTGCTCCGGGTTAGCTTTCAATCAGTAGTGCAGGAAACTCCTTACAAACGTACCACTGTAATGTGCTGATAATTAATAGGGAAAAACGTTCTCTGAAAATGTAGTTAATGAATTTTTGAAAGTGATAAAAGTTTTCACTATAGTTCAATATTGCTCTACAAATCTTGAAAAGTTTCCAATTGAAGTTTTTGATGTTTAACCAATTGAATTCAATTGAATAATGTTCTTGAGAAATGAAAAGTCTCGACAAAATAGCTGACAGCAGAACTAACTGGCATAACGCTGGCCTTACTTGGAGACAAACTGTAGGTGGAGATGGCAACTGGATTTCGACAACCTGGAAGCAGTGAAGACCTCACTTAATTAGGATCTGGTTTCCTAATTCTGGGTCCTCCAGTAGTGGGCTGTCGAACCGCACCTCTGCAACACCGGGTCAGGCCTCCAGTCGATCCTGGGCGATGCTAGTTGTCTTTCGCGTCATCTCTCCGTTGAAGACGTCCTCCTTCAAAGACTCCATTCGAACGACTCTCTCCCATCAGAACATTCGCTTGCCCTCTTGCTAAAACATTATTTTTCAACACAACCTCGTTAATGAATTGTTCTTACGTTCCAAACAAACAAGATTCCTTAGACAAAATCGTGTCTTTGTCAGAATATCATAGATCTTTTTTATCACACTTCTGCACTATCCTGAGCAATGTTTATGTAGAACTGTTCGTTTTATTTGCAATTAAAACAGGTTAATATGAATATATATTTACCACATATCCAAATATTATGATTGAACAATGTTAATCAATAACATAGATACATCATCCAAAGTTATTTTAGTATGAAAATTAAGCAATGTAAATTTTAATCAATATTGGTTAACCTCTGGTGAGGCACTTATTTACAAAAAAAAAAAAAGATATTTTGATATTAAAAATTGAAATAATAATTGTTGAAAACTTTTATATCCAATAGACTTTCTAATACGAAGTCTCGGGTATATTTAATACAAATCAAAATTTCCTTATTATTATTTCAGAAAATTCAACGTTAATGAATATGGTATGATTCAGCAAACATCATTTTTTAAATGTTCGAAGAACTAAATGGCCTACTCCAATCATGCTTTGGTTATCCCACCGCTATCCAACATGTAATGAGTGAAAGTGAGAGATTTGGACGGCTCTAAACATCCAGGTCTTGAGAGCCGATGATTGTGATTGAAGTGACTATAGAGCAGCGCCGGAATGAAAGGGGGAAAGAAAAGTGCGTAGAAGATTTCTAATACTTTCTGGCAATGAATTTTACAGTTTCTTTACAGCCGTCATAGATATAAACAAACCAAAATTAAATAGCTTTCGAATGGCATTAACCAAAAAAAAAAAAATTATTACGAAGTTATAGTTTTGGGTTATCAGTGTTTTCAAATTCCAGCCATCCCAAAGTTATTTTTATTTGTGTATTTACATTTACAGCACCTGTAAAAAGTTTTTGATTTTAGTGTGATTAATTACAAAAATTTTAATGAGTTGATACAGAATATCTGGTTTACGCATAACAGAAAGACGATGTGTAACACATAAAACGTGACATTGTAAAAAAATCACTTCATGGGAAACATTGGCATTGTCACTCTAATTTCCCATAAAAAAAGATTAAGGCAAGTAATAGCATGTGTTTTAAAAGTCGATTTTTTAATCAGCATGTCAAAAATAATGTGAAAGTCACCTTGTGTTTTACAAAGGATGGAGGTTGGTATAGTGGTCAGAATGCTCGCCTTCCACTATGGCAAACCAGGCTGACATTCCTCTGTGTAATCTCGTTTCTTCGCGATTGCATTCCATCATAGCTTCATGCGCGCCACACTTTACCCTTGTCAACTCTCAAGTTCCGAGATATTTGCGCTGCTCAAATGTTTCTTTCAATTACTTATATTATACCATATATACATATACATATATATGTGTGTGTGTGTGTTTTACTTAGGAATTCATGCATTCATTTATGATATGTTCTTTTCCTTACTCAAAGTAAGTTATCAGAAAACGTGGGATATGGTTATTTTACCAAATACACACTTGATTACACTGGGAAGAGCAATTCCGGCATGATTTCCGCATGCGAAGATACGAAGGCGGCCCCGCTGGGAATCGAACCTGGTTCGCCGAGATGGAAGGCGAGCAGCCTAACCACTACACCACCGCGACCCCTAGCCTTCCGAGTGATGAGTAACATTTTTGAGGCGTGTAGTATTTTTGTTCCTAAAAAATATTTACAAAGGTAACGTATTAGTATATAAAAACAATTATTTGTGTAGACAGTGTGCAGTCGAAGCTGCATGATTTTGAATTTTCTGTAGGAATAAAAGCAGTTCGATGTTAGTAGTAGGGGCAGGCGTGTCCTAGATACAAAGGGATGCACCTTTTTTGATTGACCTAATTAATTTGATACCAAATTGATATCAAAGGGTTAATTAAAATGTTTGAAAGGATTAATCGAATTGAAATGGTTGATAAAAAGGAGTCAAATCTATTGTAATGGTTAAATTTTATTGAAAGAGTTAAATGTATTGAAAGGGTTGACGAGTTGTTTTGTGTTTGGTGCAAGAGTGTACTAAGGGACAATTTATTATTTACTTTCTTTATTTTTGTGGGGAACTGTGGTATGTCCTCAACCTGCGAGTTCTGGCACTCGATGAGGTGTGAGGTGTTGGGGATGGGGTGTATATATATGGTGAGTTTTGTGCAAGAGTGGCCTAAGTGTAATTTTTTTGGGTTGGTAAAGATATTGCTCATAGATGTGTCGGTAGATAGACGACTTTGAAATATAGTATTATTCCAAATGAATAACAGCATTGCACAAGAGAATTTCAGAGTGTTTAAATAAGTCCTACATATGAATAAATTAAATGCATTGAATCGCAAATTTCAAACCATCACAACTACGTGAACAACAAGTGCAATTACGTAACTCTCTAGGTGTCTTAAATGTAAAGAGATGAATTATTCAACCCTACCTGTATGCTAGCAATATAATTTACACGAGAGAAGTATAACGAATTAACACAATTATGTGAGTGTGCAGTATAAAATGAATTCATTAACGAAGCATTAAAATGTCCCTATAAATTAAATGGCTAACAAACAATAACAAGATATATGTAACACTACTTGATGCCTCTCACACATACCTTACACGTCCATCTGCCTGTAAGACTGGTGAGGAACTTTAGAAATGTAATTACACGTAAAAATAAATTAATTGATTAACATGTGTAAAAAAAGAAAACATTTAATATATGTCCATTCGCTCGGGAGCTTAGTGAAGCAGTGTTTGACTATAGAATGAGGTGAAAAAAGAATGTTTCCGAATAAATTAAATGGATACAAGTACATGAAAATGACTAAACACGCAATGCAATCGCACCTCTCCCAAAACATGTCTGTCCGGCTCGGAGGCTGGCGAAGGAATGGTGTCAGTGTATGACGTGTGCCAACTTATATACGTGGAGCTTATGGGCATGTTGAAATTACGGCAAAAAACTCAGAATACGATCTACACACTACTCGTACACATCCTGAATTATATCTAGAAAGAATGTATACTTACCAAGCACTGCATGCAATTTAATTAGCGAAACACACATACAATGATTTAGCACTTCCAGTTAACATGGACAAATAAAGATTTCCAAACTCGCATTTTGAATTTTAAACAGACACAATAGAAATACACGTAATGAAATTGTACAAGGCGCTCTCCTAAAACACATCTGTTCACCTCGAACAATGAATGACTGGATCGTATGGTATGTGTCTGCTTATAAGCTGTTATATATACATGGAATGTGGCTGAGTTGAAATTTACTACTGACAGAACCTATTTCCCTGCCAATTTACTATTAACGACTTGATTACACTATTAATCCTACAATTACGTGAATGAAACAATAACTTTTTTAAATTAAGGTTTCACTTTTAGTGATAGAGTAGAATTTTTTTTTTTTTTTAAGAAGTTTTCCAATTATGTTTTCTGATTTTGTGTAAAGTATGACTGTTTTTCACCAGCAATCATCTTCGTGGTGAATCTTCAGCTGCAACAGTTGTAATCTTACTGCTGCTGTGAGAAAATTTTTCATATTTTATTTTAAAGTTGGCTGGATTCCCCCAGTTGTAGGACAGTGGGGAAACATTGTTGTGTGTTGCTAAGGGCTCTTTCTACCTGGCCCTGAAAATGTTTTTGTGTGTGACTTTCAGTTTTGTTAAATTCCCTAGGGTTCATTACCAGCGGTCCTGCAAAGTTTTCTCGAGATATCCAAGTCTGTTCCTTCCATTTCAAAATTTATTCATTCAGGCATGTTCGTTTCTCTCCAACAGTTTATATAAGTTCTTCTCAGCTCTCCAGAGTGTGTTTTAGTTTAAATAGTAGTTTTCTCCCTTTTCAATAAACTTGTATAATTTTTCTTTGGAAAAGTGAGTAAACAAACAAATTAGCTGTTACCTGGCCTTGAATTCAAACAAACACTGATACTCATCAACTCTTTTAATGATTACCAAGATTTTTTTTTGTTTAGTAATAAACACAATGTATTACATAATGTGCATAGGGAATTTTTCAGACTCATAAATAACAAGTCACAATATTCAATTCTAACATATAAAAATTTTATTCAAAATTCTTTTCTTTTCAAAAATAATCCTTAAAAGCTAAAATATTTACAACTAGTTTACAACAAACATTTACACACACTAAAAGACATTTTCAATCACAATTGTTTATGAGTTAACAAATATACACATAAAACATTATTTCACATACTTTAAAACAAAGATCTTTCGAACTAAAGTACCAAACATTAACAGTAACAACAAGACATTTTCAGAACAACAAGATAATTTTTTTACAATTTTCTGCAATAAAGCTGTGTACATCAATCGTACATCATAACACAACTACAACTACTATTACTATAACTACTACTGATACACTACTACTATTACTACAACTACTACTGATACACTACTGCTACTACTACTACTGCTACTACTACTACTGCTACTACTACTACAGCTACTACAAATACTACTGCTACTACTACAACTACTATTACTACAACTACTATTACTACAACTACTACTGATACACTACTGCTAATACTACTACTACTATTACTACAACTACTACTGATACACTACTGCTGCTACTACTACTACAGCTACTACCACTACTACTACTGCTACTACTACAACTACTACTGATACACTACTGCTAATACTACTACTACTATTACTACAACTACTACTGATACACTACTGCTACTACTACTACTACAACTACTACTACTACTGCTACTACTACAACTACTACTGATACACTACTGCTACTACTAATACTGCTACTACTACTATTACTACAACTACTACTGATACACTACTACTACTACTGATACACTACTACTACTATTACTACAACTACTACTGATACACTACTACTACTGCTACTACTACTACTACTACTATTACTACTGCTGCTACTACTACTGCTACTATTACTACAACTACTACTGATACACTACTGCTACTACTACTACTGCTACTACTACTACTATTACTACAACTACTACTGATACACTACTGCTACTACTTCTACTACTAGTAGTACTGTTACAAAATTGTCTGACACATAATAAAAGTTCAAAAAAATTACAAAAAATTTTTAACAAAATATTTACAAATATTTACAAAAATGGTTAACAAAATATTTTCACCTAAAACTATGTGTATGTACATAATATTTACACACTCTTGAAGAGGTAATAATGATGCACATCTAAGGCATTCATTTATTGTGTCAAGTCTGGGTTATTTCCACACACACGCCAACAGCAGGATGCAACACACACTCACAAGCAAGCATTTTTCACTAGACGATTTGCCACACTGTGACTTTCTTATTATTATTATTATTATTATTATTATTATTATTATTATTATTATTATGTATTGAAGATAGTTCTATTCTCGATACACGTAGGCCTTACAGATAGGCAAGCACGGAGCAGTAGCATTGAATGGTGATGCAATATATGTAGATATTTGTAGAAGTTGTGGCTAGCAATAGTTAGCTGTTAAGTTGGTCGTGGAACAGGAGGTAAGTGTGGTGGTGTAGGCAGATGGACGACATCGATGGTGTGGTGGTGATAATTGTGGTATCGTGGATGGGCTACATTTATTGTGATCCTGGAACTATTGTAGGGAGGAAAATAAAAAAAAAACTACTTAGATATTCCGTAGTACCCCAAGGTAAGGTTGATATTCCATCTGCCTCAGTTTACTGCTTATAACCATACCTGACAACACTACCTTGTATACCCATTCGGTGTAGACTTGATGAGTACGCGAACGGAAATGATATTGGGTCCCCAGAACGCTTGTGCAATTTTCGAAGCAATTTAGATCAGTCTCGTACCTGAGTGACTGTAACACGTTAGGTTTTACACCCTTTGTCTTACATATACATTGTTCATTACCAACAACGTACGTGTAAAGTTTAGGACGTAAACACATGAAGTGTGTGATGATGCGAACAGCACATTCATCTTTCAGCACCCCAGTACGGCCTTTGTTATCATGAGGGAATCCTTGCGGGTTATCGAGCGCATAGTTAGGTGTATCAAACCACGACTTTAAGTCTAGGATAATTACTTTATAGATATCCTCACAAGCAACAGAATATATCAAGGAATCGGTGTCACAATAAAGGAGGTGTAAGGCTGATGGAAGAAATTTAGGTATGCATGTACTGATTATGAAATTCATATAGTGTTAATTTAGGAATATAAGAATGGCAACACCAGTGTACAAAGTTTTGTTGAACGCAACAGAAATCTTTGACATCTCGATAAGAACCAAGTTTTCATCGATAATATGTCTTGCCTGGAATGTCGGACGTCCTATCAGCTCTGCAGCTCCATAGATTGTGTCATACCTCGAATTGACTCTGATGTCCCTTTCCCGGTGGTCATTCTGTAAGGTTTTTCCATAAATGGAATTATTCATTAACTTGAAAAAAGATTTTTCGAATTAGTTCCCAGCCTGGACACGTTTCTCAATGTTAAAATCGATGTACACAGCCATCCAAGCCTTCTGCTCAAAGCGAAAAACGCGATGAACAGAGTCGAGTTTGACCCCATGCATCAGGTACTGCCTCAGTGTTTCCCCGTGTATAACATATTTCTTGCACGGCGTGAGTGTTAAAAGAAATTTCTCATGCAACCTGTTCGGGGGTATGCCATTTTCTGGGGCCAAAGGCAGATCAGATAGTGCATCATGACACTCCTCCAGAAAAGTCATATCAACTTCCGCGAAAAAACAAGTGTCACCATCATTCACCTGTTTGAAAAATCCCATATTGAAAACACGTCATCCTCAACCCACTCAAAATTGATGATTGGAAGCTTGGATCACATAGTATTACTGTACAGCCCGTTGATGTCGGAATAACATATATTTCGATGCCACACTGGAGTTGTAGTCCTCACCCATGTAAACATTGTTGGCTTCCACACTTATTTTTTAGTCCTGGGCAATGTCGCCCCTAACCCCGCGTACTACAAAAATATACATGTCTGGGTCAGTCAACAGCTCGAGCCACATACATGTCATTGACGATGCGTCCCATGAAAGAGACGGAGCTGTGACATACATGGTGGGATAAAGACCATAATGAGCCAAACATATGGTCCTGAAATTCTCAAAAACATCAGCCAGCAAACAAAGTGTACACACATAAGTAATGAATGGCATACTGCAGCAAATTTATGCAGTTGAATACATCCCATGCTGCTTGGGTATGAGCATAATCCTCATTGCTGATTCCTTCGCCTCTCATCACATTATCAAATGCATACCTCGGTGGTAGTGACTTGCACGTGAGACTGTCTGGCGACTTAACAAAGTCATAAGGAAAATCTCCCTTCTGTTTTGCCAATTCTAATTGGGTGTTGTCTGGAAACATCGATGGGTGATACTCAATTGTGCAGGTTGTAAATTACCTGCCAAAGTTTCCAGAGAGGCGCTCATGAATTGGAATGAATCTATACATATTAACTTGAAATATTGTGCCTTTCCATTGAAATCAATCCCATTGGGAATTTGTTTTGTATTACATTTGGATTTTTCAAGGATCATTCCAATTACTTGAATTTTACCCAGGTTTTCGATTACCACGGTTCCGTCGGGTTGTGGTACATGGCGTTCAGGCGATGGCTTTATGAGAAAGAGAGTATCATAATTCTGCAGGTTATGAAAAACGACATGTTGTCTTTTGGGCAGTCTGAAACTTAAGTTGCACTTATTATGTGCGCAACCTCTGATTTAGCCCATCAGATGGCCATGATCGACCACAATATCATCTGTGCCGAGTGTTTCTTTACAAATGTGACTACTTTTCTGAGCCACCAAGCTAGCTTCATCAGCAGGGGTGTTTGGCTTTATCGGAACAATAGTGCTGTAGATTCCTGCAACCCACTCTGTAAGTTCGACTAATTTATCAACCAATTGGTACATACAATCAGCACCCACAAACTCAAAATAGTTAGATATACTTGGATTGTATGAGCAGACGAACAAAATGCTACAAGCATATAGAAAATGTTGGTTGATAGTAGTTGTATTATCGTTTCATCATTAGGTCAGCAAGTGGACATGGGTTTCAGGCACCTCTCAACATTGCAATAGGCGACGAAACTTGATCTCTTCTGTTTGCTGTAATCTTTAAATTCCAAGTACTTGTTGTTCCCAGTGGGAAAAGTACTGCGAACAGCTTTTTGTTGCTGGCAAAGAATAGTGTGACTTGCGAGTTTCTCCTCGCTAACAAAGTACTGAAGACAACGCTCGCAAACAAATTTCCTACTTTTTTTTTTTTTTTTTTTTTTACTCAGCCGACTACCAACCAGATTTGGCAAATTTCTAATACAAACAAAATGCAAATGAGCGGCATTTCCACTCGCATGAATCATAAAAATATTAACATGACTGTTATGACGTACAGGAGAAATACACATGTGTACTACAACCCCACCTTATTCGCAAGTTTTTTCAATTATATTACTCTCATTGTCCACTACACAGTAGACTGACAGAAATAGAATTGTTCTTCTCGAACTTACGAATATCCTGTATGACTACAGGTGTCGGCAGGCCTTTGATATTCAAAACCTCATGAGGATTTGGATATGAAGAAGAATGACTGACATTTGGTGTGGCTGGAAACAAAGATGCTATTACAGCATAGTGGAAACGCATTCCTTCTGGGCAGTGTGCATTGACACAAGCTTTCCTATTTGCAGTAAACTTTGGTAGTTAAGTGTGCACAGCACCGATGGTGAATTGCCAATATTGGCTCACATGTACATCCATGTATGTCAATATTTGCATACTCCAGCCAAATCCCCATGCACTTAACTCCACAGGTCTGTTTGCGAGATAAGGAACAATATCGTCATAGATTAAACCCACATAGGATGAATGGAGGACAGGGAGTGGTTTGCTTTTAAAATATAAAGTTCCTGTAGCCCCTTCCTCTGCCATGAGGGATTTCAAATACTTACTCACTATGGTAACTAAAACTCTAACTGGTCACGGTGATACAATTATTAAGCTTAATAAATGGGCCTTACACCTCTGGAAAAAACGAGAAAAGGCATCATCACTGTAAAGCATATAGTTAAGTATCCGCGCATCATTTAGTCTTCCCACAGATGCAGTAGCCATGAGTTCATATGTCAGGTCTGGCAAAGGATCCACTTAGGGCTGCGGAATCGGAAAAAGAATTATTTTCCGGCACCCTTGGTGAAATATTTCTAATCGAATCGAAAATCGGTTGTGAAATAATTCGAGCACGCTCCGAATCACAAGAATCTTCCGAGCCTGATAGAAATAAGTCATCATTTAAAAGATCAACCTTGAAATGTTTGGGGGAAGCGGACATGTTTTGACCTTTTGGTGTTGACAATCTCTCCTTACGTGAATCCGTGCTCGAATCGCTTAAGTAGAGATTGTCTTCCAATAGATTAACTCACGAGTGCTTAGGCTAAGGGACACTGTCTCGACAGTCAAGCAAGTTGTCAATACTGGATTGCTAACACTCACCCATTTTAACTAACTAAAAGTTTCTTAAGTTTCCCCTCTACAATAGCTATAACATCACAATAAAATACACTAGAGTGTCTCGTCGTTCTGAAAAACATGGAAAATTACAACACTTTATTCCCTTAGCACATCATAGTTGTAATCAACACTAACATAATTTATTATAAAGAAAAACATTTTCTGAGGGATTTTCAATTTATCTAGGAAAGTCAGTCGACTATAGCGGCGTGTTTTTACCAAAGATACGGGGACGAGTCATTCGAAAACCTCATGTACAAAGCCAGTTAGCATATAGCCGAGAATTGAGTATGTGGGAAGCAAGCAAAACTTAGGTCTCAAGAGCCGATGAAGGTGAATAGCGTGGATATGTAGCAGCATAAAAAACTGCTCGCGGAGCTCCAGGCGAGAGAATGGTTCAGTAAACTATCACAGGCCACTCTGCGCGCCACCATCCAGACACAATCCCACCCAACAAGTTCCCCTTCCACCCCACTATCGCGCGGAACCTGGGGGTAGCCTGTATGAATGTGCTCCAGCGGGAGGGAGACCGGGCACTTCCCCTCTGGCCTAGCCAGTCCATCATCTTCTCTCTGTGGTGCGTATTACCGGTCTGCAGCTCACATCCACTATACAATTCACCATATCCCAGAACCTGTCTCGCCTCGCCTGTTTTTTCACAAATTTTAAAGCAAGTGGACAGCATTAACAACACAGCATAAACTTTTAAGCCCAGTCAAAAAAAAATTGTTTAAGAGGAAAACTTTCGAACTTAAATGCACTTTTTGAAAAAAGACTGTGACTTACTCGACACTGTCAATACTAGTGTACACCATCAAAATCATTTATGAATAGCACACCATAAAAATTTATAAATATTATACCATCAAAAATTTATGAATATTAAACTGTAAAAAAATTTATGAATATTTTACCATCAAAAATATATTCTAGGGTATACCGTAAAAATCATTTACACTATAAAAAAAACTTTACACTGTCAAATAACGGTTTTTGTTTTAAAATATTTACTATCGAGGAGCAACACACTGGATAATAATAGTAATACCAACTAAACAAACACTCTAAAACTAAATATTTTAAAATATTAAAATACTAGTACTCAACTCGCATTTACCCAGAAAACTTTTAAAATGAAATATGCTTCATTGTCCTCCCTTGTGTTAGCCATTCCATAGTTCATATGTCATACATACAACAACCCTCCCTTAAATATTTCTTAAAACTATGTGAAATTAACTAAAATTTATTGAAACACAATTTTCCTCTGCACTCACACTCACAGTCACCCACCTATTTTCCTCAAAACACTTTGCATTTTTATTCTAGATGGTATTTAAATATATTTACAAGTATTTCACATTGTAGAGAGGGCCTTGGTCTGAGATATTGTCTCGCCTTAGGTCCATAGTGCAATACTATGGCAGTTACCGAGCATCTCCTTCTAATTCTATTAAATGTCCTCTTAAATACAAGTCAGCAAACCACCTAAAATTTATTGAAAACGCAATTTTCCCCTGCACTTCTACTCACAGTCATGCACTCACAAACACACACACACACACATTAATTAACATTAACTAACACTAAAAAAACAACTTTCATTTTAACAAATTCTAAAAAAAGGATCACACTCAGAATAAATGTTATGTCATTGTCATTCAACTGTAACGATTTGTTATGATAGTTACTTAAGTCCTTATAAACAGTGTAAGTTTTAACGATTGATTAAAAAGCTATAAAATTTCTTTTAAATTCTGAATACTTGTTTTACGATTTTAAAGAAAGATTATTCGGTTTGCTATAATTTTAACGATTCCAAAGACTTGTTTTACGATTTGAAAGAAACAATTCAATTTGTTAAAAGGTTTAATGATTTAAAAAATCGTTCAATTTGTTAAAAAGTTTAACAGTTCTAAAGATATATTTTACGATATTTAATAAACATAATTCAGTTTGTTAAAAGTTTAAAGAAATTCTTTCAAATTCTTAAGACTCATTTTACGATTTTAAAGAAACATCATTCAGTTTGTTAAAAGTTTCAATTATTTTTGATAAAGTTTAATGAAATCATATAAACATTAAATGATTTGAAGGAAAACATTTAAATTTTGATAAGAAAGTTCCTAAAAGATGAAACGAGGTTGAAAATGAAAAAAAAAAATTTTAAATTAATTTTACGAACACTTTTGACAAAATACCGCAAAAGAATTAAAAAGCCCTAAATTAAGCACTTACTTTAACTCTGGTAACGAAGCTGGTAGGCTTCGAACGAGACCTGAACCCAAGGTCAAGCTGGTTGAGCGCTACCCCACCCAGGCAGGTGAAAGTCCGGGCTGGCTGCTCCAGCAGACGTGCGGTCGGCCGAATTCCCAAGAAAGTGGGCGAATTCCCCAGCAGGCAGTGAAGTGGAAATAAGTCTGAAGTGAGAAGTTCCTTCAATGCACAACATCGTCGCGTCATGTCCTGCTAGCGGCTGGTGGAACGGACAACCGATGTCCTTGAACAATCAAGGCTAAGCAGTGGGGACTGGTTCACAGGTTGTCCGAGCGCAAGAAGGTGGGAGATGTTATCTCCATGAAGATCAATCAGCAAATGGCGAGCTGGGGGTTGGGCTGTCCTAATTATACCCCCCTCCCTCGTCAAAAAAATTGATATTGTGTAATTCGCTATCAAAATGTATTAAACATACATATTACATATTAGAAATGGTTTTGACACATTTTTAAGCAAATCTAACACATTTAAAATGATTTTATGCCAAATTTAGTGTGTATTTGTTAGAAAACAACCTGTATATGTCCATTTTTAAGCCAATAGATATGAATTATATTCTTAGTTAACAATACTGTACACGAACAATTGTTATTCCAATGTGAACTTTTAACAATACAAGGTGAAATGAATTTAATACTGTGTTTTTACACCCTAATACGAACAAACAATTATCAATCTATTGTATATTTTTTTAATTACATGTTTCGTTCGTTCATTATTTCTTTTATGTAACATTGTTTCAATCATACATAACCTAACCAGGACTCGAACCAGAAACTATAATTTACAATCATATCTACCCATCACTGAAAGTCAGAAACTATATTACATTCGTACATGATCTAACCGAGACTCTAACCCAGAAACTTAGTATTATCAAACATGACCTACCTGGGACTCGAACCCAGTTTGTATCAACCATGTCTTATCTGGGATTCGAATCCAGAGCCTCCTTGTATAAACCGATTACTCTACAGAGGCAGGCGACATTTAATAATTTATTTTATATATTTAACATTATCTTTAAAAAAATAACATTATTTAGGTTTGTCAACAGACATCTTTGTCAGATTCAAACATATCATTAGTTGAATAGTAATTTCTGGTGAACTAATAGTTTGTTTGTTATCTGTTTTTTTATTTGCAACACTATTTTGTGTAAATGCAAATACTTTTAATAGAAAATTTAAAAATCTCTCTCTGCCGAGACAATTTGATTATTTTTCTCACCCTCTCTCTATCGAGAAAATATTTTTCCTAGGAAAACCAGTTCACTTTTAATAAGGAATAGGTTAAATAAAAGAAAAAAAAAATCATTTTACAAGATACACTTATTGACAAAATCATACAAACACATGCTGTTTCAAAAAATCAAAGGAGCACAGTATGTTCAAAACATACCCAAGTAACCACAGGATGTCCCAAAATATAACATCAAACAACACTATCAAATACAGAATGTCACACAAATTACACAATTATTTCAAAAATACATGTAGATCCAGACATTTGTGTATAACACTGGCGAATACAGGATGTCACACAAATTACATAAAATATTTTAAAAATACAGGTAGATCCAAAATTTTACGTACAACAGATTAACCTTGCTCCAAAACAATTACAGGGGGTAACACAAAACATTGAACACTAACGAGTTGATTTAGAATATATACTACATTTTTCTTTAAAAAACAAATATTTTTATAAACTATTAGCAACTTCCATGAACAAAGTTTTCATGCATTTTCTTAATATTGGGTCCCAATCCCCTTCTGGAGATCTTTCAAGGAGGGAGCATTTCTTATGGCCTGGTTTAAACCTATCTTTTTGCACACGAACATATTTACAAGTAGGGGCATGCAAAACAATGCTTTCAACCAAGTCGGGATTTGATTCAACATAATGAGAGTACAAATCTTCAATACTAGATGGAAGAGGTGTGTTTACAGTCATATAAAACACTGGACACTTCTTGTTGTCATTGCACTGTATGAGTTGGTGACTCTTTTCATCTCCTAGAGGAAATTTAATTACTTTAAAATGAATCAAGTTTCCGTAAATTCTCGCAAAAATCCGTTGCATCATAGGGCATAAGTTATATTGGACTTTTCTTATTTGACACTGATGTAATGATTTGTAGGTTGAAAATACGTCATATTGCTGCTCTGATATCCAACACTCGACTAAAAAGATTTAGCATGGAACAACGTATGTATATTGATAAATTCATTCTCTAAATTTGCAAGTTACAACATGTTTGAGGGGTAAATTTTATATTTGCTAATTTTATTTCTCTATGTACATAACATTTTGATGAATTACTAACTGTGTAACCAAAATTTATTTTGCTATAATGATATAAAGTATGAAGATTATTATAACATTCTTCGAAATACTGACAGGGCAAAACTGTGTCTGTATTATAAACAAGATGTTTCAAACATTTTTTCTTCCTCACAATATGACGTTACAATACATTCGCCTTTGACCTTACACTTACGATCTACTCTGTGCGGTCTCTACTGGTTTACAAGACATTTATAACTATTGCAATTAGTTAAAGTGCCATCATAACTAGTTGGTTTACTATGTGCTGTAAAAGCTTGAGAGAAATACGTACATTTGAAATTAATACCTGACTCATATATTTCCTTAACAACAACATGTGAATATGCTATGCTATAAGTTACAGAATACAAATCTTTAGTGATTAATGCATACTTGCAAATTGGCCAGAATATTATTATTCTCAATTAGCCAATTCATACGCATATAAATTTCACATGGACAGGAAAACTAATCCTCCTTGTTCGAAAATAAAGTTGTAGATGTCTTCGTCACAGGTCTCCTTCCAACGAATGGTGATTCCCTGGTGAGGTCTGGTGAGCTGGTAGGCGATTACTCAGTTTCCCAGTTCCTCTTCTATTTCCTCGTTAAGACTGGCAACGATCAAATCTTCTAATGTTGTTAGCAAATCACTGTTGGGGCGAAGATACCTCACAGCACAATCTTTACATGCTACTCCTTCATCAAAGCAAATGCCGATATTGTTGTCGAAAGTGTAGCACCAATGTTCTATATTGTTGCAGGCATGAACTTGTAAAATACCATCATACAGTTTAAAGAAACTCTTCTGTATCCAATTTGCACTACCTCGTATACGTCTGCAGGGTTCAATATTCTAGCCATGACTGACGATTTAATACTGAATATTCTCCTTTATATAGCTGTTGTAACATCACATTTTTCTAATATTATAACTGTTATTGCTTTGAAAAACATTGCATTGCCACATGCCACAGAGAGAAATTTATTCTTGATCACGGATATACATAAAATGTTTTTGTTGTTGCATTGTTCTGTCCAAACTGTAGTAAGGAAACAGCAACTACACTCCTTCTGCATAATGTATTTGATTTTCTTGTAGGACTTGCATTTGGTGGTGTAAGCTCTTTGAGCTTCAAATTCTACTTGACCTTCATTACAAGGTAGTTTGCTGCCAGGAAGTAAATTATACAAAGTACAATAATTTCGCCAATAACATACGCCAAACACTTTTAAAATTTCTGTTGGACTGATTACAGAGAAACACCATTGTTCATCTCCATTGCACATCTGTATCTGTAGTGGACTGCCTTCATCTTCAATTCTAAACCACACTCGCCTGAATTCTGGAGTAACACTGGCATAAGGAAGTGATGAGTCGAACCTCTCCATCGTAACTGAAGCTCTGGTGTACGATTCTTTCTCTCTCTCTCTCTCTCTCTTTCTCTCTCTCTCTCTCTCTCTCTCTCTCTTTATATATAGTGATGTGTCCTTCCAGTTTGTGGTAAAATTATTTCTTCAACAACAAATTTGTTATATAAAATTTACAATTACAAACAGTGCTGTTCCAAACCTCACAGTCCCACATTCCACATGGTGCTCGTAGAAGTCCATTACTACCTTGTATTTGCGTGATGTGCTCCTTATTATTACATGTTTCAGTCCATAAGGCGGGAGTGTCGTAAAATTCTCTAATCAATTTATATTTGATTTGATGAAAACCTGGTTCTTTGGTTATTTCTAAAGCAACTCTTATAGTATGCTATGTCACATGAGCGCTAATTTCCAGAAATAATTTCATAAAAGGAATGAAGTAGCAGAACCTCTGTTGTCTCCTGTTGATTTTTCTAAGATAGCTCCTCTAGTATTTCTGGATGTTAGCTAGTAAATGGAAACTATAAAGACGAGAATCGTTGACACTCATATGGAATTTGAATTTTCCAAAAACTGCCATGCAGACACATCGGAATACTGTCTCGTGATACATGACAAAATAATAACTTTCAAAACCTACGATGGAAAAGTAAAAAATATCAAATAAGTGAAAATAAAATATGTTATACATTCAAGGTCACAGGTCATTGTGGAACGTGTTTTGCGATGTGCAAAGTTTCCGAGACAATGGGAACTGTTTCATGTGTAAGGAAATCGCATTTTCCCATCTCACAGCGAGCTTTGTAGTACTACCGCCATACACAAAAATGGAACTAAATGACAAAGCTTTATTTACTTGTCTCTGGTTGTCACAAATTTCATGGACTGCTATAGGAGAACAGACAAGTCGAAAATTTCAATGCGAAATACTTGTTTAGAAAACTTTTAACCAAATGGTTGGAAGATACTATAGGAACATCTTGCAATATTGTTGACCTCCAAGATTATGGATGTCCGTCCCTGGAAGTGTCGAAGAGAGAAAAAATATAACTTGTTTCGTTATCTCACAGTGGCATTCGTCGATTCGAATCGGCCGAGTGTGTACTTCGAAATGTCTAACTTCTGCGAGATTGGGCACAAAGTTCTAAATGCAGTCTTAGCATTCGGCAGATACGGTTCTTTAACCAGACTGGATAAAAACCTAGAGTTACCTTTTCTACCGAAAGAATTCCAGTTTCTGTTTGCTCCAAGGCAAATAAAACTAGTTTACGAATACCTTTCTATACCATTAAAACAAGACGAATATATTCAAGCATGGCTGACATGTAGCTGTGCTGCACAATGAACACGACGATATTAACTCTGGATCCCATCACAAAATATTTTGCCAGAATAAGTAAATATAATATTGGAAACAGTACAAGAAGAAGTGAAGAAACATTGATGTTACTTTATTAATGTCTTCGATTGAACTGTATTGTATTCTTGAATTGTTAATAAATACTCTTAGAGATTTCAAATAATTTTTTTAAGAAATATGGTTATTAATTTGAAGTGTCTCGTGACTTTCCATCCTTCATGAAACGAACATTCTCAGAGAGGGAGAGAGAGAGAGAGAGAGAGAGAGAGAGAGAGAGAGAGAGAGAGCTAGTATGCATGCGCACACAAGAATTAACTTTCAGACCTCCCACTGAGAAGCGTCTGCTCGATTGCCGTCTTGCTGGAAGAAACTACAAGTTCCCATGCCCGACAATATTAGCTCGCACACGACCCCATACTGAGAAATAAAGCAAATTCCCACTTAACTTCTGTTGTATTGTGGCTAAAACAGTAACAAAGCCAATGTAAAGTCGTGTGCGCGAGTACACACACACACACACACACACACTCTCTTTCTCTCTCTCTCTCTATCTCTCTCTTACTTCCAGTGCTCCTTGCATTCGCTCTGGCGACACATGTAGAGACAGCCCCTATCCCCTACTGTGAAGCAACTCTTCCCTGCTAGTCCCAAAACCAAACATCTCTGCTTTATGCCTATAGCTTGCTAGAATTTTACTAAAATGTAGTAATATATTTTTTAAAGTATCGAAACGAAATTTAATCATGCCAGTGACAGAAATGACCGAAAAAAATTTGCGAACTCACAATTTAAAGATTCATAATGGTTCAAACGTCATAAGCATACATGACTATACAGCACAAGATTTTCATTTAAAAATAGTGGTTCTTATTTTTATATTATTTTAATTAAATTTAAATATTCATATAAGAAAGCTGATCGAGGTTATGTGTCCGATTCCTCTACCTTTTCTCGGAAGGGTGAGAGTAGCCACATCATTACTGGATGTCTCAATTTAGATTCGGTCGCCCCTTGAAGTACACTAACGTTTGTGAAAAATACAACACAAAGAAGGATACATGTGATTGAAAACAACTTTACACCACAGATTAGGTACATAACAATACACAACTGATTAAGATTATAGAACTGTACATGATCTGTGTTCTTGATAATTCAGTGTGGTCTGAAGCCCCCGTGTGCTGCAAGCAGAGCCCCTAAAAGTCGTGGCATGGAATCAAAGAGGACCTGGATATGTTCCCTGGTAATTTTCCTATATACAGTTTGTATACATGTCCAAAAATCATCAACAGTGGCTGCTGGAGGACCGTGACGAACAAGTCACCGACCAACCTTGTCCCAGACATGTTCGATGGGTGACATGTCAGGCGAACATGCAGGCCAGGGAAGCAGTGGTACCTTTAGTTCATTGAAGAGGGCTTGCAAATTCCTCGCCACATGTGGTTGGACATTGTCCTTCTGAAATATTGCACGTGGAGTCACCTGAAGTATGAGAAGTGCTTCGCACTCTAAAACCTCCCTGATGTAGCAGTTACTGTTCAGATTGCTCTCAATATATAGGAGTCGATATCGCATGTTGTATCCATTGGTGCCCCAAACAACCACCCTTGGTATTTATCTGCTATGCTGCTCCACAATGCTGGTTGCTGGATTGCGGTCACCAGAGTAGCATCTAACACATTTGCAGCCATTACTGTAGGACATTTTGCCACTTAGCATGCTAGCGACGCGTTCATGTGCCTGTTGCAGTCTGAGGCATTTGTGATTTCGCGAGAATGGAAGCCGATGCAATGGCATATGCGCCACCAGTCCAGCCCGCAGCAGACGGCGTCAAACCACCGATGCAGACAGGTCCACACCCATTGCAGTGTTCCCATTGTCGCGCCAACAGTGTAGACGTGGACTTGTACAACATAGGAAGCATTTAGGTGTCCCTCAATGGGGCATACCATTTCGGCACCCTTCTTGAAAGACATTTTGCTTCTCTTATAAATTATTTTTTTGCAATCGAAACCTAATTCGCATGTATCAAAGACAGAGGCGTGACTATAACCCAGAAGCAAAGATGAGTGCAAATATAATAAATACATTGTAACAATAATTTAACAGTGTATACTGCAAAATACAACTTAAGAATAAGGAATTCCATTAAGTATTCAATAAGATAGATCACTGCGAATATATGGTGCCCCTCTACTCATTTGCTACACTAGGGGTTAACCCGTGACAGTGTTTTCATAATGGCCATGTGCATATAATTGTTACGATGTTACAAATTTTTATCATACAAAGACTGAAAAAAAAAAAAAGTGAATTTATCTCAACATTGGATATAGTTCTATCCACTAAACCACTGCAGCCCCACTTGGAATCGCTCTATTCACTGAACCACTAATGCCCCACTTGGAATCGCTCTAACCAATTTTACACTGAGGTCCCATTTGATATATATCTATCAACTGGGTCTCTGCGGCTCCACTTGATATAATTCTATCCACTAAGCCACTGTGGCCCCACTTGGAATTGCTCTATCCACTGAGCCACTAAGGCCCCACTTGAATTTGCTCTAGCCACTTAGCCACTGCGGCCCCATTTGATATAGTTCTATCCACTAAGCCACCGCGACTCCACTTGTGATCATTCTAGCCACTGGGCCACTCAACATTGAAGCAAAACCTTTAGAGTAAAAAAAAATGATATTCCATTACCTTCATATATCTATGCAATAATATCTGTGCATTAATACAAAACTTTCATAGGAAAAAGTAGTTAAAACAATTAGTTTTTAGGGTCAAAAGTCATGAGTGCATAATCCGATCTTGCTGAAATTCTAACTTGGCCTATATTAGACCCTGAGGATTCGTTCGCCCTGCAAAATTTGAAGAACTTCTGTTGTGGTTCAAGGGATTTAGGAGTATTAAAGAGGGATGGACAAACAGAGACTGTCTCATTATATAGGAGGATAACAAGGCAAATGTATCATTGTGAAAGTTTATTGCCCCAAGTACATTATGTATGACAGTTGCCTGCCGGTATTGGTCCTTTAGTAGCAGAACAGCTCTTAATGATGCTGCTATGTATGATGAGAGTTTATTGTAATTCGTTATCAGGCAAAGCTTCTATAAGAATCCTGATGGTGTTATCATGGGGTGTCAAATTGCAGGCTGAAAGTATCTGGAATATCTGGGTGCTCACATCATCAGTTGAGCAGATGTTGGTAATGTTGCATTCTGATTTCTAAACTGTGGTGTTACCATACAGTAAAGTCTAGTCGTTTACATGCAGCAAGTTCCCTCCCTGCTCCACACAGTGGACCTTAGGAGCATCACGGTGTTGTGAATGAATACAGAAGGAAGCCCCTCAAAGTTTCCCCCTATGTCAGCTCTACAGGGTGGGTAGACTGTGCAGCATGTTTGACTAGACCATGATGTTGGCTGGGTGGATGTGAGCTTGAAACGAGTCTTTCGTCTAAGTGGCATTAATCTTACTGTAGTTGGGATCTTATGCATCTTCCACAGGGGCACATTTATCTCATTGTTACTTTAAGATTTGGGATAAGGCGGCATTTTTCTTGTCGTCTCAAATTCTTGGGAGCTGACTGTCAGTATCAATGAGCAGCAACAAGGAAAATCCTGTCACTAGTAGAGTGTGTGTTAGTGGTACTGGAGTGAACATTGGAGATAGGATAGGTTTAATATTCTGGAGAACAAGCTGATATGAACACCATGGCCCTGTTGACTACAATACCTGTCTATAATTAAATTATGGTTCAAAAACCCCACCTGTATTGGAGAGTGCACCTGTCTTTGATGTGGAACATAGCCATTTCATTTTTAGTGTATTTTGTGCACCATAAAAAATATGCTGTGCTGTTTGATAGCCCGCACCATTGAAAAACATTCCTGATGACCCTTGTGTGATACTGTTACCCTAATTTTTTTTCCTCCATTATTTTTAATTAATTTCTTATCCTGTAGTTGGCCACCTACTACACGATTGTATCAGTATCATCCTACAGAATGTTAGTCGAATATACACCTCGCAACCAGTAATGGATGTGCCAGCATATTGATAGGTGAGAAACACCATCTTTAATCTCTTGTGTGAGATAAATCGTAGAAACAACTATTGAGTGAAAAATCTGGATGTGGCAGTTTATCAACCAGGAATTGTTAGAAAGCTGAATGGACCATAATTTCTTCTGTGTAATGTTACTCTTGTAATTGAAATGTGGCCAAAGAAGGCCGATTCAGGGCTTCTCATGCACCATTTTACCGTCGTGCACATTATATAAATTATGTGCCTTAATGCCAAGGATTACAATATGAAATTGAAGTGTCAACCCTTCACATATCATGAAGAAAATTTTGTGATGATCCTTAAAGAGCACCAGCTCTTACTAGTGTCTTTATCGGGAGTAAAACACTGAAAACATGTGGGCATCTCGCACATCTCTCGTGTTGATGACCCTAGGCAGAGTGCCAATAACTTTTTTTTTTTTTTTTTTTTTTTTTTTTTTTTTTTTTTTTTTTTTTTTTTTTCAAATAATGGACGTTTTCATACCATCTGTGTGTTACATTACTTTTCCTAGCTAATTAAATTGGGGAATTAAAAATTGTGACCACACTGCACAACATGCCATGTTAGAACAGTTTGTTAACTACATGGTGTAAATGTATTGCATTAATCTGTAAATATTTTGGGTGCGGAACAATATAAATCGACCACTCGTTCAGTATGGTCAAGCTCTAAATGCCACATGCGTGCTAACTTGTTGCATTTCCCAAACAACCCCGACAAATCTGCCATACTTTAAACTACTGTCAGATAGTTTTGATGGTGTGGTGAATTATTCACACCTATGATTTAAAGTGGTGATAGTATACATTTATGATAACTTGTAAAAATGAGCCAACAACATGAGATGTGTTTTATAGTTTTGAATAGGAAATTGTTCTCTATGCCTAGGAGCCCCGCACTGGATCCACATGGCCTAAAAGTGAATAATGTTACATTTCCTTTGGCTTAAATCCAAGTACTTATGTTAGACTACGATGGTAAGTTTCCTCTGAAATCTTTTACCAAATAATGCTTAGCAAAAGGTAACAGCTGCTGTATCTGGAGATCATATCTTTAAATTTTTCATCTGAGTTAAATCTGGGGGTGAGTTTTCCCAGGAGGTAAATTCGAGGTTATCAGAGCAATCTTCTATTTTTTTATAAATATGTTAGGCATTAACAGTACTACTTCGAAATGTTTTCTGATTCTGACAGCTACCAATGATTGGATACAAGAAAGAGAAAGTGGAAAAGTACCTGAAGCGCTCTCTAGAAGCTTTGCAGTTATCCTATGTGGACCTGTACTTACTTCACCAGGCCTGGGGCATGCAAGAGAGAGGTGAAGTTCGTCTTCCTATGGATGAGACTGGAGAGTTGTTCCTAGACCACTCTACAGATCACATCAGCTTGTGGAAGGTATGATTAGACATGAACTATTGCCATATTCAAATCCTCAAAGGGTAATAATATAAAACTGATCAATATGTAACTCCCCAAAGCAAGGAGAACTAATTCACACACTTATTGGTTACAATATTCCATTCAAATAAACGCGATATAAAAATTTGGAGAACAATTTCATGAAAGCAAAAAAAGTCACAATGCCGAGAAAGTACTGTAGTTCCACACAAAACTAAGAACATACGTGTCACAAAATCTCTGTGTGCGGCAGGAAATCAGAGGGATCAAAGGGCATTTTTAAACTTACCTTAAGTGCTTAAGACATTGCTAAAATGCAGATGCAGACTATCCATGTGCAATCACTGTTGTAATAAGAAAATGTTTCCCATAAGGCCATTACACACTCTGTTTGTTACTTGCTATATCCCGGAAAGTAACGACCCCATTTTCCCACTGTTGCTGTAAACTCGATGTTTAGTACGTAATACATAATATCAAATCTGCTAACTTTAAAATTATGCACTAACAAATCAGGTTTAGTTCCGGCTTATTACATCAACAAGCACACTGCACAAACCTGAGTTCACAAGTTTTCGTAACTGCAAACATTATTATATTTTCCTAATTAACCATAAATGGACGTCATAGTGTTACCATTTATGTATGCATGGGTAGGGCTACACTTTAGCCTTTTTTTGTCAAGTCTGATTTCATCATTCAGCTCGTTACTGTTGTACATCTTCCTCCAAATTGTGTGTTTTGTAGATGTTTAATTTAATTTCAATAATAGACATTTTTTCTTAATCCTGCTATAATAAAGAAAAAACGATTCTATCGGTTACTTAAATGCATACTAACATATTGTAAGAGCTGCTCGAAATTTGCACTTTTATTGTCAAATTTAACATTAATATATTCTAGGGGCTGTAATAGTTATCGCATCATACTCGTGTGGCGAGGACGATCCAGTGGTGATTCGAGATAAAGTTCTAGCATTAAGGAGGACAGAGTGGAAGTCAGGTGATCGGAGCCTACTAGAATCAAAAAATCCCATTGTCTTTAGGCTTTACCTTCAAAGCTTTAAGACATGAGTTCCGAACTTAAAATTCGAGCATGATATTCGTCTTTACTAAAACGTAACCAAATGATTTCACAAATCCTTAGAACTTCGAACAAAATAAACCCAGGATTTTAAGTTTTCACTAAATTGACCTGGCAGGAATTCAAACGAACTGTGTTCTGAGAAAAATGTTTGAATTGTAGGGCATGGAGGAACAAGTGGACGCTGGCAGGGCTCGTGCCATAGGTCTCTCCAACTTCAATTCTCGCCAGATCAAGAGGATTGTGAAGTCTGCCCGTATACAGCCGGCGTGCTTGCAGATTGAGGTGTACCTGTACTTCCAGCAGAGGGAACTGGTTGCTTTCTGCAATGCCCTTGACATTGCTGTTTGTGCCTATGGCCCTCTGGGATCTCCGAGCATGATACAGGCGTTCTCTACGATGGGTGGTAACACAGACAAGTAGGTATATACAAATAAATTCTCTAATTTTTGGCCTTCTGTAGACTTGTATTTACATGTAACTGAACTTCATAACACACTACTGACCACTTCGATGCTTAGTCTTACAGTGGCTGTGGCAAAAATAAGAATGATATGGGTTACATTATTTTGCACCATATTTAGAACCCTCGTTATCCAGCAAAGAGCGGTAAATCATTTCTCGTTCTGTTATATGGCCTGGAGAGTTCAACAGAGAAGGAGAGAGTATCAGATGCTTAGTACTGGTAAGACGGGTGTTTGGAACTCCAGGCATCCCACAACCCTCATGGGTGTGAGGTACTTATGAAAACAGATTGCACCAGCAAAAAATACATGGTTGCTTAAAACACAAGAGGCTACCATGGTTTATATGAAACACCAATAGGTACTGGTACAAAGTGTACATGAGAATGCATGTGTATGTTAATAACATTACTAAGAATAATCTGGGAAAGCATTACTCATGAATTTCAGTGAAACATAAGAGTCTGGCATGTCTCAAATATTTTAGTAAACAATTATGCAAGTTCTTCTGAGTGATAAGCATGGTGTGTAAACAGGCGTAGTCCATGGTGCAGGTAAGAAAATATTGGGACGAGATGTCATTGTCACATGCAGAGTTTGTCATGAGTCGTTAATAAAGATGCGCAAGCAATCATCCAGTTACAACAAACCTCTTCCGAGGCTGGCAGTTTGGAGATGTTTTCAGCCTCTCTGTACAATTTGTGTTACAGATTGAGGAGGAAACTTCCTAACTGACATTTCTCAGGTGGTCTACTTTCTTTTCTTCTCAAGATTTTTGGAATGTTACGATGAAGGCACCAGTAGAAAAGTTGCCCGCAGGTTTTTATTGGGTATGTCTTCCAGCCCGTGAGAATGTAATTGGACACAATTTAGCCCCTGTCCGACCATTTTCAGAAGTGATGTTTCCAGGAGGATGATGGTGGGATTTTATGAGCCTTGTCATAGATAGATATGGTGTATTTCCTCCAGGGGATAAGGGCGATGTAGATCTATTATTAAGGATATGATATAAGGATTTGGTTTTAGACACCACACTGACCAAGATCTTGCCCACTTCGGATGTGTGTCGTATTATGATACATGGGTGCAGTATGAACCGGTAAAATGATATCCCTGTGAACCTTGATGATGCACATCAGCTTTCATCCAGGGTCAGTAGGCAGTGGCATTCTGTAACTGCATTTTGCAGTATACCCCATTCAATTTTTATCGCACACATTAGCTAATGCAGAACCTTTGGGTTGCCAATAGTGTTTGCTGTTTCACAATTATTAGCTAGCTGCATCAGAGATTTCTTCATAACTTGGTAATGTCAGAGGTATTTTATGAGTGGTACAACATCTAATGTTGATATGTCATCTTCAAATGCCAAAACAAGACATTATAACCAATGACCATATCAGAGAATTCTCTTGCTTTGTGTATGTTATGTTACAATGGGAAATTATCCTTTGGGTTATGTCAAAGATGCAGGCAAGTTGGCTCTCTTTTCTGGGAACCATTATGAATTTAAATCTTGCAAGAGTAAAACTCTCTGGGCGAGCTTGTCTTAATCGTTCCTCTCCTGGGTCAGACATCAGCACCTAGATATCCATTCAGAACAAAGATTGACATACTCCATATCCTAGTGCAATGCTTGAAAACCTACACCATTACGAAATACTCCCCATTTCATTGATAACAAAAGACCCCACCGATGCTATAGGAGAATGAAATGTGATTCATAAATATTATTGTTGTCACATTTGCTGGTATCATACCACACAATTGTATACCCCAACATATGTTATGTTACTTTAAAACAAATTTTAGTGTACCAGTATGGTTTTTAACATATGTGCACTAATGTTATTTTGTGTTAAAAGAATTATTATAATTTAAAGAACTGTGGAGTTTAACAAGTATATGTGACTATTATTATTTTTTTAATTTATGTTTTACTTTTAACAGTAAACATTTTTACTTACATAATTACTTAACATTCATCAAGTAACAAAAGAAATTCCCACTACAAAAATAAATGTCCAGTGTATGGTACTTGGCTCTTCCGAGAAGTAAAGTGGTCAACAAAGGACGAGCTTTCAGTACCATAGAAATGTGACTTTCTAGATGTTTCAAAATATTGTGTTAATTAGTCTTATGATTTTATAAATAACATGCAATTTAATCAGCCTGATAAACATCTACCATAACATACATATCTGTGCTGCCAAACATTACAAACTTGAAATTTCTGTGTAATTATTAGGTAAGTATTGAAAAAAAAATGCAAGGCATTTATTGTTAGAAAGTTGTGGCTTACACTTTGATTACACCACTTTTAAATAACCTAGTCTTGGCGCATGAAATGTTATATATTGTACACATGAGAAAGAGAAACAATGTGCTTGGAGGGATTTTTATAACATGTCTAATTCGTTCAAAGTGAATCAGCATAGTGGTGGTGAAATACACGATTTTACAATGCAATACATTTTATTTGACTTCTCCCCACAGGTTGTGGGCCAGTTGTCCGCACATGTACACGGGATAAGAGGTCGGAGTTTACTTCATGCATGTGTTGGGGGGGGGGGGGGGAGGTTACAGTGGGAGGGAGACAAGAGTTATTGTTTTTTTGGCCAACAGTAATTTGGTGGTCAGTTCACTCGCCTTCTACCACTGCAAACTGAGTTCGATTCCCGGCGGGGTCAAAATCAGACTTTTGCATATGGGAATCATGGCAGACATGTTGACAGTTGAACTGGTTTTTTTTTTCCTCCCCTTCACCACAATTGTATTCTTTCACTTCTCCAGCTTCAAGTCATTGCACCCTCATAAGCGATAAAGACCTCAGTTGTTAAACACCACTCAGATCTCTCACTGCCATATATTGTATTTCAGTGTAACCAGTTGTTAAGTTGAGATATTTCGGTCGATGCTTTAACATCGAGTTTTTGTGCTCGTGAGGGTTAAATGAAATGAATGAATGTTAAACACATTGTGTTTAAAAATATGGGTAACTTCCAAATTTTTGTGTTTAATGTTTAATTTCAACCAATTAGAATTCTGACGTCAAAAAGAAACAAAAAATAATAGTATGGGCATTTCCCAGTAGATGGATTCAAAAAAATAGTAGACGTTCATTCTTTTCATTTATATGAAGTTAAATGACAAATTAAAAAAAAATAATAAAACAATTTGACGGAACTATGAAGACTGTAGAATCCATATTGGAATCAACAGCAACAAACATTGATTACTCTCTTTTAATTCACATGTTAACATCAATTGTAGGCATGCCAGTTTTCTTATTGTAATGGTTAGTGTTTAATGTTTAGCATCAAGTAGATTGTAGACAAGACTTAAGCAACTTAACGAAAAATATGACTATGTGAATCAGGATACCGCGGGTAGACCCGCTCAACGACCCCACCGTGCTGGAGGTAGCACGGAAGTACTCGAAGACTGCAGCCCAGGTGATTCTGAGGCACTTATTGCAGCGAGGTATCGCTGTCATCCCCAAGAGCAGCAATGCTGAACGCATCAGAAATAACAGGCAGGTGAGCTCACCTGCTTCATAAATGCAGTCTTGTATTATTCATTCTCCCCCCCCTACATGACCTATCATTAATGGTAACTAACAGTTCTAAGAAGAAGAGGCGCCTAAGGGACTGAGCCCTCTCCTTATACCTTTATTTTACACTGAATGAAGTAAGATTATTCCAGAAACTAAATGAACTGTTAATATTACAATAATAACCCATAATCTTAGTATAAGCATAAAGTGAGTTTATACAGTATGTCACGGGATCGTTGTTACAAACTTCTAGGGGTGATAGGTAATGTAATGAGGAACAACTTTTGTCAGAAAATGGATGTCCGGAGATGCTCCATTGAGATGCCAGGCATAGTTGTAAAATAGTTCCACACGCCTGGGAGGTAGGTATTCCATTCCGCATGCATCACATGGTTGCTGTCGATCGTGCAGTCACCTGTAGCTAGTGAATATCATGAGCGCTGGATACAGAGCCTCGCCTCTGTCTTGGAAGAGGTTGGAAGGATCAAAAGCACTGACAGTCGCATCGTGTCGCATGTGTTGTGTGCAGTTCGTAAAGTTCTTTCATCACCATATTCCACTACAGAGTTGTCGCTGCCTGAGTCGACACAGTGAGTGTGTGTCTACCATAATTGTGCTTCGCACACTAGGCTAGTCATGGATGCTTACAATATTCAATGTCAGAACTGGTTGATATGAATAAGCTGTATGGTGAAGCTAGAGGCTGTGAGCGCAAACCAACATATATTTATCAGGAACACTTCGCCAATAGACAGCAGCCACATCACAAACTGTTCCAGAGACTACGTCAGCGATTGCATGAGTATGGAACCTTCCAGCCACTGCATGAGGGCATCAGGGCAAGAGGTGTACATATGCCGCATTTTGAAGAAGAAGTACTCGAAAGAGTTGAGGCGAACCCATCCACAAGCACACGTGCGATCGGTCACAATATAGACGTCAGTCACATCTCTGTGTGAAGAGTGCTATGCCAGCACAGTCTACAGCTATTCCATGTTCAGCAAAAGGTACAGGCACTTGGACCAGCTCACTTCGAGACCCATATGCAATTCACACAGTGGTTTATGAAGTTGTGCATTGCCGAGCTATAGTTTGCATCATGTGTGTTGTTTAGGACACAGTGTGTTTTACAAGAGATAGCAATTTCAGTGCCCTCAGTATCCATGTGTGCAGAAGAAAATCCACGTGTAGTGGTTACCAGACATCACAAATAACAGCTTGTGGGCTGGCACCATCCACGTACAAGTTATTGGACACTTTATCCTTCCAGTCCATTTAAACAGTCAGGTGTATCACACATTTCTGGAAAATTAGCTACCTCAGTTGCTAGAAGATGTGCAGCTGAATGTATAATTCAATATGTGGTTTCAACATGATAGGGCTTCGCCACATTTCAAACATCGTGTTCGTCCAACACCTCACCGACATGTTTGGCATTAAATTGATTGGGAGCCTCTGTGCCATGACCACCACATTCACCCGACCTCAAGGCAGGCGATTTCTTTCTGTAGGGCCACATAAAGAGTTGTGTGTACTCTATGCATGTGGAGAACAACAAAGATCTCGCAGAACGAATACAGGTGGTATGCAGCATGGTTCAATCCACTCCTGGCATCTTTGAGAGGGTCTGCCAGGCAATACATCGGTATTGCAATTGTCAGCAATAAAGCATAGGGCGGCCATTTTGTGTTCCTGTTTTATGTTAACGTATGGAAATGTGTAACAGGCAATTGATAAAATACTGAAAACTACAAATGTCTACCTAAAGGCTATTTACGGTAAGTGAGAATTATTGAAAGCCGTCTCATTTCGAATAATAGTCAGTAAATATATTTTATTTTAGCCTTAGACATTGAATTCCGAATGCTGTGGAATATATACACTGTGTGTATTACTTACATTACAATATTTATTTTTAAATAGTGGTTAAAGAATGAAAAATGGCTGAAAATAAAAAGGCACTAGGACATCAAAAGTGCTCGCTGGCAATTCTCTCCTTGTTTTACTATAATTTTACTATAAACCATGTTTGATGCTATGCATTTAATTTTTGTACCTCTATATTTTGCAAATTATTTGCTGCTAATTCATTCTCATAGGGGGGGATTGTGTATGTGAAAATCTCACTTGGTTGCAAATTTACTACAGTTCGTGGTCTAGGGTAACTGCTTGTGTCTTCCTCAGATGTGCATGTTGCTGTGAATTGGTTCTGTACCATAATATTTTGAGAACTAGGATCAGAATGGTTTTCATTTTGGTGCATGTGGAATAATTAATCTAAGGCTTCATTTTGTTGCATGATGGGAATGTTTGTATCATCTGCTGACATACCTGCTGCATCAATTTTTTTTGGGGCACCTGTCTTTACTTGTGCTTCCCTTTCCTTTACCTTTATTACGTGCCTGAAGTCTGACACACCTATAGTTACCAACTTTACTAACTTCTTTCCTGTGAATAGAACTGACTTACTTTTAGTACTCATTAATGTGTTGTGTTATCATGTGTATTGTATTTCATTTATTGTGTTCTGGCAACTTAATTGTGCAGTGTAGTGTTGTTTTCGTGCACTGAGTAAATTTACACTTTATATAATACTTTACTCACTACAAAGCTAGTGTCTCCAAATAATGCATACACACACTCAATTTCTAATTGGCTGTGGAGAACACGTTTTTGCAGCAAAATTTGTTTGGTGCCGTGGAGCAGTTCCAATTAATTAGCTTGCATTAAATTTTACAAGTATTAAGCATTCTATCAAGCTACGTGTTTTCTACTTACTGTATGTCGCAAGCAGGGCCATGTAGAAACTGCACTACTGCAGTTTTGTAGTTCACTATGTGTGCAAGATTGTATCGTTGCCACTCACTGCTAGCTGATCGCATTTGTGTCTTCGCTTTCTTTTTGTGTGCTGCTTAGGGCCTACTGGGTCTTTCTTACTATTTGCTGTATTCTTCTGTATTTCTTTCATGTTAGTTTACTTCGTGCACCTGATTTTTATTGCAATTTGTTTAATTTATTTTACTGGAGTAATTATATAAAATGGTTACTATATAATTCAAACGATTTAATATAAACTGTGTTCTATAACTCGCTTGCATTAGCTTGATTTATGCAGTCTCTTTGAAACCCGCCGAATTTGTACGCTTTGCTCGCTAAATGCAGGATGGAAACATGGCTTAATCATTTTCTTTCACACATAAGAAGTTAATTCAGGACCTTACTCTAAAAACTGTTAGTATTGAATGCATTTAACCTCATTAATTATTGTAAAACCTGAAGGGTCGCAAAGTCAACATGTAAAGCAAGACTTGTGAAAAGATAGGTTCGGTCCAGCACGTCTACCAGTGTCACTTTGATGCTTTTAATATACATAAATTTTCTATCATAAGTGGTAGTTTATGAACACAATAAGTAAGCAACTGATTACTCAACACAAGGCCCCCTTGTTTATAAACACTCAGTTAATACAGAGATTCATCAATTACATTTAAATAATACTCCCACGATCTATGTTACATACTATTTGTTACTTTGTCCAAAATACAGTATCAAAGGTGTACTGATCTATTGACACTCTCGTGAATATTCTATTCTCATAGCAACTATCTAACAGTGTTTATTAACATGACATAGAATATCCATGGCCTATATTTTATTCAAACAGCCCTGCCTAACACTTGTGTAAGTTTTTGCACTCACCACTGTATCAGGGTCATAGTTGTTCAACGGACGCCTGGGCTTCGCCGAGCTGCATTGTCCTAACCCACGCCTCGGCGTCGCAGTGACCAAGCGTCTTCTGGGGGTGGGGATGGGATTCCTCGCAACACTCTCTTATATAGCGACACCCATTGGCCTCTTTTCTTCCTGCCTACCCCTGTTTGGATTCCGTCTGCCAAACACCACACACTGTACCTCACCTGACCCACTTAAGGCCTCAGTGCAGTCGTCCTTAGTGCATCCATTACAAAATGATTAACAACGAGGTTCGTTTAAGTCTGTCGCAGTACAGGGGATAAAGGATAGAGTAGACACCAACACTGTGACGTGTGAGGCAGCTGTTGTGTTATGCATTTTTTTCTCGATGTGTTATGAACTCTTTTGTCGATTAAATCGAGGAGTCAAGACTTCGTTATTGTCTGCTTCCAAAGAAAATCAGAAACATAGATATAACTAGAAAATATGATTTCCTCCAAGGGGAAGAACAAATAATATTTTCTATTGTGAAATATAGTCGTGAGTTCATGATAGCTGTCGTGCACACTACTCAATAATGAAAAACACGAACGAATAAAGATTCAGATTTAAGAGTTTTACCTACCTGTTCAGCTAAATGAGCCTCATGCAAAAAGTGACTAAATTTTAATTTAATCTTTAATAATTTTGAGTACATCTGAGAAATATTTTGCTCGACTCGCTGTGGTCACTGCAACACTGCAAACTTGGCAACAGTGCACAAACATGATTGGCTATTGGCACCAACCAGAGGGAGAAGTTTGGCAGATCGACTGACCTTGGGCCACCGAGAAGTTCTGTGCCGGGTTTAGTTTTCATTTGCAATGAAACGAATTTTTATATTTATTACACATGCTGTTAGACTCATGTTCTTTTGTAATTTGTAGAATACTCATCACAAAACACATTTTCCTTTGAGTGAGCCAATTAAATGAGAAAGTTACGAAGGACAAGGGCACAATTTTGCATCTTCAATGGCAATACAGTCACATCTTAATACACAGATAGAGATATTGACACTCAGTCTCAGTTGCTAATGCATTATCAACTACTGGCAAAAATAAATTATTTCGAGCATGCCAGAGGAGCAGTAATACACATTAAAAAAACTAATGGCAAGATATAATTAAATGTAATACTATCAGAAACATCAGAAAGACTGTGTCCGGCAACCACTGAATTTTTGTATTTCAGGTTATGGACTTTGAATTGGATGGCGAGGATGTTGAGAAGTTGGACTCTTTGGACCGTGGCAGAAAATACCGTTTGTTCTCAAACAACATCAACAAAGGGTTTGTAGTAAAGTCTCATGAATATTTCAATTTTATTTTTCTCTTATGCTGCTCATTCTCTAGTGCTCTTTGTTTGAAGAGCCACATTGTAAATAATATAGATGACATGAAAAGAGGCACAATCTATTGCCCAATTTTCCTAAACTTACGCAATATAACCAAGGAAATGATCACATTCGACTTGTGAGCATGAATGCTAAAATATTATAGTCCTCTAAATAAAATGCTAAACTTTTTGATAATCCCTCGGAGCACAATAAGGGAAGGAATCCTAAGGAATTTGACCTTGTTTGGATAGCAATGAAGTACTAATGGTGGTTCGATGGTCAGAAAGGTGGTCATGTGGTTTGGGAAAAGAGGTAAATTTGGAAATTTTGGAATGAAGTTACCCAGTAAGTGTCAGACGTCACTGTAGCAACGTCAAATGAAGTTCTGGTAGAGTACGGGATGAAGTCCTCTCAGGGTGCGATGGGCCGACCACCCAGGCCCACCATTCCCACCATGCTGAATCTGCTTGCTGTAGGGCACTTTAGTGCCAAGTTGACCTGTGAAGTCGTTGCATTTAAGAAACTCCCTATGTTATGGAATATGATGGCCAACCACATGCCCATAAAAGCTATACTTCACACGTTGCACACAAAAATTACACTTAAAAACAGTTAAAAACAGTGAAGGTAAGATTGGTGGGATTTTAAGGGCCCATACCCTGAAGTGCCTTGCAGCAATCGAATAAAAGGTCTACGTCAGTTCCATAAACACTTTTAATGCGACTTAAGTTACACGTTCCTCTAGGAAACAGTTTACACATGTGCCCCTTTCACTTCGGGGGCGAAGTTATGCTGCGAAAAATAGCGTGATGCTACAAGTGAATTTAGTGTGCAGTAAAATTCAAAAATACTCCCTGGGCGATGCAAACCTCGGGGACGCGAGGGGCAGTATCTCGGGCAGCTAAAACAAAAATGGTTCCGAATAAATTAACTTACTATTGACGTTACATGACTGGTGCAAAAGAGATGAGTACCGCCCGAGTGCGGGAAAAGTACGACACATCCACACACAACCTACCCCTCTGGTTGCTTCTTGCTAACTGACTTCCCACCGTGGTGTGAGGGCGGGCGATAGCGTGCCCATGCACCATGGAGGGATCTACTTGCATACATGCATGAAAAGAACTCTGCCTAAAACTACTTACGAAACATAACACTTGCATATAAAATATTCTTTTAACAACAACATTTACCCTTGGTGATCAAAATATTTCGTGAAATGAGGTTGGCATGACATTGATGGGGGTGAACAAAAACATAACATAACAAAACTGCCAAAACCTGGGAAAAAATGGTATCATTGGCTTTTAAATGTAAACACGTGACAGTGTTTGTAATTATGGGTTCGAATTTTCTTGTTAAAATTACTTTGGCATGTTCTTTGGCTAGGGCAGCACTCCACAGGAGTGTTTCTTTAAAACCAGGCCTTGCCCGCGTCCATAAAGCTGCACTGCCTGTCCTGTTGCACATGCTCTGCATCCCCATTGCGTCGCACTACACCTACACCTTGGAGTGATCAATCGCAGAGTGTGCCTGCATGTTGCAATGGCGAGGGTGCCGTCGACTGGACAAATGGGCTAAAGGATAGGTGATCGAGTGGACGCCAGTATAAACTTAACACCATATGCAATATATCCTTTTTGGTAGTGTACCGAAACCTGGTGCTAAACTTGATACTACAACTGCTACTAAATTTTGTGAAAAGTTTTTTTTATCTCCAATGACTTTGAAGAAGAAACAATAATGACATATCCTTAGCATATTTGTGGTAAAAGGATCAGAAACATGCCTTAAAAATAAATTCCACACATTGGTAAAAAAATTTACATTATAGAATGGTGCTCCTTATCCCACTAATCTATGAAAGTAATTTTTGTGAGACAAAATTCCTGATACAGAATAATATAAGAAAATCGGAAACAATTTAACCACACAGACACTTGACTAAAGGGAAGTTGTTGAGCAATACAGATCAAATAAATTTCCTTGGTACACCATTCTAATCAACGAATTGTATGTGTGAGTCTGAGTTTCCAGATGACATGAGGCATATAGGTGTTTCTATAAAATATTTACCTTTTAATATTCGCCGAAAATACATAAGCGAAAAATGTTGAAACCGAATTTAACTTTTAAAAAATCTATTATAAAGTTAAAATATATTAGAATAAACTGAGTCACAAGCACCTTGCTACGCCTTCATTTAATACCCAAAACCAAGAGAAATCCTTGAGATGCACATCGTAACATCACATTAACAACATAAAATTCTGTCCTATAATTTGTATTTTACTTCTAACATTCAAACATATTACAACCAGTGCTAGGTCGTTATTGGAATTTGGGTCATTTATGACCCACCCCCAATCTCTAAAAGCCTATATAACAACCATTAAAAATGGTCCATGCAGAGTCTCTTTTTTCCATAATGTTTAAACAGCTATACTTTTGTCATATCTCAGGGACAATTAACCTTTTTCCACCAAATTGTCAAACAAGTGTTACAACATTGTTTTAAGTGAGTCAAGCACATTTTTAAAAATGATGGAAATATAAATATCTTAACACACATGTTCATTTTATCTAAGTCTTAGAGTAATGCCTACTTCATCAGATGTACTCGCACACTTATGTTGAGGAAAGTAGGCAAAAGTTGCATTGGCAAATTCTTGTTTTATTTTAAAGCTTGGTTTTATTTAAAAAAAAAAATATATATATTTTAGAGTTTCATCAAAGGTGAGTTAGGAACTGTGCTAGTCCCAGCTGTGTTGTATTAGTTGTGAAAATCCTTAGCTAATGCAACTACATTAGAGTCAGTGACTGTTTTGTAATGAGATTGGTTTTCATATTACAGTTGCTAATAGTTGCTGCACACTATACAATCCGGTATGCACTTGCATCGAGGCTGTTAGCTGGACCATGAGGGGATTGAATGCTGAGGATAGGAGTGGCGGTGTTAGTTGAATTGCCAGGATAGGATGCCAGCTCGTGGTGCGAGCGCGAGAGTGGTGTTGATGCGAACATTTTCCAGGTCGTGTCGCCGACGACCGTTGGCCATCCCTCATGTCTGACATCTTCAATAATATGACCAGTTTCGATTAAATCGCCACCACTCAGATACTGCATCCATACTTATATTGTCTAGTAAGGGCTGTTGGCCTCCCTTATACATCAATTCACTCCCGATGGGATGTTGTGGCCACCCAACACCATTATTAAAAGATTGTGGTAAAATTCAAGTCAGCATAATATAGGTTAAGTACTGATGAAGCGGCTGGTACAATAAGCACACGTACCATCACATATATTTATTGTGGGTTAATTTCCAGTTGGGCACTCACATGATAACAAACCGCCATTAAAGCTGGGCAGGCTCTTATTCTGATAAAGATGGCCGTAGGGTACACATAGTTGTTAATGCATTACATCTCTTCCATATACAAGACGGGCCAAGAAGTGGGGTGACGTGTGCTCTGGGCGAGCAAACACAAAAGTTTCCGGAAAAATAAATAAGAGCAACAGAATTATATAGTGATAAGCTACAAAATTTGATGTTCCCGGAGCACTGCAATGTGGTGGTCATCTCACAAGACTCAAGATGCTACTATCTGTACCCTTACCGTGTAGCTCGCTTGTTGGCCGAGACTCTCACCAATGGAAATCATGTGACTTTATTATGAAATTGTTAAAAGAAATTAATGAAATGTACACTGCAATGGCGATGTGATGAGAACACTAATAAACCCTTATCGACAAAGAAAAAAGGAATACACTGAGAATTGAAAAATAATTAATCTAGTTCAACCTCAATATGTTGCCAAGTTACAATAAACATGAGCACATGCTGTTTATATTTGATGTGCAGAAAAAATTTGTAAGTTGTATAAGTACAAACTTGAATTAATATGACATGGGACACCTTAACGTGTGCATTAATGTGTGATGCAGAACAACTCAATATATATATATATATATATATATATATATATATATATATATATATATAACATTAATTACATGGGGCTGAATAATATTAATCTAAACAAACACTGACAAATTGGCATTGCAGAGAACATACACAGAACAACATGGCGAACACAATGCACTCACACACTTCCCTAACAAGTTAAAAAGACCATGAAAATACACTTTCTACACAAACTTTTACTACGTCGCTCTTAAACAAATGCACATTTGACACTGGATCTTGAACACAAATGCTGCTCTGTTGCATTACTGTGCTCTATTACATGTTGGCTGGCATTATGTGGTGAATGGCCTGAGGCCAAGGTGCTGTCGACATCAGTACACAAAAGTCCACACCGGGGCTGATATTGATGTTTGTTTACTGAAATATAGTGCAATTTATATTGTACTTTCATTAGTAATATTAAGTACCAAAGTGATGACTCGAGTTCAAGTTTATGTAGGAACTTCTCTGCATATTACTTCAGATATTTGTATAAAATTTGGATACTAAACAGCACATATTTGCAAGTGTATTGTACGATTCTTTTTAGAAATAAATAGTTTTTAGTTTTAATGCAATGGTTTAGTTTATCATCATTTTGTGGATAAAAATGATTAAAACTGGAATCTTTTTCCTTCTCTTCCAGGATGGAAAAACATCCCGAATACGCTTTCAACGAACCATACTGACAACTATTTATTCAGAGGATATATGTAACAACTATGGAAATAAAGTTTATACAATAATTCATAATTGATTGGATTTTTATCTTAAAATTAACCGTGATTGAGGCCATAACACTACTATGTTAAGTATATAAATAAGATGGCGTTGTTTACTTAGGAAGCTTCAATGACAGGCAACCATTCAATAAACATTCTTGTAATGATGTTATACTAGAGATGGTCCAAACTGTTACTTTCATGTAAAGTGTCCCAATGTTCTAGTTCCAAACAATAAAAAATTCCAGGAATATTTATTTTTGTAACATGTTACTGTGTAACATATTTTGCCTGTTCCGACGTTCTGGGAAATAACGATTATGTTGTTCAATGTTCCAAGCGGAGGAGCTGGGATATCTCTGTATGTGTTCGATGCAGTGAATCATGGCATACAGTCCCATGGTAGGTGTAAAGTGTGACATGTGTAAATGCTCGGGTAAGGACACAGCCAACTCAAACATCACATGATGGAGGCTCCAGGGCTCCCTTGGGCTGTCAGCGACACGACCCTTCGTCATTGCATTTTTCAACCGGTTTATCCCTGTCTGAAAGTTCAGGCGGGGCTCACCAGTCCTGCACAACCCCGACCATGTCAAAAATGACTTTCTCAACTAAAGAGCAAAGGAACATACAAGTGCACGAGTCAGCCATTCGTGACTCATAGGTTACACAACAGCATCATCCGAATGTCAAACAGTGAGTACAAGTGCTTTGAAACCTCACCAATGTATATATTTCTGCAATCTCATGTCAAAGTTCAATGTTCTATATGTCCGTCTATGCCTGCAATGTTTCTACAACTTCCAATAGAAAAAATGTTGCTGCAATTTCCACCAGCAATGTTGCTGCAACTTCCACCATCAGTGCTGCTGCAACTTCCGCCAACAACATTGCTGCAACTTCTGCCAGCAATGTTGCTGCAAATTCTACCAGTAATGTTGCTGCAACTTCTGCCAGCAACGTTGCTGCAAAATATCTGCCAGTAATGTTGCTGCAAAATATCTGCCAGCAATGTTGCTGCAACTTCCACCAGCAATGTTACTGCAACTTCTACCTGCAACATTGCTGCAACTGCCAGCTGCAACATTGCTGCAACTTCTGCCAGCAAAGTTGCTACAACGGAACCCAGGCGGCAACATTGCAAAATGAGGACATCTGGACATTGCAGCAATATTGTACCAACATTCTGACAACCTTCAGTGACACTGCAGCAACTTTGAAGTAATTTGGTGCAACTTTTTTACAATCTGGATATGCTGTGTGGATCATGCAGCAGGAGCCCATGTTTCTTTGCTACTCGCGATGGATATGGTAGGCTGGGGGCAGTCTTACAGATCAAGAAACTATAGCTTATTAGCATGCTGGTATCATATACGACATGCTGGCAGTACTTAAAGCATCCAAAACACTTGACACAGACAGGGTTAAACAAACAATGTAGCACTGGTACATCATTTTATAAACCAGTTGCACTTAAAAACTACATGTGTTAGTGAGTGTCCAATTAGCATGTGATTAGAAAATTCACTTTCACTATGCTTCTTAGATTCTAATCCGAGTTAATCCTAGTTTGATCTTGATGCGATAGCTGTTTGCGGTTCTCCTTTCCTGTGTCATCTCGACTCTCGGATTTATGTTTTGAGGTTGTTCCATATTATTTCCTAGTTCTTAGGGTTGTGTATTTCTACATGTACATAGTGATTTGTTTTCATGTATCGCTGAAGAACATAAAGGTGTATATGTATTGTCCTACATCATTGTTTGCGTGGTGCTGCAACGAGCCGCTGTGAGTTTCCCTGCATAGTGTTTTGGCATATGATGTTCTTCTGATGTGAACCTATTGTTGTATGTACTGTGTCTAGGCGTTAAGCTAAGCAAAATATAATCATATTTATGTGAATTTTGGCAGCACATAATTGAGTTTTGCGATGGACAGTACTGTGTAGTGCTATTGTTGAACACTAAGAATGTTAGGCAGTGCGATTTTTGTGTGACAAAGGACACCACCATAAGTAACCAGTGCTGTAAATCCGATGAACTTATACAATAATATCACTGCATTATGGTACAGTCAGACAAGAACAAAGTGAGTGAGCATTCCTGATAATCATGCAAACTGGGAAGCACATTTCAGGGGCTAAGGGCCAGCTGCAAATTCCGAAGATGTGCACTAATGAGATACAAGTGCAAAAGACACGAAATCACTCGCTGATTAAAGGAGAAGAAAAAAGACACCACCTGGTGGAGCAAAGGAAAAATAGAAGAGAAACGAGAGTAAAAAGGGAAAGGAAAAAAGGTCGCCTAGGCAGGCGAAAGAAGTCCACAAGGAAGAAGATGTTAAAGTCGGGACATGTACAGATGGGAGGGACAAGAGATAGAAGAAGCAGCAGAATATAAGTATCTAGGGATTGTACTGCAGGGAGACCTCAGGGACCTGTTTAAATTTAGATTATTACACATGAGATCTTTTGAACATGGTAGAACACTAACTATCCTCTTAACTAATAATTTGTGAGACATAACTTACTTTTTAAGAAAAGCTGCAAAAGCTTTCACAAACTTCTGCTGGTCCACATCCTTCATGAACTTGCATAATTGTTTACTTGTGGACTTCACTACCTTAATTTTTCTTACATTTATCTTCATTTTATTTTTCCTGGTCCACAACCATATCTGATTAATGTCGGCCTGCGAATTTCCGTCCTCCTCTCCCACCTCAGCATATACAACACAATTGTCTGCAAAACAATCTGGTTTCTTGGTTCCTTTTTCACTCAACATTATTCACCGCCACTTGTTTCATAATCTTTTGCAGTTCCTTCCTGACATTTAATACATAGGCGTGTGCGGGAACTGGAGATTGTGCTGGTTGAAGAAGAGTAGAGGTCTCTGGCACTCTCTCAACATCTTTCGGAACATTTGTGCTTTTAATAACCTGAACATTAGCAACGTTTTTAGGGATTACAGCATTTGGCATCAATAATTACCTGCACTCTTGCATCCTTTTTCTCCATCTAATCTAATTTGTCTTATTGTCTCTTCGTGTATTCTCGCAAGCTTTTGCATTTTCCTCTCACTATCTCTTTGAATCCATCTCGTTGCCTTCTCATATTTTCTCGCTTGCTCTTACCTTATCCTCTCACAATCTCCTATTTGTATTCTATCTTTCTCCATGTCCCTGCGACTCTCCTCCCTCCATGCAATCAAGGTTTTTGCAATTTCTGTCGACAGCTCCATTGTGTCCATAAGCTGCAATTACAAATGCGCAAATACCTAGCTACCCTTCGCAAGTCGAGCCCCACGTAATGGCGCCACTGAAATGTCTTGTGTATAATGTGTATATGTGTGTTTGCAGACAACCTCTCTGTGATACAGCTGGAAATTGCCTCATGTATGGGATGTAACTGAAATGGTCTGGCCATTTACTTGAGAATATAAACAAACTTGTAAATTGTAAATTCCCTTACTTGCAAATGCCACTGAAATAAATAGAGAATCAACGAATATTCAAGTAGTGAATTATAATACTTGTGTGAATAATAATACAACACAACAGTCTTAAATACAGGACTGAATGTGTTGACAGGATGTCATGATATTAATTCGGGTTGTTCAAAATTTTGAGGAGTGGTGAGTCCGGAGTGAAGGAAAATTGTTGGGAAATGTGTTTGTCCAGGCCCCAAGCATCATCCAGACACTGATGCCCTGATAGATTGCTAGTGCTGATTCTTCAGCTACATTCATGCGGCCAACGACCAAGGCGACAATCCTTTCAGTTGTTGGTGTAACTCCTCAGTAGAAATTTAGAATATTTTTGCATGTGCTTGCGCTGGACAATCGGAGCTGACCATGTTGTCCATACATTATGTGACTTGTGTGGACTATTTGGGCTGACCACACCCATAAATTATGTAGTTATGTGGTTAAACATGAACACTTGCACACTGAAAATACATACTTGCAACTTGGCGGGAGGTCAGGGCCCTTGCACTGAAATGCCTTACGGCTACCAAAATAAAACACAGTGTTACTTCTCACTGATGCATTTACTTGGTTTAACTATGCATTCCTCCTGGAAACAATTTACATTATTGCCAGCCTTCAACATGCTGGCATCAGTACAACAGACAAAATATATTGCAAAGCCTACAGTGGATTAAAGTGTGCTTAATGTTTTCCCAGGCAATTTAAGCACTGGGGAAGAAAAGAGGCGGAGTCCCGGGCAGCTAAACCTAAAATGGTCCCTGAATAATTATGCCATAAATACACTTATAATTAACTGCAAATGTTGTGCTGCTCGTGAGCGAAAACTAAGAACACTGCAATATATGTCCGACTTCTCAGAACTTGTGATGCTAACTAACTTGGAATCATTGCTAGCATGCCAGTGTTGGCTAGCCAGCAGACCACGAAGGAACTACTTGCTAAACACATGAACATACAAAACCCTTATGCTCTTACCATAATGCTGGAACATGATTACAAATATACACTGCATAATCAGCTCTGTAACCTGCAACAGAACACTGGATGCAATGAGATGTGGATGGAAACATATAGGAATGAAAACAATAAAACATAACAAAAACACACTTGCACTGAATAAAATGGGCGAAGGCAGCAATAAAGGTTCCTTTTTTTTAACATCGCATGTCGTTGCTTGACACCCTTTTCTTTTTAAAACCCATCATAAAGTAATATGCACGGGCGCTCCTTTCTTGTATTCATAAGCCGTATCGGAGCACATGCCTCATCGGCCACACCTTTCTAATACACTGCACGATCCACTCTGCACTACACTACACTTTGCTACATTCGCTGGAGTGTTCCTTACTTGCGACTCATGCATTGTGTGTGTGCACTAGTACACCAGTGCACTCAGTAGAGTGCAGTTTGTAGCTGTACTGATATAACTATTACAGCAGCAAACATACTTGGCAAAGGGGAACGTGGGATGGGTCATATGCCCCAATCCCCCTCTGAGACCATTTGCTGTCGTGATGCCTCAGTTAAAGCAGACACACTTCTGCTTGTGTCACTGCTGCTAGCATAAGTTGCAGGGACCCGTGACCAGATATCCGAATCTCGTACATGACGACTGCAGTGGCTGCTCCATGCTTCTTCCCTTGCTGTTCCTTCACTGCTTGCAGGATGTTAAGGCACCCCCGCAAGTACCACATTCTGCTGGTGGACGTCTCCGCCGTCTTGACATTCGCAGGGAAAACAAGCCAGCCAACTCATTCCCGTCGTCGTCACCACTACTGTTGCTCTCCCTGCACATGCTGATTTCCTCCTTCCGACCATGATGTTGTCGGGAGATACCCGAACTGCTAACGACTGGTCCACTTGCGACATCCATTACGACGTCGTGCATCATGGCGTCTGTTAGTGGGTCCTCACCTTGGACAGCTGCTGGTTGCGGTGCTGACACTCCTAAGGTGGTGCTGGTAGGCACTTCGTCATCGAGCATGTTGGGGCCAGACTCCAGATGCTCCCTCCCCCAACCTAATGCCAATCCATTCAATGTCATCGGGCAGTCGTCACCCATTTTTGCCTCACCTGATGAGTGAGCGGACATACCTTCCTCCTTGCTTCACTTGCATGTTGCTTGGCATTGATAACACCATCATGCATCGTTGCTGTCCCAAATCCTCCTCTTTGCTCTATCGTTGCTTGCTCATTCCCTGCGTGCTGTTGTACATTTTCTCTTGCAGTGGTATCTGAAGCAACGACTTCTATTGCCGCCACATCGTCCTCATCACTGTGATCTGCCTCACTCCGGTTCCTGGTGGGCATGGCTATGTTCGGCTAAGGCGAGACCTGAGTCTTCGATGGTGGCACTCCTGTGAGAGGTGCCGATCCACATTCCTCCTCGATATCGTGTTCTTGGAGCTCGGCAAATGGATTGCAGTCGTGGGACTGACGAGTACTGGGGGCACCTCGCCCAGTGACATCGCCAGGTGCAAGACGGATGTCGTCCTCGTGTGCTTGTATTCTCTTGTGGCGCACTTGGACCAAGTGGGTTGTTGGCCCAATGCTCTAGACAATTTTATATGGCCCACTCCACCAGGTTTCCAAATCCACACAAAAATTACGGCAAGCTGCTGACTGTGGATGAGCCCTTAAATAAACTTGCTGTTCCACCTGCAATGCAAGCGGTGTTCTTGTACTCTGTGGGGCCCATCTTGTGGAGTATTCCTTTTGCCATTTTCTCTGCTCTCGGTTCCTTAACTCAAGTGCCTCTCTCTTCTGTACACTGCTCTCTGTGCTGCATGTTGCTGTGTTTCGCTGGCAGTTTCTCTCCTCTGGCAGGGCCAGATTTCACCCCAGCAAAACATTCACAGATGTCCTCCCAGTGGCGGCATTCAACCACCGGTGGAATGTAAACAATGTAGCAGGCATGTGTTCAGCCCAGCTGATGTGTTGCTTTCCCACATAGAGTTGCATCTGTATCTTCAGATCTTGATTGTGATGCTCCATCAGGTTGGCCCGTTTGTGGTAAACTGCTGTTTTCAGGTGTTACACTCTCCACAGGTTACATACCTCTTGCCACTTCTTGATCAGTCAACACCTGCTTAGGGTACTTCACCATGCAAAGAAATCATTCTGCAGCATTTTTACAATATTAGTTACACGTACATTGCTAATTGCATAGGCCTCAGTCCATCTAGAAAAATTATCAATACTAAAATGAATGTTTTGCCTCGCTGTGTTCTGGGTAAGGTCCCATAATATTAAGGCTAATGGTTTCAAACAGTTTCTTTGGTAGCCTTGGTTGTTGTTTGATGTGTGCCACGTGTCCCAGCCCTAGACTGTTCACCACATCTGGAGGAGCAACCCGCCAAACCAGCTGACCACAATCGTCTGCATCATGTACAGTTAGTGTGTAATGTGCACAACTCATTTTGATTAATAGGTGTGCTGTAGAAAGTGTATATGTAGTTTGTTTACATCTGTTTCTGTGGTCCTATAGTGTTTGTTTTAAAAATTGCTTTATTTTCTTTCAGTATTAAATATGTTAACGTAATTTCAATGCCATTTTTCAGAGTTAATATTATTTGTTGTCACGTGACACATGGTCCGAATTATGCCGCACTGTGTGTACACTTGTGACGTCTGAACAACCATGTGTTCCATAGTTGTGTATTGTGTTTATCACCTGTGCGATAAAGTACATATATATTATTATTTAATTAAAATGGTTTTGTGGTGTTTTTTTTGTGTTCTCTGTTTTTATTAAATGAAGCATACAGACGTGCCCAACAAATATAAACATAAACAACTATGCAGCCACGTGGTAAGACTCCATGCTCGTGAAATATTTGTATGTAATTTTCAGTGCCCTCTTGTTTACTAGTCTTTATTTTATTTTATTGCTCTATATATATATATATATATATATATATATATATATATTCGTAAAGAGGACAAAGCTGGGTAAATGGAAAGCACCAAGTTTAGGTTATGGTACCTTATGCAAAATGGTCAAGTATATATTTTTATAAATTCTTATTTCTCCTTATTATTCAAGTGTGATTTGTCATGTAAGGTTTTAAGTGTTTCATATTCATTTGGGGCCACGTTCATTCACTCCATTTTATTTGTTATGTATTTTTCATGTAATTTGTGATCATGTGACACAGCACAGAAGTTTGTGTGGGAAGGGGGCAGCCCACCGCCATATTTCAGTAGTTGCCTCTTGGTTGCCGCGTGGGACGGTCGGGCCACCCACCCTTCCCGGGCATTTCATCGCTTTGGTACTAATCATGTAGCTTACAATAGTTTTAACTTGTCTATCAGGAACCTCTTGTTTATTTCAAATCCGAGGAGTGCACAATTATACAACCCAGTCCATTTGTACATGGCCACTTTTCGGAATTGCTGCCTTTTATGCATCAGTGTGTACCCCACTTTAGCAGGGGAAGTTCTGTAAGTACTTATATTGAAGGTCTAAAGAAATAAATATGTTTGTCGTGAATTGTCGGTCTGTATTTATTTCTTCAGTAACCTCTTGACCACGTAACTCCTTTGAATATTTTTCACTAGACGTAAGGTGGCCTATAACATCCTGGGAGTGAGCATCGGCGTATGGGAATAGCCCTAATAATTCCCACTACACGAGGCATTGGATATGGATATTGGGATAACAGTTACAACTTCTACAACTACAAGAATGAGGCGTCGGACATCAAGGAGAACCCCGTTCAGGCCGTCGACCACACACCCAACTGAACTTGTGTTCTATACTGAGCTGCTGGTGCCCCCGATCAACATGGTGGTAGTTTTTGCATTCATTCCCCATAACCTTTAATCCTCCTTGATGGACCAGCCTAAAATCCTGAGACACATCCAGTGGCATTTTTAAATGATGCCATTTTATGGCGACGTCGTGTTGTTGTATGCCATCTGTGCAGTGGGATTTGAACTTCTTACATTGGTCGCACTGGCCTGTCAAATTACATGAATTATGGGACAAACCAGGAAAAAAGAATTGTTCCTTCAAATTTCGAACTATCTGATCTGTAGCTGGGTGCACTGCCACCTGAATTGTGTGTGCATGCTCAAACAGTCGTTCTCTCATGCTACGCGGTACAAATAATCTTCAATTGCTATGATCTTTGGGTGAACATGTTTCATGCCATTCAATAACATGCCATTATTCAACATTTTCCTATGCTAACTTTTACATTTGCACATTCAAATCTCCGCAATTTTGTGCGCATCTGCCAATTTGTGGTGCAACTCGCTCCCAACAATGTCACTTTCAATAGTGTGTATATTTTGCAAATTGGCTTCCCGAAACTGTGGTTGGAATTCGGAGGGAGACTTTCTTCCCATTCTGCATCATTGTACACCATCTATTCCGTGTCCGGAGCACATGATAGGTCATCCACCAGCTCGTTTTCTTTCCAGGAACATGAACTGCGACAAAGTCATATGCCTGTAGAAGGCAATGCCCAACTGGTAAGCTTACTATGTGCCTCTGTCATGCTGCTTAGGTCAAATAAACAATGAATGTCAGTCCGCAAGGAAGACCTGTGGTATTCGAGTTATACTTTATACATTTTCACTGCCCATACCACTGCGAGATACTCTCACTCATTTACATAGCATCTCCTTTCAGTTTGATTGAGTTTCGCACTTGCAAAATCCAGCACGTGTTTCACACCATCATCTGCGCACTGATATAATACCATGCTTAGCCCCTCCTGACTGGCATCTGGGTGCAAGAATAGCAGTTGTGTGGGATCATATCTGGCTAGCATAGGACATGACTTGAAACTGATTTTTATTTCTTAAAAAGCATTCTTGGCATCTTCTGATAATGCAACTATTTCCTGTGGTTACAGTAGGTTAGTTAACAGTGCTGTGATTATGGCAAAATATTCAATATATTCTCAAATCCAATTAACGAGGTCAAAAAATTTTTGCAGTTACTTGTGTGTACATGCTGATCTGAATTTGCAATTAACGTTAATTGTTCTTGATTTGATACTTTCATTCGTTCATTTACCATGTGTCCTAGGAAGTCTAAACTGGTTTTTACGATGTGGCATTACTTTACCATGTAAGTGAACCCATTCATAGCGAGTCTCTCCAACACGACTGACAAATGATGCACATGACCCTCCCACCGCTCGGACCATATAACCATGTCATCCAAATATGCTAGCGTGTATTCCCCAAGCAGGTCATTGAGCACTTTTACCATCATGGCCTGAAATGTTGCCGGTGCGCAATATAAGCGGAATAGCCTTGCACAGAATTGGAAGTGTCTTTGTATAATTTAGCTGAGTGTAAAATTGACATGCCCCAAGGCCAATGCGCCTTGCACACCATCTATTTATAACATTTGTTTACAGATATATGTAAAAATGTAAACAAATTATGCCAGCAGAGTACAAATATTAACATGGAATTATTAACATGTAAATTGCCTGAGAAACACGTCAAGATATTAAGCTTTTAACCAGTAATATTGGATGATCGAGTTTCGAACAGACCGGTGCACGGGGTGTGCTCTACCATGTGGCTGGAAAACTAGATAATAGTATAAGTTATAGTATGCGTGTTGTTCAGGGTTTTGATTAGTTATAGAATTTTCACTAAATATTTTATGCTTATTAAAATATCCAGTTGCGAACGGGAGAAGCCCCGATAAACATAAACTGCGTGTGAAAACTTACAAAAAGTAAGGTTAGATTGCCCCGCAATTGAAGTGGTTGAACTTTTTATTTTATTTTGATAACGTTTACAAATAATGTTTTAGATCTATATAAACGTGTGTATTAGAGATTTCCTTTCATCAGCCTTATGGATAGACCAACAAATTCATTTTTATTTTTATGAAATTATTAAATTTCCAGACATAATTTGTTGGTGGCAGACGCAGCCAACCAGAAGGCTTCTCACCCAAAGCACCTTAGTCCTGTACTATTCTGCACGTGAGGTGGCTATCGTCATGCGGGGCTTTGGGTAATTCAACTTTTTATACTGATCATTATATTATTTTTTGCAATGTAACATAACATTACTGGAAACATTTTACCATTTGCTAGCTCGGAGTCAGCACCACTTCACAACCTGATCAGTACCTAACATGGCCGGGATGTAAATTTGATCTTGAATACCATGTAGGCCAGCGGACATTTTCACAGCGCAAGAGCTCACATTGCTTTAATGTCTGTATTTAAATGTAAGTGACCTGTAGAGTAAAGTGGTTAAATTAATCGATGTGAAGGAGAATCCGGCATATTTATTTATTCCAGCAGTGTCTCGATGATTTATCAAAAATTGAACCTTTCACTTAAGAAGTTACGTAAGTAAATAATGGTTTTAGGAGGCCAGAACAGCCCATAGAAAGCGTGTAGTGGTATTTGGGGAAGCCAACAGCCCCGACTAGACGAGGCACCACTGGATTACAGCACAACAGAAACCATCTCAGTGTGCGAGGTAAGCATGGTAACTGCTTGCCTTCAGGCGGTAAGACTACCAGGGAAGGTCACATGAGCCATCGGCCAAAACCAACCCAACTTATTTTTGTCACTAGCTCTGGCGCCCATTCCCAGATTTTCTGATGAAAAACTTCCTTTTCCTTTAAATTTTCCCTGGTGTCCGATGAACGGCCCACAAATTGCATCCCAACTAGTGAGGTTTGATCACCAGCGAACTTCACAGCAAACCATCTTTCCTCTCGATAAATGGCTTGCCATGCTTTGTGGATTTGTCGTCCTGCCAAGTTCATTGTGACATCTACGGACATCTAAATCTATGTTCTTCTGTCAAGTATACCTTTTTTTGTGCGTATCTGCCATTTCTGTGTATTTTCTTGTCTCCTGTTTCATTGCTCATGGCTTGTGTGCTGCAATAGACCACGTGTGCTCTCATGTATCTGTTCTTTTGAGCCTTGGCTCACTAATTTCCACAACTGGCGGTAATTCCAAATGTACTTTTTTCAAGTTGGGTAATCAGGTTAAGAATAAATACAGCAAAACCACAATAAAATCAGCCACGTGCTAGTTCATGCCTAAAATTACAGTTTTCCCATGGGACAAAGCAAGTCTGCCATCTCGAGACTACATTCCACATGTTACTTCAGCCGACCACTGCCATCTTGGCACCGGCTGAGGGGAAACACACCACCTGATGCCTCCCTCCACCCATGCTGCATCGAGCCAGCAGGGAACCACCCTTCCCGAATCACTCCACATTGGTTATTCCCATGGGCCAAGCGACCACGTCGGGTGAAGATGTTCAAGAACACATGAAAACCACACTGACTTTTACCACGCCATGCTGATAAGAACATTCGCATCCCAAACACTAAAAATGGACTTTCAATTTGATGTACAGACCACGACTTGTACACTCTGTGGCAAGCTGAAATATATGGGCCTTCTGGTGGGTCACACTTCCATCAGCAGCTGCTCATCAATACCCTCTCTATTGGCACCAGCATGGCCAGAACTAAGGGTACCAACCTCAGTAGGAATTACGCATGCTCAGAGATGGGAACCTGCATCGTAAGTTGCCGACTGTTATCGTACTATTACCATGTGGAGCGAGAAATCACAGAAATGGGTAAACACCGGATCTAAGCAATGGACATTTTTTTGTGCAAAGTATGTGAAGCTACTGGGACACTGGCATTTTTCTCAATGAGTCTTTCACATTCACATTATACTCCCCTGCCGCCCCACTTCCAAATCAAGGTGAAGGAAGTGTGGTCACTCATACATGAAATGGGCATTCTCCACTGAACACGTACTTGGACCACAACCTTCAACAACTCTCTGCCTCACTAACCTCGGAGGATGTAAACGATGAGTTATGCAGCCAACTGGATCGATCAATACTGGCTGCACTTGCCATGCCACAACAGTGGGCTCCTCCGAGCGAAAACGAGCCAACCCCAGCAGTGCCTTCGAATACCCCAGCAGACTGCACGACACAGAAGCCATCATCACGCCTGCCACACCCGTGTAAGTACTGCCCAGTGACAAGGTACCACTGGCACTATGGGTGCCTGAACCACACATGCAAGATTATCAATAATAGAGATGCAGTGACACAGTGCGGTTATTGAAAGTATAAGAGCGATGCCCACACTGCTATCTTTAGTGTGGGTCGTTACAACTGACCGACCGAAAACAAGACTTGCTCGTTTGAGCCATCTCATTACCATAACACCCATCGTGGTTGAAATCAAAACACACCATATTGTGTTTGTACACAGTGTAGACAGAAACAGACCTGGAGGGCCTGTGCATGGTTCGCAGGGAAAGCATGCACAATGGTCACAACCTCTTCTGCGCTGGCAGAAACGTAAACATTCCCACTGCCACAACCTACAATAAACGATTAGGCAGTTAGATTTGATAGTTAGACATATTGTACGTGAACACTGTGAATCGAGAATGCTGTGTTTGGTGTGTAAACATTGCTCCCATCCTACACGGTCAGAGTGTACGTGTCCATCCATAAAAATTCAGCAGGATTCCAGGCAACCAAGGCATCACACTAGTGCATAAACATTTGATAGTTAAACTAGTGATATTCCATTCACAGTAATAATTTCATTTCAACACCACACACGCTTGCAGTTTTGGAGTTAACAGCATGCGCAATAAAGCCACGTGCATCTGTTTACATTCGGCCCAATTTCATCGATTTTCTATGTCACAGAGAAGTGGTTAGTCACCTTACTTCCTCTCATTATTCTGTGTCTCCAATTCTACACGTCCTTTCATCACGGTCCGTCGGGCAGGAGAACTTCACCTTCTACCCCGCCCAGCATCATCATGCCGAATATTACGATGCTGTGCGTGGTGATGCCACACTGCCCATGTAACATCACGTCCTTCATTATCATTGTTTCATAATCTGTAATCAAGGTAATGGAGTTGCAACCAGTGCTACACTTCAGAGACACCTAACATTAGAATGTCAACAAGTGATCCAGCAGGTGAAATGCCGAGGAAGTACAACATCTATTGACTGGACATTTGTGTTTTGGCTCCTCTCCATCATAACAGAAATGAGCCAGGTTGGCCTCCTGAAGACATCCTATCTCACCAGGTGATGATCAACCATCAGGAGTTGTAATGCTATGGTGACACCAACCATTATTTGGGTTTTCAGCATCAGTTACACCATTGCTCCATGTTGGTATGCTTACGCAACTGAACTGTTCCACCCAGATTTTTGCAGCAGTGACAACAGGTCAGGGGGGAAAGAGCTCTCCGCCCATTCCGCCACCCTCATCGATTTCGTCTCGTCCGACATGTCACTTGCACAGCCTGCGAGAAAGGAGGACGCTCAACACAGATGTCACGATATGGCCAGTCACAGGGTAACAACAGCAGCAGCCCCGCCCACCTTCATCTCATCGCGCCTTCAACCTGCATCTATGGGGCCAGTTATGCCCTCTGCACAGATGTTGCAGTGACAAGACATTCGATGTCGGGTGACTGATCTCAAAAAGGGAGAGGGGCATATGATGTGGATCACATCCCTTGGCTATAAATCATTTCTCCACTCTGTCGTCTGATATCTGCAGCAGTCACCTCTGTAACATGTGTGGGAATTATTAGCCGAAGCCACCATCCCGTATGTGTGCACCAATGTGCACAGTGTAGTGCGATTAAGTGTAGTGTTATGCATATTTAATTTTTGAGGGTAATTGACGTTAACAACTTCGGTGAACCCGTTCATCTCACCCTTACCTGCATTGCAAGTTAGTGTATAAATGTACTTTCCATAGGCCATTTTAGTTTATTAAGTGTTACATGCATGTAGCTAAGTGCTACTTGTGTACAATGTGCGTTCCAAATTGTACACAAGGTGCACGATTTTAATGTGAGTGTATTCAGGGTTGTGTTATTTCAGATTATGTTCATTCGCCATTGTTAGTGTCGTGTGTGTTATTGATACACGTAAGTAATGCCACAATTCCTACTGACAGTTCTACTGGCCAGAGTGCCACACTGAAAGGATTTTATGTAAGTGCTATGTGTTTATTTATTTCCTCTTACTTCTGTATTCTTACATGTAAGTATCAAGGCAATCTTCGTCCCAGAGTTGAGTTAGATTAAGAGTTTTTTGTTCACTTTATATGCTCATTTTTACTGCTACCATGAGGCCACCTCACCGTTCATAGGTGTTTTCCACTATAGGTATGGTAATATGGCTAATCACATAGTGAGAAGCAACGAATTTTATAGTACAAATATTTTAAGTGTCTTTTATGTGTAACTGTTCAGCCAGATTATTCTGCCCTGAAAATTAAGCGCACCACAACGGCCAAGTGTCTGATGATTATTTTTGTTAGCGGTGTATTTTATAATTATTAAATGCTCAGGTCATTTAGTATTGAATTTAAATTTGTGTCACATCATTCCACTGCATATTTTTCATAAATATGACTGTGGTGTAATGTGACATTCGGCCGCAGCAACGACCAATCACAGGGCTTCGTGCCTTCTGCCATGACAGTAACTTCTGGGACTAGTAGCGAGACAGTAGCATGTCCACGCTGCTCCGGGCCTTCGCCATATACCAACCACTCATAATGTTATTCTGTTCGATGTTAAATTTAGTATATTGGAACTTTGTTTTGCTCACCCGGAGCGAGGGCTGTCTCATGCCCCGGTCCGTTGGTTCACAGCTATGGCCTTAACTTTCGCACCTAAAATTATGTAAGCCTCGGGCTAATTTGCTGTTTCAGTGCTCGCCCACTTCAATGGCAAATTACAAATGTATGTGCTCCTTGTGGGAATTGAGAGTTCAATAAATAAAATAACATGAGTATTCTCAGGCATCTTATTCACACATAGTCGCATCTCTATCGTTCAACTTGTAAGTTTCATAGGTAATATAATTCGTAAATCGCTCGGGGGAAGCCAGAAGCCCCTCGGGAGTGAGATGGCATATAAGGGAGGCAGACAGCAGTTGCTAGTGAAGGCATTTATGTATATACACTGGTAAGCTCATCAGCACATACCTGCAAGACACGGGCCACTAGGAGAAAGCCATCAATAGGTCGTCGGAAGAACGACCCAGTTAATTCCAACAATCTCGTGCTCTAATAATTATTGAGCACTGGCGACCACCAGAGAACTTCAAAATTCACATAACCTGTCCTCGTAACATTTATTCCCCCCCCCCTCCCTCCCGAATGGGCCTGCCCAGGCTAAGCATCATAATGTTTGTTGAATCAGTGAGTGTATCATGTTTATTATTGCCCATGCGATATAGTGTTTGTGATATGTTTGTTGTGATTCCACGGTTTCTATTGTGGGCTATGTTGTATACCAGTATCAATGTCATGTTATGTATTGTGTACTATTATTCCTTTCATCCTTACCTACATATTAGTAGGGAAACATATAGGGTCATTATATTTTTTAAGTTCTTTGTATTATTATTAGTTTTTGTAGAATTTAGCTGAGTATTAAATGAACATGTCCCAAAGCCCTTGTGCCCATCATGCACCATCTATTTAAAACACTTGAGAATGGATATACGTAAAAATGTAAACAACGTATGCCAGCAGAGTTCAAACATAAAATGGGAATTTCTAACACGTAAATTGCCTGACAAACATGTCATGATATTATGCTGCCATCCCTAACCTAAAAGAGACAATACTGTAATACTGGCTAGTGCCAGTACTATTGAACGTTCGACTTTCGAACATACCGGTGCACATGGTGCACTCGACCACGTGGCTGGAAAACTAGCAAATAGTTTAAATTTTTTTTTTTTTGGCACAACTTCGTCTATGTTTATTTTGTGAACGGGCATGTCCATTGTCGTGCTGTCATGTTGGCCACTGTGTCTTTGTCTGATTGGCCATTGTGGTGATGTGAGCCACGTGCTCCAACCCCTAAGACCATTTATCCGGGCATGGCCTGCAAAGTTGCCGCAGCAGTGTTTCTCACTCTATCGATATGCTGAGAGTCCGCCTGGTCGCAGGAGCGACCTGGAGCAGCGCTTGTGCAAGGGCATGCCGGTAGAGAGCATCCAGTGGTTGCCATGGCGACCAGACATGTAGCGAGCCGGAAGAAAGAGTAATAGGTCCTAACAACAACTGAACTTACGGAATCTGGGCCTATGTTAAACATTATTTGTTGTACATTGTTAATATCTTTTTCATCACGCATCTAGTGTTTTGTTCATTTCATTCATACATATATTTTGTTGCAGAGATCTTTTTATGATTTTTTTGTAATAATTAATAGTATGATGCAAGGCAAGGCATTGCAAGGTCGGACAGAAAGTAGTGCTGCTTTCCTGGCATGTGGGTAAGCCGAGGTGAGTCCACACATCAAGTGGATCTCATCAATTTTGCTTATTAAACCTCTAATATTCTGATGGAATAAGTATAAATAATTTTTTTCCCCTAATTATCATAGATTTCTAATATTTGCACAATTATTGAATGTTTCTGGTATTGAGTGTGAAAGTAAAACTTCTGTGTTACATGAATTAGGCCTTGTGGGCGTGGGTTTTTTAGCATAAAAAATTTCCATGGTTTCCAACTATTATCTGAATATTTTGAATGGAACCATGGTCTGTAAGGATCGTACTAGCAATGAGGTTAAGAAGTTTCCCCTTGCCAGCACGACTCAGATGCAGTCCATGTCTCGTCTGATCAGCCCTGGTTATTTCCTCTAGACTTATCACACCAACATGAATCAGTCTGCCAGACCTTGCACTGCACTGCATGGCAGTGTTGCTGTCTGCTCCTTCCTTTGTAAGAAAGGATTGTCATGCCTCTGCAGTGCCTCACAGACCAACACATTGGTATGACTAGTGGCCCTGGCAATGTTCGTATTAACTGTTATGTATTTTTCAGCTGTCGAAATGTTAGATATTGTAGAATTCGAAACATCGAAATAATTTTCGTGTTATTTTCATAATCACAGGTCGCCCTCAAATTGTTCTCGGTGCTCACTCGTTCAGTGCAACTCGCAATTGAAATATGAAAATCCGACTGCTCTCAGAGTGAATTCCAGTCATTGGAACAAGTGGAACTCGGCCAATGCGCACTAAGTGCAGTCCAAAGCGTTAATTGGAATACCCAAATAGTGGTAAGGGCCTTTACATTTGTCGACTTCGCATGTGGAGCGACAGCCTTGCGTCGGTACGCAACTTTCTGCTCCTTTGATTTTCACTTTTAATTCCATTTTGGCGAAATTCAAGTTCAAATTTTACTTTGCACCCTTAGTGACGTGTATTTAATGGGCCCCCTGTCATTCCAATTTTATTTTTCCAGAGTGCGCACCCGCCTCCATAGGGCATTTGCTTTCGTCTTCTTTTCCCCATGAGAACTGTACTCCTTTTTCTATGCGTTCTTCCGGCTCGTTCTTGTGCTGAAATTGTGGTGAATGTTATTTTGTTTTGTTCGGTATTTGCGAACTACTTAATCAAGGTAAAGTGCATGAATTTATTGTATTATTTGCAGGCAGTTAGCTTTTTAAAGTCATTATTGAAATAGTAAGATATATGGAATTCATTTCTGTAGAATGTTTTGAGCCACGTGGGTTGTAGGCTAACAGTCGCTTGCTTTCTCTGTGGTCCACTGTTGGTTTCTTGTTTATTGCGTGGAGTTAAAAAAATGTTGCTGTGAGTTTGTTTGATAAGGTTTTTTGCACTAATTTCTGTAATGCCTTATATTTAATTCGGTGCCTTAAAAAAAAAAAAAAAGCTGATGTTTCTGCTCAGATTTACCAACTTAAAATCGTGGATGGAAGCTAACTCCGTGTCTCTCAACTTGAAAGTGTGCTCATTCTGGCCCACTTTAGCGAGTTAAGGCCGTGTGTCAATTTTAAAGAATACACTTTCACACAACCAGGCGAGAGTATTGCTGCGCGCTCTCTCGTGCTCTCGCTGTCTGAATTGAGACGACCACACTCTCGTTTCTCTCTGACGTCAAGCAAACAGTTGATGCCAAGAGGCCGGAAATAATGTTAAGCTAATATCGTAGTCATATATATTGTAAGCAACTTATGTGCGTTCAAAGTAATTCACACATAATTTCAGCACTATCAGAATAATCATTAGCACATAAAATACTATTATTTCTGTTTTATACTTTACCGTCATGTTACAGCAAAGTGACAGAAAAAAAAAGAGACAGAAATCCCTATTTATATTTTCATAAATGCATGTTGCATATAGTCATTTCGCTCTTTAAAACAGTTGAAAAATTTGGTTTTGGCCCAGAAAGCTGCTATAACCTTATTCAAACAGAAATAATGTAAACAAATATGGCGCCAGCGAGTATACAACTTTGTGCCTCGCTCTTTCGCGCTCTCTCCAATGAATTGAGATAACCAGAGAGCATTCTCTCTGATGATATAATGGTGTGAGAGTATGAGAGAGTGCTCTCTGGGCCAATTGAGACACGGCCTGAGACTTGTGCCTTATGTAAGGCTTCAACGTTATTTCTCTGACAGAAAAGGTAATAATATAAAATGAAATATTGTTTGCCTTTCACTTTACTCGAATAAAGCCCAGTCTACAATTGATTTAGCACAACATAGCACATGCACAGAAAGTAGAATGCAAGTACTGGAATGGTGCTGCTTACAATCACGCATAGCACACTCACAGAAATGTACCTCAGAATCCACGCACAGAACGTTGACCAATATCCTATAATTCCTGTGCGTGTGCACCGTGCATGGCCAATCAGAACGTTGATAGCACTGAGTTCATGTTATGATCAAAATGGCTGCAAAAGTAATCAATTTGCCTAGTATTTGGAGAGTTTGGCGCCACATAAACATTGGTTTGTTTTGATTGAAATTGTTATTGCGATGTATGTTAAGATAAACTGTATAATATATTATATTTCTACAGATTAAAACAAGCAGCAAAGTAAACGGCGTTCGACAATATTTTTTTAATTCCAATGTGACCAGCACACGCACGCGAAACTTGCAGAGCATAGTTTCTTTCATTTTCACGTCTGTTTTATTTAAACATTCGGTTCTGTCCGATTACTGTTTTGGGGCAGGACTCTGGCTCGATGTGTAATGTTTGGCTACGCTTGAATGATATTTTTCATTACGAGAAAGCTACACTTGAATATTATACATGATTGATCACTGTATTAAGACATTAGGTTTATTTTGGTTAGGTACGCACCCAATCAATCGCCATTCTTATGACATAGGTGATTAAGCACGACAGAACGTGGATTGTATTTCATGACACTCCATACACAAAGAAATTACCGCACAAATATTATACTTTCACTTTTCCCATGGGTATATTATATTAGCACAGAAACACTTGTATTTTCTCATAATTATTTGATTTAACATGTGTAACTGAATTTATTGCAATAAAACACTTGTACAAACACTGGTACATCGCAAACCACTGACTGGTCAGAAATCAGACGTTACACTAACGTTGGGCAATTTCCCACAATCCAACTGTGATACAGGGATGTTAGATGGCAACTCTGAAATCTCATACCTCTTATATATTTCTGGTCTTTGTCCTATTCTCCCCATTTTTGTTATTGCAGTGGATTTTTCTGAAAACTTTCCAAAGTAAACATTTACAAAAAATTAATAACTTATGTAGTTTCACTTTCAATCAGTTACTTTATATATAAATTTTTCTTTCAGATGCCATCAGTTACTTTGAAGGATGTGGACCAGCAGAAGTTTGTGAAAGCTTTTGCAGCTTTTCTTAAAAAGTAAGTTATGTCTCACAAATTATTAGTTAAGAGGATAGTTAGTGTTCTACCATGTTCAAAAGATCTCGTGTGTAATAATCTAAATTTAAACAGGCTAAAATTAACTTGTAGGTGACTCTCAATTATGAAGGCTACTTTTTGACAATTCTAAGGTTGTGACACTGGTGTTTTGATGTATCCTTCCACTTCAGCATTTCTGACATGCAAAATCCAGGGTGTTTGTGTGGCCTTAATAGCAAGTGTCAAGAGTATAATAATGGCAAGTTGTGGTTATAAGAAGTTACCTAATTCAAGTTGGTTGTTAATTATCTAAAAGTATTGTGAATGCCATCCATCAAATTCATTTGTGTGAATTAAATAACAGAGTTTTATTTTTATACCTTTGTAAGATTTATTGAGTGATCTTTGTTAAACTATGAAACAACGTAAATATGCAGAGGTTGAAACTAATTTTGTGGTGTTAAAACTCCAGTTAATGTCTTTTGTAGTAACCTGCTTACGTTATCATTTCATTAATGAAACTAGATAATTTAGACAATAAATACGCTGTAACCGGAATTTTCGCAGATTTATCGAAGGCCTTTGACTTTTGTCGATCACAAAATATTACTTTATAAAGTTAAAGAATATGTCGTTAAAAGACACATTGCTTCACATGTTGTAATTCAGGATGGGTCACTTCAGTTCCAGTTTATACTGGTTCTTGACGTTTGTTTCTGAACTGGTTTTAGGTTAACAACACCTGATCGATTCTCGTTTCTACACAGCAATAAATATAGTAATATTTTGAGAGTATGATACACTTAATATGAAACATTATGAATTAATCTGACTATGGCAAAACTCTGTCATTACAATAATAATTATAATGAGAAATTTATCAAAACAAATATTGCAGTTACCACCAAAACTATTATACAGGTTAATTCACCTGTAACGAGCATATTTTTCTTGGTAGCTATACTTCCTTACAGCAAATTACTATTGCCATTGACAACAAAAAATAATAATTTATTTGGTACCAGTGTTTGCAAAAGTAGTTTTTAAGGACAGACATTTAATCAAATACAGTACAGTAAAATCTCTACATAGTGAACCTCTTTATAACAAAGTCTGTGTCTGATCCAGCCAAACTGTATGATACAGTGCATTTTATACTCTTTATAACAAATTATTTTTCTCTCTTTGGCACAAAACCTCTCTATAACAAATACTGAAACGTCCAATTATATTAATTTTCCTTTCATATTTCTCCGGGATTTTTTTTTTATTTACAAAACTTTACTTAACACTGTAAAAAAACCTACATTTGTCACACATTTCAGATAAAAAAATTAAGTTAAAATAAAAGCTGTACTGTCTTACTATGTGTGTACTGCTTATTTATCATAAGAGTTTTCATTCTTAGACAGTGCGTGCAGTCAACATCGTTTATGTGTATTTTTTTAATGTCATCTCGGTTAATTTCAATCCTACGATACCTTTTAATAATATAATTCTGGGCATTTCTGTCCAGTGCCAATAATCGGATCGCCATTCCATGACTGACATTAATTATAAAAGTGCTTTCTTACATCTCATGTTACTGTCCAACCAGCATAACCTCTGTTTCTGACCTCTTATTGCAAACACAGGTCTGTGCGAATATTGGAATTTTCAAATACTGTTTAGAATACAATGAGGAAGTAAATAGTACTCCAGTGCTGGTGAACTGTGTTAATTTTTATCATGTTTATTCGAGTACCTTGTTGATGTCAGAAATTGTATCGGTACTTAGATAATTATTTTTGTATGTGCTTTCATTAAGCATGACTGGTTGCAGGTACTGTTTTTACTATTCGGAAGTATTTACGTTTTGAAGGTTTTAAGTTTGTTGGGTTCAGGAAATGGGCAAAGTGTTGATTTTACTGAATGATTATGCAAATAAATTATTTAATATCAATGATGGACAAACGTTGTAGGGAAGTGTTTGTGCAAGGATTTCCATATAAAAAAGTGTTCAAGACGTTGCAAAATACAAATAGTAAGTAAGTTGGCGTGTTTTGTAAATATTGTTTTAGAAAAAAAATTGCTATAATGTTTGAAATGTACATGCTCTATAAAGGCAGTATTTTCAACGCTTGTCTTTTAAAATTATTTGTTTACTGCGCATGTGTTTTTTTACAGCCAACGAGTATAAGGTGAGCTTCGGCAAAAATGTGTTTGTTGCTGGATCATTGTGCAATTCAACTTGACACACACATAAGTTTATGTGTTTGTTAGTAATGTATTTGTAAATCTTTAACAATAATTATTAATATGAGCGTGGCATGAAAAAGCGGCACTTTCAACACTTTTGTTGTGTGTAAATTTGCCTGTATCCAACGAGTGTTTGGTTAACTTAGGCCACAGTGTGTGTGTGTGTATTGCTGCATCTGTATGAATACGAACAGCGATGTATATGTCACATTTTGTTTTTTCGTTGAAGTTAAAATTTTTGAAGTTTCAAAAATTTGAATGCTATTTTCATACGAGCCCGATTTTCCACTGCTCCATCAAAACAACATGCAACTCAAAATGCCATACACTCATAAGAACTGCAAAATCAATGCCGCCTCACAAAAGACGTTAAACTAAAGCCCCCCCCCCCCCCCCCCCCCCCTTCTCAAGCATATTTCTCATGAAATATAAAATAGAGCCCCAAAAACAAAAATATAACCTAACTGGTTGGAATGTGTCAACGTAGCTGTAATAATACCCTACATTGATTACTGGATGGGGGCTTGCTAACCTTTACCTAAAGATGGACGAGCTTCAATTTGTGTCTCGAGTCTAGCCGAACCAAGTTTTAGAAGAATAATGCTAAGCCGAGTTAATCTTTAAAAAAATATCATAGAGCCTATTCAAGTATAAGCTTTATTAAATCATATTCACATAAAGAAACAAATACCTCAGAATTAAGCCTACGCTACAATCACCGTAGCATTCCCATAACAAAATAATAGTGGCATTACCGTGGAAGTGTGAAAATTTACTTGCTACAACCACAATAAGAAAATGTTTATGCGGCTGTTGAGAAACGAGCACAAAAAAGAAAGGCTGTACATTTATCGCGGATATTTACAAAAAGTGTGTCCTCTAACCTGATATTTAGTTTTGTTCATGTGCTTGTGATAAAAAAAGTTTTGTGGGATTCGTGTTTCGGGGTTTTTAAATTATGATATATATGTTAGCAATTGTGTTTACTTTTTAAATAAACGGAAATTGGAACTGTACCGCAAAGTTCATTTAATAACTATGTTCTTGTTACAAGCTTGCACTGCATTGCCCCTCGTGATTGGCCGGCATAGAACTCAAAGTAAGAGGATTGAAAATATTCATTCCTTTACGCCGTTACCGCAAGCAGGCCGCCATCTTACGCCGTTATGTTGTGTTGTAGCTGGTCCCTTATACAAGTGTGGGTTCAATTTTTTATTGTTACATATTTCTTACAGTGATTATAGCCAGGCCTTTAAAATGCACCAAAACTAAATTACGATAAAAATATATTTGTATAAAATATTATATATATCCCTCTGTAAAAATTACCACAACTGATTTATTTGCAACAATGTTTGCCAATCATTACTGGCCAAGTGTTTTTCAAATCTTTACGATTCTAACCAAGCACACAGCCGATAGTTTCTGATAATAATCATGCCAGTTAAATTATGTACCGCCACAGTTTTAACCTCATTCCAAATCTAGTTTATAATATCAAACAAGGCAATAGATCTTTGGATAGTCTCATAGATTGTGAAATTTGTTCTCATTGCAGCCAACCTAAGAATGCTGTAAATGCATAAGAAGAATAAATTTGAGATGGTGTCTCAATAGTTGTCAACCTATGAATGCTATAAAGACGTACGAAGAAGAAAAACTGTTGCAGAATGTAAATAATACTATCAATAGCATCAGTTATCGATTTTCTGTGTTTTGCATTCACATAGCGTTTAAAACCAAACAATGCAGAAAATCTTTGGCGAATGTAGCAAAGAGAAATGTGTAAAATATAAATAACTGGAAATTTTCATCGAAAATCTTCTGTATTTCATAGCTAAAGAATGCTTCTGAATATTTTTCAGTTTTTGACACAATATCTAATAGATGGATGCTGGTAAATTAGTGATTTAATGTTTGTAGCATTCAGTTTTTTTTTTAACATTATTTATATAGAATATTTGTCGTTACCGTCCAAATAAAGACTGATAAGGGAAATATACATAAACGGGATCTCAACAACAAGGTTTCGCTGTATTTTTCTTTGTTTCAAAATGTAAAAAAAGGCAGTGTCTTTACTTCCTACTCATGAGCTCACATTAAAAGTGGCTTGTTTATTGAGCTGAGGTTTGACGAGATGGTTGTTGGCTTGAGTTTCAAGCCGAGTTGAATAGTAAAAGCTTGACTCTGCTCAAGTTTTCGAACTTCGACCCATCTCTGCCTTTACTGTATTTGCTTTCACATTCAGCCTAAAGACAAAAAAGTTGTACGTATCGCATTTCGTGAAGAATTCTCTTTGTTGTTGCGATGTGTGGGATAAGTAACAATCATGTCCCCTCTACCATTGAAAGAATGAATTTAAGAAAGTAAATCGAAACTATGGAATGATATCTATATATATGTGAGACAGACAAAATCATAATTCATTCTTTGCAAATATGCGGTGTTGGTATTAAATTGAAAAGAAATGAGTAAAGTTTCTCATAACAGGCAAGCTGAATGTCTGTGTCTCACTACATGACGCTTAGCGCGCTATGGCAGACAGCAGAACTACGGCGACATTAAGTGTTACCGTTTTTACTTGCTTGCTTGTTGGCTGGGATAAGGAGTAGTGTGTCCAGACCTCCCCCTCTTACACAGTGGTACAGATTTTTAGTTTTGAATCGTTCTAGTTCTATGTGTGCCGTCTTCTAAATGCTGCATTCTAGTGTATTATACGAGAGAGAAAAACGTAAACAAACAGAGAGTAGAGTATGTGCATGTATTTTGAGAGTGCTTTTGAACGTGATACGTCAATAATATTTAGCATGTGACAAACAGATTTCTTTACGTATTAAAATGTCATCTGGATAGATCCGAATACTGCACAGATATTAAAATATTGTGGAACTGAAACCGGTTATTCGACCCATGCATAGTTTTAATCTTATTTATCTGATACAACACAATTTGTCTGTCAGGGTGGCTACAGACAGGGAAGACCTGGAAAATGGGGAAAAGTCTGGGAATGTTAAACATGCAGGGAAATGTCAGGGAATTTTTGAACAAATTAAAATGTTTAGTTTACTTTTAATTCTCCTGTGCAAAAATGTTTGATGTTCCTACAATTGGTGGCATCGTGAAAGTGACATTTGCTGAATGCCGGCTGGTGAGTTGGAGCATCAGTATTTGTGGTGTAATACAAAATACAATTATGAATAACAAAAATAACAGTATATTGCAAATTATTGCAGTACCATAAAGTATGGAGACATGCCTTACTGCAAGTAACACTTTGTGAGGTGGGACAGTAACAAGTTTGCCGAATCACTTCCGCTTGTATTAAAGAAATATCACTTTTCCTTATTTCTTTAACATTATTTACGTGACCACTAATACAAAGATTTTTCCCATTTATTAAACTCTTCTCACTAATATTAATACTTTAACTGGCAGGAATCCGCATGTCAGTTCTATATCTCACATGTTTATTGAACAATGATTGTGATGGCACACCGTGATGTCCTGCAATTACTTATGGGGAAAGACACGGCACTGCGCCACCAGTATAATTTTTAGACCCGTGCATGGTGCCTATAGTTGTGGGAACAACAGGCTGTACGTGCCCATGCGCCCAGTTTTTTTTTTTTTTTTTTTTTTTTTTTTTTTTTTTTTTTTTTTTTTTTCCCAGCTAGGGTGAATGGTATGGAACAGTGTTTGATGATTGTAATAGCCACAGTCAGCCTACAAACATAAGTTAAAATTTGTTTTGTTGATAAAATATACTGAGCTAAAATATTTATATAACCACTATTTTGAAAGTAAATGCCTGTTGTACTTAAAACATACCGTTTAACAGCACCTGCTGCGGTACTATTTGTTTGCCAAATTTGGTAGGAATCTATCAACTGTTTCTCAAGATATGACAAAAAAATGTATATATATTAACATGGCACTATCTAACAAAATGGCAGATAAAAGATTATCCATGTATGTACAGTTGATAGTTCTAATAATACCTACTTCCAGCATACTAAGTTAATTTGGAATTGATTGCATGGTTTTGACGGTATAGCATTCCAAGCTAAAAATGGTTATATGTCCGCCATTTTGAAAATAAGTATCTTAAATGCTTAAGACATACCACTTAGCATCATCTGCTTCAGTCCTACTTGTTGGAAAATCTTATAGGAATTAGTCAATTGTTTCCTTAGATATGACATAAAAAATTTTATTTATTTGCGTGGTGCTATGTTACAAAGTGGTGTACAAAATATGCTCAGTGTAGATACAGTTGATAGTTGTAATATCTACTGCCAGAATATAATGATAAATTCCAAATGATTACATGGTTTCCATGATACATTTATAACTAAAACAACTAAATGTCCGCCATTTTAAAAAATAAATGTCTGACGTACTTAAAACATGCAATTTTACATCTGCCGCTGTACTACTTGTTTACCAAATTTGGTAGCAATCAGGTAATTTTTACCAAGATATGACATAACTTTATGTATTTGTATAGTGCTATCTTCTAAGATGACCGATAAAAGTGGTTATATTTTTTTGCGCGTGTGTGTATATATATGTATGTATACAGTAAAAGCCCGATATAACGCAGCTGTTGGGGGACATAACTCAGATCCGCGTTACAGCTTTTCATGCTATTCTGGGAGTGACCGAGTACAGCAGCAAAAAAGCCATTGTTCTAATGTGACGTCACACCTATCTGGCAAACACAGAGCAAGTGATGTTATTTACTGCCGTAACTCATCAAACATTTAGCCCCTTGCTAACGGGACTTCATTTTTTTTTATCTGCATCAATAGAATTGACCACCAGATGGAAAGAAGGAGAAGAGAAACATGCTGTGATGAAGGGTCACATGCATTTGAGCAAGAATAACTTTAAAAATATCACATTTTCCAGGCAAAGGATATACTTATTCCACCAAGGGTGGTGTTCGCTGTGAGTTGTTTGTCACACGGGTTGAAGAAGGCCCCCTCTGGATTTTGCTGGGTGTGGTAGGTAAGAAGTGAGAATGAGAAAAGAAGCTCACGTCCATAGTTCAAATGCACGCTTGCACTGTAGACGGGATCTATCAGTGCTTCACGTGTTGAAAGAAAAACTGCTTTTCTGCATTAAGCCTTTTCCGCAATAGTTCGTCCTCTCGGAATTTTTCCCCGAAAATCGGTAGAAATACTGTTTAGACGGTTTATATAGATTATAATCAAAGTGTCTACATCATAATTACAATGATAAGGGAGAGCTATGCCTGTAAATGACTTCAAAGCATGAATTTTGAGGCGTTCCTCAAATTTCAGAATTCTTTTTCGAAAATAGGAAAACATACAGCATAACCGGTATACACACATTATAATCAAAGTGTATACATCATAATTATAATGATACATAGAGCTATACCCCATAGGAGATTGACGCAGCGGCTTGCTTTTATCGCTCATGCCTAGATTGGTGGGGCTGGACAGCTGTCAATCGCTACGAGATTACTCTGGGGGGCAGCGGCCAGACAGCTGCCACCACTGCCGTCGTTACAGGGCCAGTTCAATTCATAACAGCAGCCCGGTATTGGGAAAAAATGCTGATTGATGCGATTTACATCAATGTGTGAATTTCTATGAAATTTAGGTGGCACGTTGGCCACTGCACTGGCATGACCCGGCAATGTTTACAGGATTTATAAAAATTTAGTGCAATCTACTAGAAATTTTAATTAACCCAAATTTTTTATCGAAAACTTTTGAAGTGGCATATACACGCACATGGCCTTACTCGTCAATGTGGTAATATAACACATTTTATTTGCATATATGGAAAACCATACAATATTGGCTGTAGTGAGTCAGTAAAACAGTTCTCTATGTTGAAAGGAGGGAGAACGTGCACCAGGTCCCTCCGCCTCATACATCAACGTCCCTGACTCACGACCACTCACCGACAGACCACACGCCTACCTGACCGTACACTTTCCACTTATTAGCCCCACGGTATAACCGAATCCGCGGTGTACCGGGCTTCCACTGTGTGCGCATATATATATATATATATATATATATATATATATATATATAATATATATATATATATATATATATATATATATAAGCTCTGTGTGTGTGTGTCCAATAAATGGGTCACAGTGGGGTATATATCTTTAGCATACATCGGTGAGTACATTTTTCTAGGCCAGCTTGTAAATATGGAAGGAGATGTAAGACCAGAAATTTTCCGTCGCATCAAGCTGGGATGGCAAGCATTTGGAAAACATGCTATTGTTCTCAAATCAAATATGCCCATAAATCTAAAGAAAACAGTTTACGACCAGTGCATTCTTCCAATGCTGACTAACGGCTGTGAGACCTGGACACTCGATGAATTTACAAAAGGAAATCACATTTACCAAATTTACATCAGATAAATTACCTAAGTCAAAAGACATCTTGGAGAAGACAGCAGCCTTGAAGTGGCAATGGGCCGGCCATGTTGCTCGGATGAAAAATGGAATGAAGTCCAAGAAATCATCGGAGACCAAAAGAAAGACTGCCAGACCGTTGGGACAAAGACATACGCAGGGTTGCTGAAGTTAACTGGCAGAGAATCGCCCAAGAACGTTCTACCTGGAGAAGACTATTGAAATTCTACCTGAATTACTAACTCTGAGGCCACATCATCTTCTAACATATTCTCAAGTATACAAAATCTGATTGAAGTAGTTTAAATGGAATGGCAGATATACCAAATTAACCTAAAAATGTATGGCCGCCATTGTAAAAATTAGTACTCCAAGTTCAATCACTTATGTTTACTTGGCCTATCATAGTTTTACTTACCTGCCAAATTGTTTTAATATAGGTAAATGAAAAATCTTTATTTATTCATTTGATGCTATTTTCCAAAATGGCGAATCAATATTAATCTCAAAATTTGGTTTAAATCGGTGGAATGGTTCCCAAGGTATGACAACACCACAAATTTTAAAATGGCTGCCATTTAGGAAGTAAGTGCCCTGGTTGAAATGTAGTCCACATGTTCAAAATTGAAAGGGGACGCACACAAACAGGGAAGTAATCTCATAACCTTTCTTTCTATCTGAAAGTAGGCTAAAAATTACGCCTATGGATGTTATGCTTTGAAAAGGAAATTGAAGTTTGTGTACTTTATAAATAAAAACTATACCTAGCTTATAAGGAAATTATTTTATGTAGTATGTATGTGTAGGTACTATTTATTAATTAACTTTAATGTGTATTCAGTTGCACAAAGTTCAAAGAGGATTTTCAAGTCACAGTGCATGATCATGCAATGGTAGATGTTGTTTTATCATCATGAAAGATTTAATATGTGGGCATCAAGTACTTGCCAAATTCATATGCAATGACTTTGGGTCACTACGATATGTAATTTTAGCAAAAGATTGTAGCCCAACTTGATTTTAAAAATGTAATATTTCTTTGTAATTGCTTTTATTTTTGTGTTTTTTTTCTCAATGATCAACCAAATAAAAATTTGTAAAAAATAAATTTTCAATAAGTTAACACATATAAGTAAATTTTTAAACCACACAAGTGTGTTATTGAACTTTTAACATTGAAATTAACTAAGCAGTGGTCATCTTGCTGGAATTTTACATTAATTCTTGTATTGTAATAAAATATTTTTAACTGAAGAAACTAAAGTCATTAATATTTTTTGGTACTATTTTGCGTACCTAGAGGCTAATATAATAATATATTTTATGCTTAAACCTTTCCCTCGCTGGAATAATTCATATTTTGGAAAGCCTTGTTTTTTGCTCAAGAATTTATGAAATTATATTTTACTAAGTTTTTTAAGACTTGACATGACCATGTTTGGAAGTTTCAAATTTTTCCCAAAATCTTCATCCCTTATTCAATAAGACCTAAATTTCAGATAGATTACCTGCCCTGTAAGCAAGGTGTGGCAATTTTGTAACAGAATGCAGCTTACAAAGACAACCTTGGAAACAATTGGACATCATAATTCACTGAAAGTTTGAAAAACCTTAAAACTAAAACTATATGTGCTAGACCAAAAAGAACTATTTGGGAATTAACCCACCTTCATGAAGAGTTTGACTGGAAAAAGTTCTATTACTATCTGAAAATTTTGATATATATATACATATATACGCGTGCGCACACACACACACACACACACACACACACATATATATATATATATATATATATATACAGTAAGGGTTAGCCCATGACTTTTTTGTATTGTCACGGAGCAAGAACAGTTACCTGTTAAAAAATTTGATTATCGTACAAAGACTGAAAAAAATATTTCATTGGTATATGTAGGTAATAATGAAATGATCTCAACATTGTAGCGACTGGGTCCCATTTAATATTTCTCTATCCACTAGGCCAATGCCACTTACGATAGTGCTATCCAGTGAGTCACTGCGGCCCCACTTGGAATTGCTCTATCCACTGAGCCACTATGGCCTTACTTGGAATATCTCTATCCACTGAGCCACTAAGGCCCCATTTGATATATATTTATCCACTGGGACACTGTGGCCCCATTTAATATTTCTCTATCGACTTGGCCACTGTGGCCCCACTTGGTATCGCTCTATTCACTGAGCCACTGCAGCCCCACTTGGAATCTCTATCCACTAGCCACTAATGCCTCACTTCATATAGTTCTATCTACTGAGCCACTGCTGCCTCACTTGGAATATATCTATCCACTGAGCCACTCTGCTGGCACACTTGGGACTTTATCCACTGAGCTACTAAGGCCCCATTTGATATATACCTAGCGACATGTTCAATGTGGCCCCACTTGATATAGTTCTATTCCACTAAGCCACTGTGCCCCACTTAACATACTTCTATCCACTGAGCCACTAAGGCCCCACTTGGAATCACTCTATCCACAGCCACTGTGGCCCCACTTAATTAACTCAACATTGTAGCGAGACATTTAGAGTAAACAGAAATTATATTCCATTACTTTCATATCTATGCAATATTCCCCATGCATTAATACAAAACATTTCATAGGGAAAAAGTAATTGAAAAATGAGTTTTTAGGGTAAAAGGTAATGATTGCATAATCTGATCTTGCTGAAATTTGAACTTGACCTGAATTTTACCCTGAAGATTCGTTCTACAAAATTTGAAGAACTTCTGTTGAGTTTCAAGGTATTAAAGACGGACAGACAGAGATTGTTTTGTTATATAGGATGTATATGTATTTGAATATGTACATATGTTTGCTTATAAAATATTAAGTACCTTTTTTCAAGTATTGTATTCTAATGTTTACAGTAGCTATTTTTAAATCCCAGATTACAGACATTTATAATATGTACTTACCCATTTCTTTTAGTAAAATAAAACTGAGCTTTATATATGTATATGCAGTATACACAGAATAAATGCTTATATATATATATATATATATATATATATATATATATATATATATATATATATATATATATATATATATATATATATATATATATATATAATATATATATATATATATATACACACACACACACACACACACACAGAAATGTGGAAGTGTTTTTGAAATTTTTAAATTCCTTCAGTTTAGACAAATTAGAATGGTTTGTTGTCAGCAATGTGTGACCACTCCGGTTTTGCAGGACAGGCAAGATGAAGGTACCAGAGTGGGTGGACCTTGTGAAGAGCGCACGCTTCAAGGAGCTGGCTCCATATGACGAAGACTGGTATTACACTCGCTGCGCTGCCCTTGCCAGGCACATTTACTTCCGTTCTCCAGTTGGTGTGGGTGCAGTCACTAAGATCTTTGGAGGTCAGTTCATGCAGATAAATCAGCAAGATTTTTTATGAGTTGGCCAGCAACCAGTGGTAGGTTAGGTTAGGTGTGCAACATCAAACAAACCTCAAATGTCTTTGTCACCATTTAGGTCAAACAAATAATTTTTAATCAGATTATTCACTATCATCTAATGAAAATAACCAACTTCAACAACATTGGGTAATCATATAAGTAATTATTATTTCCATAAACAATTAGTACATAGAACGCAATCAAATTATAACAATCTTTCTTCCCAACAGCCCTGAGAATCTGTATAAAAAGTTGGTGGATGTGCTGCGAAGTCATATTCCCTCTGATTCTCTCAATTTGCAGAGTGAGTAAAAGGAGAGGTACTCTTCTGTATATTACCAAGGAAGACTTTGCAGCACTCCATAATGTAAGTGTTCCTGATTTGAACCTGGGAGCACATGAAATTGCAGTGATGGGGCTAAGTCAGAAAACAAGTAACTTTTTTTAATATTTGGATATGGCTTTCGACGCTAACCTTTCCTTTCTGTTTATCTCTCCCTATCCACTATACCCCTTTCCTGTTCTACTTCATAGAATATAGGATGACCTCAGAACTAAGACAACTCCTGAATTTTTATTTTGGCGTCCTATATTAGCAGGATTATTTAATTGTGGTGCTAAAATAAAGGTTTGATGTAACCAAATTTTTCCTCTATTCTTATAGCGGTGATATTCTCAGTTCTAAAAATTACTATTCCTTTTATTGTTTACAATATTTACATTTCTTTTAAAGACCTTTTATAAATAGAAATATGAAATATTACCATTAAAAATAATTAGTTGCGAGTTATTGTAATACAAGTAGATCATGTAAGTACTGGTAGCAACAATATTTCGGCATGTGTAGGCAATGTATGTGCTCAGGCTGCTCTATAATTGTAAGCCTTTAAAACTGGAAAAATAAAAATCTCGTGTACATGCTGTGGAAGCTTTTTTAAAAGTCTGTAGTTTATTCATGTACAGTGTTTGGTTCATTGATCTTTGCTATGTTATATTGTATGATTTGAAGGGCCATGGACTTTTCGTGATCGCAAATAAGTGACTATAATTGTGAAATTGTCACAAAATTGAGTTTGTATGCGAAATATGGTATATTGGACTTTAATGTGCTAAAAAAGTTCACATTTTGTAGTAAAATGTTTAGTATTAAAAAGCAAACACCCACTTACGTTTTAAAACTAGTACCGAGTTTTCGTATTCCTGTAAATATCGTAACCTCATGATTCCGTTCAAACAAAAATTCTGACTTAATTTCTCCCCTACAAAACATTTGACAGAAAATTTGTATTATGGTCCAGTGTTTACAAATATGCACCATGCGATTACTATTGCACAGATAGTAACCACAACAACATGTTAACACAAAATGGCGTGTCTCAATGTGCGCTTGTGGTACGGCGGTGGGTGTGCAAACTATGTTCTCTTGTACAGCTGCGAAATAATTTCTCATGTATGGCAACTATGGCTGATCTCCAACATGTTTACGTGTGCGGAGTGAAGGTTAACCAATGTGGGGGGACAAATTATTGCACAAGTGAAAATAATTTTTTTAAATTATATTTTTATACTAAGTTAAAACATTAAAATGTACTGTATGTTAACAAATTTCTGAATGTGTTTTGGTGATGGGGGATTTTTTAATACCAATATCTCTTAAACTTTGAAAGTCATTTTTTTTGTAAAGATGTGAGGCCTATACGCACCGAAATATGGTAGCTTGTTACTCGCCTCCAGCACAGGGTTGCTTCCTGCTGGCCAGCAATGTCCTGTGCCATTGGCCGTTCCACATCCTGTCACCCGTCGTCTGAAAAAACTACTGTGAAAATTACGTGGAACTTTTTTTTATTTCATGATGACACATGCTGCACTGCAGGAATGCGCACTCTATGGACGACTTCCCCCCATCTACGAGCCACGTGCGCTCAGGGACGGAATATATAAGTGGCAAACCAGAAAATATGTACCGCGCTAATAAAGCCCACAAGTCTGGGTAGCTGATTACATAATTGTAAATTACGTCCGTAATTACAATACCCATTGCCATTATGCATGCAAAAGACACCCCCACAATTTGAATACATATTGTTGAGAATTTTACTACTTGTGGCTAGCTCCGGAAGAAGTTCTTACAATCTCTAGAGATGCATCCCTGTGACCTTGTAACGTCACGACCAGCCCGCCCCAGAGACTGATTCTAATATGTTGTTGCCTCCACGCAGGGCAATAAGAAAAGCACAGTGCTGCTGCACCCTCAATAAATGTGCCCCCGTTGTGAAAGACTATGTTACCCGCCTGCACACTGAAGAACTGTTGGTGAGTGAAAATTCAGTATAAATACAGCCCCAGCAGATGTGCTGGGCTCGGCGACCAAAGAGGACATGGGCCATCACCAGTTTGCAAAGACTTGAGTCTGCTGAAGACTCTTGGCCTAACCTGTAACCCCCTCAGTCCGGACGGACCTAACCTCTCCTTGAGTCTGCGAGGACTCTTCTGCGCACCTCCTTAGTCTGCAATGACTATCCGCTTACCCAGTCTGCGAAGACTTCTCTCAATGCCTACACATCGCCGAAGACCTGCAAGTGAGACGACTCCAGCTACAGGTATAACCCGCCTTAAAACCCGGTAATCCTTGCCCTAGTCAACTTCTTTTAACTCCGCAGTAACAAGTTGCCACGTTTCATATTGCATACCAGATTAGCTTCCTCTTAAACATTTTAGCTGCTGCAAAAATTGCCTTGCTATATATTTTGATTTGCTTAGCTGCTATTAAGTTGCATGCTATAGCCTGCTCGATCTCAGGCTCGCCTTCACCTGACCCTGTTGCTCACATAATTTACGTATTGTATTTACTCCAGTGCTTAGCAAGCAATTTTAACTGTGTGAATTATATTTTGCTGGTTCTCTCTAGGAACTAATCCCCTTATTTTTAAAACACCACCTCTTTGTGTTCCGTTAATTATAGTTAAAGAGCCCCTTTTCCCTGTACTCTGGTACTTTGTAAACTTGTCTCATACTAGTATAGTAAACAGATGTACAATAGAAAAGGAGGTATCCAGTGCAGATTACGATGTAGGGAACGTTGCTCCCTAGCACATGCTGCAGTCAGCTCCACATTCGAGGATGAACCTCAAATAAGGTATCACGATCAAGCTCTGCGACCCATTTCCCCATTTATTCCCCTGGACTTTTCCACATCATTAGATCACCTTCTCTATGGCCAGTGGCCAAGATAACCCAACGGCAACGGCAGAATATGAGGAGCAGGAAAAGCTTCTAGCTCGGGAGAATGAAGCTATTCTCAGTGACATCCTTGCTAGGCAAGTCCAGAAGACCACGAGTAACCTTAAATTGCAGTCTACGCTTTACTAGGGTAAAACACACAGATAGCACAGTCCTCCCTAAATTCTGTTCCATCAAACTTGCATCAGGAAAAATTGCCTGGGTCCAACTCCTGGCCCAGCCAACCGACCCCGTGCATCACCCCCACAACTGCAGATTTTATTCCATCACGCTGACCTACTCGCCCAGCAAAGATCTCTGCCAGACCCACACCCCTACCACCAAGTCAGATTAACCTCACTTCATTTCATCCATTTGGGATCACTCTCATCCTGTATATTGGCGACCCTGGTAATGAGGAGGATCGAGCTCTCTGGATGGGCAGCCACTTCCTTCTGCCTCACTCTGGGGTTTGGCTCCCCTCCAGCCCGTAGCAAACCTGCCCCCAACTGGCCTAATACTACACCTAACCCCCATTATGCCTCACCGACCTAACAGAACAGTTAGTATTCGCCGTGGTAGGCCACCACGCTACCCTATTATGTAGTCGCACCCCACCAGGATGAGTCACAGCCACGTCAGTGGCCAGAATGTGAAGGGCACAGTAGGTACACCGTCCGCTGTATTCTCTGCCAACGAGAATTTCACCACCTCTGTATCAGGTTGTATGAGCTGGTTAATACACCCGGATTAGTATATCTGTGTAAGGTATGCTGCTGAGAGCACACTTATAGACCCCGCAATCACACACTAAGACATAGCCCGAGTATTCAGGGGCTACCCAGCGAAATGACCTTACCCGAATGTAACTGAGAAAATTACGCGGACCCGAAAAATTTCTCAATACCTGCGAGGAGTACCGAGAGCATCTGGTCCCACAGAAGCAATGGGTGAGCTGCATGCACCACCAGTTAACTGGTCCCACCAAGCACTGGTGGGTGTGCTATAGAGAGTTCGTTGAAAATTTGCCCCAGTTTAAGGCTCAACTCACATCTCGGGATATGAGCCCCTGAGTGTGATTATAACCAATTTACACTCACGGGTGCAGAAACCCAACAAGGAAGCCAAATTATTTATCAGGCAAAAGGAGCGCCTGCATAAGCGAATATATCCAGAGCAGAGCGAGGCTGTATGGGTCAGCGATTACCCTCACCCTCCTCCTCTCGCTGTGAAAATGGTTTATCGCTTCCCGATCGCAGATAAGCGAGCTTGACGAGAATGAGCACCCTTCCGAGGGAAGAGAGCAGATGGCGTGTGCCCAGGTTAATGGCCCAACCCCTTTCCTCTGGCAGTTTGTAGGGCGCGATGGGACCTTGCAACCCCCCTCCACCCCCCTGCCACGCTGCTGGCACTGCTCTGGAAGACACTTTAACCAAGACTGTTCCACACGCCTGCATCAGGCAGCACATGACTCTCCTCCCCGCATATCAAATGCACAGCCCAGGTACCTGTGGCCCCTTTTGTGGAGGGAGCATGTAATCTGAGAAAAGAGTAGCAACTAACCCTCCACCCCATTTACGTGCAAGCGAAGTCAAACCGAAGACCATTAGTGCCACTGCCTGAACGTTACCGCAGGGAAAGCGAGGTCCGGCAAGCCCCGGAAAGAAGAACCTCTCCAGTCCCTCGCCGGGAATGTCAAGGATGGCAAGCTTGTGGAACTTGCCCCGCCCGGCGACCCGTTTTCAGGTATTAGACATCACCCCCTCCCTGCACCATCCCTCTTAGATAGCATTGCCTATTAGGAAAATATATTAGTGTCTCTAACTGGGGAAGAGCACCCTGCGAGATCCCGGTACATGTCTAGTAGTGCCGAAATCGAATCTCGTTGTGACGCCACCTCGCAAGACATCATGGCACAAACCCACGGACCGCCTCACACCCAACCATTCTATCTTGAGTAGAGTTATAGTGAAGGGTAGTTCCCCTTCCATCCCCTCCACAAGCGTTAGACCGAGGTTGCGAACCTCCCATCTCCCCTAGCTTGTTCCACGGCTGCAGTGTCAGCTCCCCTCACGAGAACTTGTTAGCATGCGTTGCACAAACCATTGCTTCCTTCCCCATATGCCCTCCTCGGGAACCGAACTGGACGCAGCGGCATACCCCCTCCCTCCAGGCTCGGTCCCACCTACACCTCCCCCTGAGTAGGCGGAACGTAATCAGGATATGGAATCCGAGATGTACGGCACGTTACCCTACCCTTCCTCCCCTATCCTGGACAAGCATGGAGAAGGTGGACAGATGGAAAATGGAAACTTTGAGTTGTCTGTGGAACCTACGGTCAACTTGACCGTCCCCACCTGCTCAGAAGAAAGGTCAGGGAGAGATAGATATACTGCGACTACCGTGTTGAGCGAATGTAGAATCGCCATGCCTGGCCAGTTAGTAAACATGAGTGAATGCGAAGCCTCTCCCATGGTCAGTAGTCTGTACTGCGTACCGGTCACCTGCGCTGCTGCCACCTGAGAACTCCAGTCAGTAGCTAAGATGAAGCCTACGACAGATGTCACGCACAGTATGTCACACTAGTGACAGAGCTGAGCTCTGCAGTACTGCTACCAGCACTGAAGCAGATGCGGACCGTGCCCGGGAGGCTGGCCCCAAGCTGTTTACCACCGCCAGAGGCCCCGCTGCGCGCCAGGCGTTCATGTCATGTGCCTGGGCGGTATTGAGAGAACCTGGCCAGCCTCCTCCACTGCAGTGCCTCACATTGCGACTGGGTGACGTTGCATTAAGGAACCCTGTAAACCTGCTTAAGAGCGTGGGGCCAGAACTCGCTGTGAATATGCTGTAACCCGCCACCCAGAAATTCGAATCCTTCTTAAAATTTCTGTGTGTAAAACCTGTAACTTTGTAAGTTGTTTCCAAATTAAAAGTTGTGTACTGAGGTCATAACCTCCAATATTTTGTTTACTCCTTGTTACACAGTTTAACATAAAATTTTCTTTCACTTGTGAAACCCATAATGTAACAATGAAACACATCCCATCAGAAACTCATGGCTAGAAGTTTGATGTACAGTAAAACCCTTCTGTTATGACTATCTCTCTATGATGATCCAATCCCGAGGATCCATGTAAAGTTTGGGTCGAAAAAGTCGAAAATTTGAGGCACATCTAAAAATAGATAAAGTAATCCCTCGCCAATCGCTGTATCTTGAACCGCGGTTTCAGTTATGTGCAGATTTGTTTTTGCAGACCTTTTCTCCAACTGCGGTTCTAGTTTCTATTCATGGTTTTCAGTCTATGGAAAACTAGCCTGTACTGATGTTAGTGGTCGTGCATTTCTCAAGCTTGACATTTGTTGTCCCAAGCAGCATGAAGCAGTAAATTACTTACTGCCAGAAGGGGTACTGGTGTATTGTCTTAGAAAGGATGGGTGGGGGGGGGGGGGGAGCTGCAGATGGGTCAGTAAATATTCTTTGTCCTACTCACATGCCGGCATCTGCCTCACCCTCCGTCTTTTTTCTCTACCATTATCCCTCCTCATTTGCAGTCAGCGGCACATTACACAGACTAGTTTCTTAGTCAGTGTATGTATAATAACTTCAAATTTAATTTAATGCTCTTTATTTAATTTAATGCTCTTTTTTAATTATTTTTTTCAAGTTTATGTGCACCCACGCCTACGTAATATGCTAATCTTTATGGTGGGCAATTGTTTTTTTTCTTGTGAAGTCAATTTTATGTGTAAAGTGAATAAAGATAAGTGTGTGGAAATTAAATATGTTCTTATGTTACTGGTACCATATTATAGCGAGTGACGCCATCTGCGTGTAGGCATCTAAAGTTTTTGATGAAAAATTTGGGATAGTTAATATTTCAAGTAGACAGCACTAAATATTTATATTCCCGTAAACATTGCAGGGCATCATTGTGCCAGTGCAGAGACCAACACGTTGCCTACATTTTGTATAAATTTAACACATTGACGTGAATTGCATCTATCAGGATGTTTTCCCAACGCTGCCAGCCCCAGCACGCGAGTGAAACATAATCACCGTACAGAAAGGTTTCTAATCTTTGCCATATATTTCCACATAGGCCTAAATGGACGTGTAGCCAAATGTTATGTCATCCGCCAGAAAATAAAATGCATTAATATGGCAGTCGTGTGTATTCTGTTGCCAGAGACGGAAGCAAAGTCGAGTCACGACACGAGTGCCGGCCGAGCGGTATTGATAGTTCACATAGACTGGAAGGGATAGCCAGCTAACCGCCATCCTCGCCTCCCCTCCGGCCAGACCAAAGCAAGAGCATGGTGCGCGCATACGTATTGTGTAACGCCTCCTAAACTTTTTATCGCTACGTGTCTCATAGCAATGTATGATCCACGAGACCTGTGTAATAGATCTTTAATAATAACTTTGTATTTTAATAATAGTACATAGCCTAATCTTTTCACACACTTTCAATGGCCATGTCATACTGTGTTTAGGCCTTCTTTACAAGGGGTGGTCCAATATGCCTTTCTTGGGTATCAAATTAATTAGATGTCCAGCTATTAAAATATACATACATATTATATATAAAAAGTTTTTTTGTGCATTAGAGATAATTGAACATGAACTCATGCAAAAATGGCAAGTTTGGTGGGTATATATGGATTAGGGGTGGGTCAAAATCGCCCCAAAATTTAAATTTTTTATTCCTCCCCCCCCCCCCCCCCCCCCAATTACGACTCTATTTTCGGGAACCGCGAGGGTTCGTAATAGGTTCTACTGTAAATAAATCGCATAGTGAGTATGCCTAGTATTTTTCCTTAGAAGGAATCTCAGATAATCCAGTAGAAGTAATGCGAGTTTACTATTATTTTTTTGTTTGCGTATCCCTTGTCGTAGTATAGAAGAGTGTAACTGAAGAATTATGCGTGAGCCGGTATTCTGTGAATGTACCGCCGTCCGTATGGTCAGGGTAACCTCTCTATACTCAGGGTGAGTTAGAAGCCCCATAAGCTAAAGCCATGAGAAATGCAATCTCATCCTCAGCCATTCAGGCTGAATCATTATGCATAATTTGAATAAGTAAAAGTGAACTTACCCCTATATGAAGTAAACTCACTCTTGTACAAAAGTTGGTTAAGAGTGTTTTTATCCTGCTTGTAACCTGGCTAGGAGGGACAAACTAAAATTATGACTTTTCATTAACCTCCTTAAGGAGGTTCGCCAGTGTAGGGCGTCTAGCCAGAATTTTTGTATGTAACCGCCCTTATGATGTACGCCAGTGTAAGGCGCTCAGAATTAAACATCACTTTTGCTATCCTGCTATAACCACCCAAAAAGGGATAAATATATTCTTCTAGGTTAGACTTATTTTTGTATAATCTCTCGCGTACGACACATGCTTAAGTATACCCATGTTAGCCTGTAAGAGTGTAAAATGTGTTGAGAAAATATCTCACCCCCAGCGTGTACGAATAACTTTTCACGTCTGTGAAACCCTAGTTGAGCAATGTCAGTTCCACGCTCTCATGTTCACGTGCCTGAGCCCCTTCATGTAATGTTAAACGAAGGCCCACACCTATCTAAGTTCATGAACCGTCTGTCCCAGTGCAGACCCTAAAGTTACGTGCGCACTAACCAGATAAAAACCTTGCTCAAACGTTTAGTGCTCAAGCAAGTACGTGTGTAATAAATTAGTGTTGTACTTTTGTATTTATTGTCAATACAAATTGTATAGCCTAGTTTGTTCAAAATTGTATTCAGTGTTTACCGCAAAGTATGTTATGTATGCACGATGACCTTGTGACGTCACGACCAGCCTGCATCAAAGACAGGTTTTAATTTGTCATAGCATCCACGTGGGGCGATAAAAGCGCAGCGCTCCTGCACCCACGATAAATACACCCTCATGGTGAAAGGCTACGGTACCCCCCGCATCCCGAAGAATTGCTGATAATGAAAATTCAGTATAAATACAACCTAGAGGAAAAAATAAATTAAATTGGGATATTTACGTGAACGCCTTCTGCCACACTCTGGGGTATGACTCCCCTCCAGCCTGTAAGCCTATAGCAAATCTGCCCCCCCCCCCCCCCAGAGCGGCCTAATACTCCATTTAACCCCCTTATGCCTCACCGCCTTAACAGAACAGTTAGTTTTTGCCGTGGTAGGCCAAGCTAGGCTTGTTAGGATAATCAGTCACCATGATACCCTCTGATTAAGTCATACCCCATAGCGCACATGTCAATGGTTTGGTGATAAAATGTTTAGGTGCATAAATTATGCTATGGTGTAAAATATGCAGAAATATTTGGTAACATAGGTATAATTCTATCAATTGTGATGACAGGACATGTCAACTTACATAATGTGTATATGAAAGTGTCCGGTAACTTTTTTTTTGTTAGGTAGTGGCGTGAAGGGAGTGTGTGTTCATGTTGCAGGTCGGCAGAGGAACGGGGTGTGCCCGTCGCACTACTGCCGGGGTTCCAGCGGGGTCGCTCGCAAGGCCCTGCAGTCTCTGGAGCAACTTAAGCTGATAGAGAAGACAGGTGATGGTGGCCGCAAACTGACGGTGCAGGGCAGGCGGGATCTGGACCGCATTGCTGCTCAAGTCAGGCCCAAGAAGCAGTCCCTCATCCTCCAGTAATCCCCCCCCCCCCCCCCCCGTGCATTCAATAAACAAGTGTCTGTAATGTACATGCTGCTATTTTATTTCCTCAGTTCACTATCCTAAAGCTAAGTAAAATAAAATAAACATAAATACGGGTGAAACTAAATTTACAAAGCTAACCTAGGAGGGTAACAAAAAAATCTGAATGACTAATTAATTATTAAGAAACCAAATATGTCAAAGTGCTAAAGTGTGTCTGCAAAAACATAAATTGAATAAAATCTCATATTTAGTATGCTTTTTATTTTCAAGTTAGGTTGGGTGGGAGGTAATTATTTGCAATCAAGGGGTCTACGACCAAAAAAAGATGAAAACCACTTGTGTTGCCTCGTGTTATGAGGGGTAAGGGTGGCTGGAGTTGGTTTATTGCCTCTGGAAGTGAGGAGGTGGTGTAGGAAAGCCTGTTTTACATTGGTCGAGTATGCTGGGCCGAACACTTGGCCCAGCATGTACTCATCCTATTACTTGTGTGGGTGTTCACATTGAAGTTTGAAAAGTAAGACAGTATACTTGTGAGCATTGCACAAAGCAGTGAAAATTTCTGATTACCTTGTCGGAGTGCAGTGAAAAGGTGTTTAACAGGGTTTCAGAAACCTTGTTAGACTAAGTAAGGAAATATTGAACAAAGAATTGAATAGGGAAAAGAGATTTTGGGTAAGAGACTGGATGAAGCGGAGTGACACTCGTGGGGCATCAGCACTCTTTTTGAGGGAGCTAGTGACTAAGGTTGTTGAGTGCAGATTGTTTTGCGAATGATGCTGGGAAATTTTTGGCACCCTTTAGGAGTTAGTTGCACGTAAGATTCAGGGAAAAGATACTCAGAAGAGAGATGCATTACCCTTACGATTGAAGGTGGAGATGACATAAACATTTCTTGCAGATGGAAACAGTTACAGGTCTCTGCAACACATGTTTAGAGTTTCAAAGGCAGCTATTTCTCATTTTATTCCAGAAGTGTGCAACGCCATCTTTGAAAGTCTCAAAAGAATTCATAAAGGTGATTGTTATACTGGTATTCACTACAGCTGTGAGATCCCACGTGCTGCAAATACATTAGCATTTCCACAGTCATCACCTTCATTGTGTCCATATGTGCTGTAGTAAAAGAGAATGCTCATAATTTCCCTCACTCATTTCCTCTATTATATCCTGCCTTCTCCACTATGGCTGTTCACTCTACCCCCAAGCAATCTGATGCAAAATGTTTGTTTACCAACCATCCCTTCACACACTTTCGAAGCTCATTTTATTCTTAGGAAGCATTACAAATTTTGAATACCATAGGAAATTAATGTGAGAACCACATATATGCCGAAAAGCTATAAACTTACTCATTCAAAATTTTTACGCTGAAAGAACATATTTTGTTTATAGTTAAGTTATGCTGTTTGACATATTTTATAACAAGTAGGGTGGAATATTGCTGTACATTCGCATAATAGTCTTCAGAGATGGTATTTATCTACTTGAAATATGAAATTGTTTTTTTAAATAAACATACTGTAAAAAATTTATTGCTAGGTAGCGATAAGTTTTATAAGAGACTAACAGCAATGTTAAGCACTATTATCTGTTGCTTCGGATACACTGCAGTAGAAGAAATTTTGTCATAAGGTATGTTTTCAACCTAAAACAAAAAAATATATATTTTATTGCTGATGTGCAGTGGGACATTTTTTAAATGTAAAATGTATGCACTTATCATTATGTTGTTTGCAACAATGTGCATTTGCACGCACTTACAATCCTTTACTTATGATAAATCGCATTCCATACTTCCAACCAAAACAAAGAAAATAATTAACGACTGTTATTCAGGTTGACATTTGTGGAATAAAGCATCTCCGGTGCACTTTCATATCAGTCGTTAAATGTGTGTCATCATAATTATCGTTATAATCAAATAAATTGTATGTTATGTACATATTTTCATGCACATTATGAAGCAAACCCTATTTTCGTATTCATATCTTTTGCAAATAACCTAAAACGGTGCACAAATGTGAGTTCCAAGTGATTTACTCATGATATTCATTAAAAAAAATATATGGTTGCAACACTTAAAACATATCTATTACTTTTGTGTTAGGGACAGTACAAATTTAAATTTATCAAAAATGACACTGGTTTTATATTTATTTATCCTGTTGACCATATCGAATAAAATCATATAAAATAAATATATTTTTTGTATTTAAATACACACACAGGACCATCTACAAATGAATACAGTGTATAAGTCATGTCTCGAAGACCCCTCAATGTTAGTTTTGGCGACTTAGTCTCAAGAGAGCTATTAAATAGCTAAAACAAGTTTCAAGTGAAAACACACTCAGGTGAGCACTAGATTAAACCTAGTCTCAAAACGAATTTCAAGCTGCTTTTATTAAATAGTATCTGTTCTCAAGAGCTGATACGCGACTATTAATATGGCCCTAAGCAGGGTGTGGAAGGAATAGTCTTGGTAAGATACCAAGAAGCCGTCTTACGCACTGAAAGTGCGGTGAAGAGGGAAGATAAGCTGGAAGGCTGACTATCAGGCTGGTCAGTTCCGTAGCACTCGCAAGAGTGCAGTGAGGAAATGAAGACTGCTCTGCAGTAAGCTGGTCGGTTCCCAGCACTTGAGTGTGTGGTGGGAGACTGAAGACTGCTCGAGCCTCCTTTTATAATAAACTGAGCTACTGCCTCAGTGCTCATTGGCCGACGTCTTGATGGCGAAGGGATGCACCGAGTGGGGGGGGGGGGTGGCAAAAGCATAGCTTCTCTGGTGTATCACTGGCCGGCTTGGAGTAGGAAGACAGCGGCGAAGAGGTGCACTGCCACCGCTATCTAGCGGCGGAGGATGTTACTTGGTGCCTTTGGTGCATAGCTTCGGTGAGACTGAATAATAAAATACAACTGAGCAGGAATATCCATTACTAGGGTAAGCAGTACAATCTGGAGTCGTGCCGGCCAACAATGTCAAACTCCAGTGTCCGTAGCAATGCATGCTGCTGATAAGTCAAAATGCCTGTTGTTTCCAACACGTGCATCAATACTATGAATTAATTTGGCAAGATATGTCTATGAACATGCTTTATATGTGATCTGTTTGCTCATCTTCTGTCAATAAATATCTGCCTTCTCTACTTGTCACACCATAATTGGCTGCATGTCCTTAATATGTAGGGTCCCGCTTAAATAAAAGGAGCTTAGAATATGACACACAGCGTCACTTCGCAGTGACTGCCCGCAAGAACATTCACTAGCTTTTTAGTTTTAGATTATTTTTAAATCACCCAAATACATCTTTTGTTCATTTGTAGATAATTTAATTAAATTCAGTTCAATATTACTCTAACACAAATCCACAACCTAACTACATAGTACACTATATACCAAAAAGTAATTGGGCCCTGCAAAGATAGGCAATTCAGTAAGCCAGCTGACTTGTGTTTCATGGCATTGTGTGTGGCACCGCTGGTGTTTGTTCGCGGTAGCATGAACACACAGGCCTATTGTAACATTGTGGCATTTTTACGGAATGGACCTGTGTCATGGTTCAAGGGCTACTATGCACTGGTATGCCCGACGACAATGTTCGCTGATTGGACTGGCCTGCCCAGAGCCCTGACCACAAATCTATAGGACGAATTGGATCACTGGGTGAGGGCTCGTCAGGCGCAGACAAAATCCATTGCTCAACTCGTGGAATGGTTGCAACAGGAATGGCGACGAATCCCCATGGATGTCCTGCAAACTCGTAGAGAGCATGCCAGACGGGGTGGCTGCTGTTATAGCTGCAAGAGGTAGTCCTAGCAGATTCCAACAGAGTTATGATCACCAAGTACACATTGTGTACAAGTGCCCAATTACTTTTTGGCAGATAGTGTACTAGGTAATATTTTATTATTGGTAAAATTAAAATACTCCTTGAATAGTGAAAATGTTTCTACAAAGAAATGGCAGAAACCAATTTGTTTTCATTTTCTTGGTAAAATCAAGAGTACACAAATTTTCTTCTAATGCAGTTGTCTTTTTATTGAGATGCATGACACTTACTGGCTATTAAGAATAAACAACCTTGCTTCATCTACGAGCAACTATGGACAAAGTTTAAAGCATAGAATTTCTACCGGAGACCCTACAGCCTCGAGGAAGATCTCAAACCAGATGAAGCTTCTGTCAGAAGAGTAAATTCGATTGTTACAGCTACAACTTGGTCAAAGTCAAATTGAGACACACCAGCAACTCGATCCGGAGTTACGTGACAGCGTTGTTTGGGCATGCAATCGCCAGCTGGAAGCCCCTTGCAAGATGTGGATACCTCGAGCTCTGTGGGGAGAAGTGTGTGTACATTTTCATAACCACCCAGATGCGAGACACCTCTAAACCAGAGTTCGGTATATATAGGATGGCATGAGCCGTGATGTCTGATGGTATGTCAGTGAGTGCCCCTAATGCTGCCAATAAGGCATACTACGTCAGGCATGCAAAGCTCTGCAAACCCGACATACCTTGGAATAAGGTTGCAGCGGACCTAATGGGACCCTATCGCAGAATCACTAGAGGGATCCCCGCTATCTGTTACGGGCACAATTTCTCGCTGGGTAGAAGCCCTACCTAGTCGAGACCTGGCATATTGTTGCCAAGTTTGATAAGGAGATATCCCCAAAGCATTTTTCAGACAAGGGCATACAGTTTTCCAGCGCCATGTAGCATAAAGCTTGCCTAGGATGGGTAGTTGAGACATAGATGCTGCAGTCATGCCAAACCCCCCCCCCCCCCCCCACCTCCAAGTCAACCTCACAGAACGCCAAAACCAGGAACTTAAGAAGCGCCTATGCTTAAACCTGGAAGAAGATCACCGCCACTGGGACCGCCATTTGCCAAGAATACTCTTCGCCCTTTGCAGAAGAACAAATAAAGCCACAGCTTCAAGCTCTAGCCAACTTCTGTTGGGCCGCACTCTGCAACGGCCAGGAGAATGGCAGTAGGAGCACGCTCCTATCACTATGCTGCAGCCAGAAGCTATTTGTCAAGCCACTGAGATACACTTAGACAAAGCCCAGGAGAATTAAGAGGAATACCATAGCTGGAAATGTCCACCACCTCGATCTGGAACCTGTTCCATCACCATGGGCGAGACTGTATTACTCCGCAGACATTAACTGAGCAAAGGGAAAGGGGAAATAGTTCAGCGCAGGATTGGCCAGTAAATGGGAAGGATCCTATAAGGTCAGACACCAAAAGAATATCTACTGGGCAGAGGATAGTCGTGGGATAATCAGAAAAGTTACGAGGCCAGATGAGTCCATATCCCCTAAAACCGCACCCCCACACCCCCTTGGCAAAGCACCTGTATGACTCGCCATCGTTACCCCCCCCCCCCCCCCAACATATCGGACAGGGTTAAGGAACATGTTCCTCCTGGCAGGTGGATGGAGGGCTCTAAGTCTCTAGCCACCTGGGCGAGTGAGAGCGAGTCTGGTAATGACCAGCAATTTCACCGTACCAGTTATGACACCAGTCCTTAATGCAAGGAAGGTGGGAACATCGATTAGGACTGTGCCGTTCACCCTTGTTGAGTTCTACCAGAAGTTTGCGAAGCATCCTGAAAAGTTGACCCTAAGTATAACTAAGATTTCCTGGAGAAGTCAGGCAGGTCGGAAGAACAGCCATCAACATTTTCACCAGACCAGAACTTCATTTGCCAGTTACGCCAGATCGTCACACCGCCAGAGCCTGCATCACGACGGACTGCAGCTGCCGCTCAAGCGGACTACGCCAGCCGGAGGCCTACGACGACGGATGTCATCGCGGTTGACCCTGCTGAACAGTCGCTGCTCTACAAGAGCAGCACCCACAAGGTCCAGCTCTCCACTGAGACCACGGTTACCTCTGATGGTGTCAACATCCTTGTGCCCCAAACCACACTCGGCGCAGAGGCTGCTGTCTTCCATTACCTAGAGTATCGTAGCACAGATGATCGCACTCAGGAGAAGGAACAGGGTGAACCCAGGGAGCAATCTGGGATTTTCTTGAATACTCTTGGCCATGTTCAACAGATCTGAGAATGGGAGCCAAGAGACCTACCCCAGAGATGACTGAGAGTCAGCTTCAAGCAGAGCCACTGCCTCGCTCCAGACCTGCCTCCAGGGCAACGGCAACACAGTTCTCTGTGTTGAGTCGCAGCACTTCCGGCCAGACCAAGCATCAGTCACAGCTCAGCCAGTTGTGGGGACTGCTCACATCAGCGGAGAGATCTGCCGTCCTAGACGTCGACATGGAAGCAGAAGGCAACGTACTGGGACCTACGCCCTAGTGTCAATATAGCTAGTTAGCCAACCCCCAGAGCTACAAATTTTATGCAGTGCATGCCTGCATTAGACCATGGTGATGCAGCACTTGCTGTAAGCTAGAGTAGTTATGGTGTTCGACATGTTAATCAGTGCTACAATGCATTGAATAAAAGCTCTTTCAACAGGTTGGTGTGTCGAGTGCTTGTTTTGACATCCGTTCCCTCACACCCTAGGGTTAACCTGTATTATATTTACCTTAGCTTTGTTATCTCTTGAAAATATGTGTGCAGTAACACAAACGAGTAGGGCAGGCTAAGAAAGCAACTGCAGACTGAAGCTGTGAGAGCATGTTGTGCGAAGAGAGCCACTACTTAAATAAATGTTGTTTTCTTTTAGAGCCTTACTTTGCAGATTACGCAACAATATTCGTTGTTCCAAATGATGTGTAATTACATTTCAGCAAGCAGCTATGGACTTTATAAAGAGTAAGACTGCAAGAAGATAAGCGAGAAGTAATGTAAGTTAAAAAAAATCAGCGAGAGTACAGACAGGTAAAATTGATTTTCTTTGCTAAATTATGTGTTAAGAGTAACTTTCAGCAAACAGCTATGGGCTTCATAAGAGTAAGGCTGCCAGAACAGAGAAAGTAAGGAAGAATCTTATGTTGTAATATTTTACAAGGGTTTACATGTACTTTTTCTTTTATAATTCTGTCTTCTATTTCCCTTGTAGTGGCGAAAGCACTTGTGTATTTTTGTATGTATAAAACCTTGCCACTTCAATCTACAAAGAAACCCTTACCCAGGAGATGGGTCTGAAAGCGCCGGCTCTCTGAAAACCTTTAGGCTTATAAATAGATAAGACGTAAAAATAACATAACACTAGGCAACGCTATAAAACCTCCATAGACGACATCAGTGCTGCAGGTTATTTAAGAGTGAAGTGCTTAAAATGGTGACCTGATTACTGTAGGATAGTCTGTCGAAAGATGTTTCCTCGCAGTCGAATCTTTTCGCGTGCAGTTCACATATTTGTTGTGAATCACCAAGTAAGAATTAATTAGTGAATGCACGCTGTAATGAAAGAGGCCAATGAGTCTCACACTGCCGGGATCCCCATAGAAAACGAACAAAACGCACAGTAATTTGAGATGCAAAAGGAAAACGACGGTGCGTTTCCTGATACCAGTTGGATGCCCAAGCTATCCTTCCCTCTTTTATTCCTTGGTGCAAGAGAGAGCGAGATAGGAATAGGTATATGTCTGAGTGAGACAGCGTGTTCCCTTTTTTATAAGTTTGTGGTGAACCAGTATAAGGGCGTTTTAGACACCACCTGTGTTATGAACAGCCTTCACCCTATCCCAGAGGAAGGAAGGTAATGTTCATGAGGGGAGCAACACAAGGTGTCGCAGCGCACAGAGTAGTGCTATGTACAGGAGCTGAAGGAGAGAAAATTGCTATTGGGGGAACGCTCTGCATTCTCGCAAAGGAATTTTCTTTCTATTCCTTCATCCTCAGAGTGGCGGCCGAGAGGAATGTCGATTGTGACCTGAGAAAACATGCTTTCGATTTAGGCTGCTAGACAGCTAAAGTTCAGCAGAATAATATTCCTCTTAACAGCCATGGTAACCGCAGAAGAGGAATGTGTTCTGTTTCTACAGACGGATGCCAGGTTGAGTGACTGTGAGGGAGGCTAGTAGAGGAGAATACACCTTTCCTCTCCATGTTGGGAGGGGGGGGGGGGGGATTTGACTTTTTTCTACCTTGCAGAATGCTTGTTAAGAGGAGTGCTGGTGGAAAAGGAAGCAAGACGGTGCCTGCATATACTGGTGGCTTCCACCTGATCAGACTCCAATCCCCTACGTCTCTTTGTCGGTTGGACTACTGAACGAAAAGCGGAGTTCTCCTAGTCAGATCGTCTTCCATCTCTCCTCAGAGATGAGCTCTAATCTCATCTTGTTCAGACGGAGGCAATTGAGGAAGTGCTATGTCCATGAGAGAGTATGCTTTTTTACGACATCAAGGAGGAGCTTCAGTCGCAGCAGAGAGGGGGCGAACTGACACATCACATCTTTCCAACAATGGTGGGTGAGTGAAGAGATTTGGGTGGCTCTTAACAGCGAGGTCTTGAGAGCCGATGAGGGTGATTGAAGTTAATATGGAGTGGTGCCGGAATGAAGGGGCAAGGCAAATGGGAGATCCCAGAGAAAACCCACAGACTAATGGCATCGTCCGGCACGATTCCCACTTGCGAAAATCTGGTGACCCGGCCGGATATTGAACCCGGTTTGCCTTGGTGGGAGACGAGTGTGCTAATTGCTCAGCCACAGAGGCCCCTTTCAACAATGGTGATTATAACGACTTCCGCTCCATCTCTAGGTCAGTTGTTTCAGAGTTTGAAGTTAACTTTATCCTGTTAATATGCCAGTTTGTACTGTCTGCCTTGCGCATTGATTTATTCACCGGTTCACCATAACAATGCTTATGGACAGCGAGTTCTTTTCTCCCCACTAGGTAGCTCTAGTAGTAATTATAGCTTGTCTTTTGTATCACGTCCCCTTCCAGAGGCAAGCCAGAATTTAGTATAAAAGCAGAGCCAGCCCGCATCCCCAGATCAGTCTTCGTTTCTAGCGCTCGACGCTCAGGAATCGACCCATCCTCGTTATTTCTAGTACCTGTTGCCCTGTTCTTCGCTTAAGCTACATTTGCGATAAGGTTAGGCTATGTACCACGCAAACTCGTCATCCTACAGCAAGTGTCTGTAGTAGACCAAGTCTTTTTTATGATTGAATCCTGTTACAACCATGCTTAGTCGCCCTGCTACGTGTCAGAGTATAACACAAGGTCGTCCAACAGTACAAAAGTTGACTTTCATCACATACACCGCGTTCCATTTTGTTGTACGCTGGTTGACTCTACCGGCCATCAGAATTTGGGCTTTAGCCTTTCTGCTGATATTAACACCATTGACCACGTGTTTACTTCTATCTATAACGGAAATAAAACGTGGGTCACATTTCAAATTGAGTACTTTTCCTGCAGACATAGCACCCAGCTGTAGTTACCCTCACATATCAGATTTTCAGGTGAGATACCGGGAAATTTGACTCCAGCGAACTAAACACCATTTTACCACACACACTCAATAGTTTCGACCACCCTTCCCCTCAACCCTGCAGGATTGACAAAAAGGAGGAGCCACACAGGTACACTGTCCTATAAATGGCTTCTTGGACTGGTGTTCATTCACTTGCCTGTCTTGAGTGGTCTCCACTGGACGAATCTTGCATCCCCTAAGTTGGGAAGACTGAGACAAGACCACACATCCGTGTGCGTCTCTGGACAAGGTGAGGCCCAAGTTCCATCGTGTACTGCAATCTATGCCAGACTTGGGAATAGGGTGTCTGGCGGTCCTATGCACGCACGAGGTGCCACACACAAAGCTACACAAGAAACCTGCAGGCGTGCTACAGTAGTAGAAGGGTAAAGTCCACTTCCTAATGCTTTTTGTCCAGAGGAAAAGTGTTAAGGAGAAGGTGCAACAGATACTCTCTGCACCAGGTAGTATGGAAGAGTATCAGCCTTCCCTGGTCAAACAGATAGCCAGCTTAACTCCTAAAGCTCAGGTGCAAGCACTACATCATCTAGAAGACCCTTTGGAAGCTCTGGTACCCAGAGATCTCTTTAGTACACCAGAGAAGACCGGACCGGCGGAGTACCCTTGGTGGATCGTCAAACATCTGAACCAACCTGATCAACCACCTGCACCCCTAGTAGCTTATCTCGTACCAGCTGTATTGTGTCCCACACCTCCGTCCAAGCCACAGATGCCAGATTACCAGTACACAGCACCATTATCTGTCACGCCGTGCTCAAGCACCGTACCCTCACACTGCTGCCCAGGTATATCCAAAGCAGTAGTGACACCAATATGCCATATTGTGTTGCACACTACTGATTTTGTTCCCCACCGCATAGCCACACTGCCATTTTGTACAACGGGAAGGTACCTGCACAACCCAGCACATATAGAAGCGCCTGACTCAGCGTCTAGACAAAAGGCCTAAGACATCCTCTGCGAAGACAATATAGTGAGTGTTAATTCCCGGTACGTCATGCATCTAGCAGTTGCATTAATCTCACAGATACTGTACAGTTCTCTTACTCAACATTAAGCAATAATAAGGTTAGAAGTTTTATTTTATTGATGTACAAGTCGGATCCTTTCATGAAAAACGGTAGAGTTCACTATAATGAATGTGTTGTATGCTTTACATCTGATGCATGGTATCCATAGAGTGAACCACAAGACAAACTTATGCAAACATCTAGCTTGGAGGGATACACTTTGGCAGATTACTACTGTCACAAAATCTCAGGTTGTAAAATGAGACTTTACTATAATTGGCAATCATGATACATTGGGCTGTTTTCTCCCACTACCTTCCTTGTGTGTAGGTGATGTAACATATTGTAAGTCTATGTTGATAAACTCTGTGTAAGTTATCAAGAGAACAGTGGCCTGAAACACATTGTTAACACTTTGCATCCTCTATTCAGTTATTACAGTATGAATAACTGGGACAGTAGTGGGTGACTGACAAAATAAAACTACAGTTCAAATAAAATTTATTTGTTTTAGATTTACAAGAGGAATTGACTACACTATCAACACACCATTCAAATACAAAACAAATCAGGTGGATTCAGAACTGCAACACAATCTACAATATTTTTACAATATATTATTATCACAGCTATGAAACATCAAATACAATAAACATAATTCTAAGAGACAGGACTTTTATCACAACTTCCTCAAGGCTGAAATGGTGGAAGAAATGTAAGATCACAAATATGCAGTCTGGTTCTTCGCAGAGTATGCAAGTACAGTGCAACTGGTGTAGTTACAGGGGATGCAGCAAAGTGACTACCAACTGCAGCTTTACCCACAAGTCAGATGATCATGTGGTAGGTTATTGTGTTTCAATAACTATTCTTAAATATGTTTGAAATATTTGTTTTGCAACCTCCGCAAGCTAAACAACAAAAAAACATTCAGAAAACAATACTGAAAAGATATGTAAGTCCTATTCTTGTATACTTTCAATTGGTAATATGTCAAGCCTACACTAAATGAAAAGCATTAAAAGAAGCAACCCAGATGCTCGAGGTAGCAAGTGCTCCATTTCTTCTAAAATGCATATAAAAAAGTTTTGGGATGCTGGGAAAATTTTGTGGATGAATATGTCACGAATTTTCCTGCATGCAGTGGTAAACGCACAATGGATTCTACTCTACAAGTGCTTGATATTTGATTACTTACATTAATTTTGTGCAGGTAATTTTTCCAGAAAAAATCTAGACCAAAACTAGCACAGACTGCACAAGCAAATGACAAGAAAATCACCCTAATTACGTGTAATTCATGTACAATGTAATTAAGTATTCTGCAGACAATACCTGCCATATAGTGTTCCTTACAACGAGTGCTGTACATAGCTCAAGCAACTTGTTTAGAGGTACAAAGGTAACTAGGGTGGGACCCTGGCTGGTTGGTAGGCACCATGCTGGGAATTACGATAGGGCAGCGACAGAAGTGGACGGGAAGTATTTGTACGACTACGTAGCTACGGCTGTCACAGGCCGGGACGTGGAAGCATTCCGAAGCTGGTGTGCGGTAGGAGACTCGGGCATTGTTTTAGCACTGTACATGTGGAACCTGTCACAATGTTTCGTTCATGTTTCTGACATAACTTGCTCTTGATTACATTTGCTATCACTCACACGTTACTGTTGTATACTACCGAAGCGCTTCAGTCCTTTACAGAAATAATGTTTACACGAGTACCTGTTTTCCACAGGCTGATGGATGTTCCAACTGTTGGCATTTTCCACAAATGTCTAAGTTTCAATGAATAACACCCCAGGACATATATACATGCAGTATTTACATGCTTCCTGTTCCATAGTATAATACATTAAAATATATTTATATATTCGTGAATGGAATGAATATCACAAATCTGGCATCAGGAATAAGGTGGAGTGGGAATGACAAATTCACAACCATAGAGACAAATGACTAGTCAAGATATCGACTGTATTGACAGAATTGCTTTAAGCCAGAAGGTTGGTAGAGAACCCTAGGAGGTGTAGTTTTAAAAGTTATTTGGTCAACACCATGTCTGGCTAATTTTTGGCTGTTTAAATATTTCTATTACTAGAGATAATCAAATGTGCTACACAAATAGAATAAATTTATTTTAGCTTCCAATAAGTAGCGATGTATTTTAGAAATACTACCTCAACAATTTTGTAATGATAACTATATTATGCAAAATGTGGTTGCTTTAAGCTGACCAAGTAAACTAGTAATGCAATTAATAGTCTCCATCAAAATGGAGTTAGTTCAAGAAAAGATAAATTGAAGTGAGGTATTTAAAGTAAAATTAGTGACAGTATTGCCTCTGATAGCAGTATCAGCACATTGGAACATACTCTTCATGTAAACATTGTGTATATGAATTATATCTACTTTACACTAACTGATATTCTTACATAATAGCTCAAGGAGTCTTAATAAATGTGATTCTATTTCAAAAAAAGAAGGTAAAACAAGTACATGGGTGTGTTGATGCAGGTTATTGCTACCACCTACAATTATTTTCTGTTATTACCCATGAAACAAGAAGCAATTATAGAAACTTAAAAAGTCATATGACACAAAAAATTACCTATCAAGTTTTGAGATCAAGGACACCAGCTGTCTGCAACAACTTGAATATTTTGCGAGTCAAAAATACATGCAAGTGTTCAAATTTGGGGAACACACATTTTGTATAAGTACTTAAGCAGGTATCACACAATGCAAGGTGGGTGCACAAAATGCAGATATACAGCATATCTGTTTTTTCTCTTAGCAAAACAATGCAAGTTGCATGGAAATAATGGGCCTATTGGTCTTTCTATGCTGGTATTGTGACGTGTTGTATACCAGCTATTGAGGTAAAAGAAAATCAACTTGAGGTGTGAGAAGAGGATTAACAGGGAGAAAATATTTTTCATGCATCTATTTTACACTTGTTACAGAAATGTTTTCAAAATAAAAAAATTATTTTTTTGCTGGATAGCTTGCAACATATATGTGTTGAAGTAAGCACCTCATATTGTGTATAATAATATTATGGCTGATTGGTACTCGCTGGGGCTATCAAATAATTCAGATACGAGAGAATTTATCTTTAAAGCTGCATGTGAACTTGTTGCAAACAAAATTTATTTGGCATTCTTGTATAAGATTTTCGTGCTAGATCTTGAACAGAACACTTCTTGTGTCATGTGAAACTTGCTTTAGTACCAAAGCTGCATTCCAAGCACAGAGCACATTGGCTATTAAATGTTACATTACAATAACAAAACAATTACTATGAAGAGGAGACTGTTAAATAGCACTATGTGAGATTCAAACTAAACTGCCAAAGATGAACATTCAACTAATCTGACAATTTTTGACACATAAACACTGGTACACTTGGTAAAACAACTCATAATTCAACGAGTGAAGGGTTGAGCTGGGTAAAAGCTCATCTCCACAAAAATTAATTTTTGCTACATGAGAAATTATTTTCAATTCTCAACTGCTACTAAGTTTTAATTTAAAAAGTGTCACTTTCCATAAATATTAGTTGCCACTGAGAACAAGATGTAATAATTGTAATTATGAGATGATGTAAATCAAACAGATTTTCATAAAAAGATGCAGATCAGTCCTTATCCAGCTGAAACCTTCAAGTAATCCCTACAACCAACTACAATTGGCTAAACAAACAGTTTGCTAGAACACGACTAATCACACAAAGGAAGCAAACACTCCACTTATCACAGCTAGGCAAGAATAAAGGTAAACGTCTCACAATGGATTATGGCAGCTACTTTTGCTCATTTGCAAAATGAAGTCATTGTACATGTATTAAGTATTGCTTGGTTATAACTACACAGTTCTCAAATAGTTTAATGAAAATATTCTTTTATATCTCTACTATTTTTGAAACAGAGATTTTAAAACTATGTCCAATTTCTGCAATAAGACTTGATAATAGTATAATTTGTACCTATACTTTACTGCCTGACAGAATTAAAAGAAATGCTGTTGTGAAATGGTTTAAAAAATTTTGGTGAAGTCTACTTTGCAGACCTGTAATATCAGTTATACTACTTACTGATGTATGTAGTAACATAACTAAGGCAGTTACAAAAATTCCAGGATAGTACTTTGCTTATTTTAAAACAAATAAGAAAATTAATGCATGCAATAAATTTATCAGGACATTATTTTGACTCATATAATAGGCCTAAAATTACGTAAATGCATCAGCTGCTACACCAACACTATAGTATCTTGTTATAATTTTCATGAAGATATGGAAAAAATATATTTTATACAAGGAAAATATGTATCACAACAGGGAAATTTTCACTGTAAATAGTCCTGGGAACCAAATAAATGTACCTTATGAGCTAATAAAATTATATAAGCATAAATACAATAACAAGTTTCTACTGTATACAAAAATGTGAAATTTAAAAGACAAAATAAATATAAATAAATAATTACTCACTATTACATTATCATAAATGATATAAAACTGATGTTCAGAACTACTAAGAATGGCAGCAATCGCCTGAGCCAGGAGCTGCAAGCTGCCGAGATCATTTCACCACCAAATGAGATGATTGAGTATATTATAACTTAGCTATGATGAGTACTAGCAGTTTGAGAAATACTGCCCTGCAATTGAAAAGGGCTAACAGAATATAAATGATGGAGGAAATACTGTACGTCGCTCATCGTAAAAGTGTGTGATATGCATGAGGTAAATACTTATTTGTTTAGAGTTGCTGAACAGAAAATAAATGCTTGGTCTAAACACAGTAAAGGGCAGACTGCACCCCAGCTGTTACGCAGTATAATGCAAGGGTGCCCAGTTTCAGTTACCTATGGGCGACAACTAAAAAACAAACGAAAAAATTTGAGATATTTTCTATTTCATGTAAGTATAGCAAATTTTGACAGTTCCATATAGTGGCGATGGTATCTTGATCACTATGCGATTTCTGGTGCTAACCTAGAATTAGTTCCTTTGATTTTACCTTGAGCTTGGTTTTTTATTTACATACTGTAAAACTGTTATGTTCCACATTGTGTACATGTCACCATGACGGCTGCCTGGCTACTGGAGTTTGGCTTCGTGGCTACTGCTATTACCAACCTAACGACTAACATACTACCTAACCTAATTCTACCTGAACACAATTCACAACAGTTCCTCCCCATTTAAAATGTGACAAAATCATCCAGCTTCCTTGGGGGCACACGCTGTGGTTTTGACGCTCTGCCCCGAATACGTCCTTGAGCTTTACTCGCACAAAACCCCCGGAAGGGAGAAGATTCTCGGGAAGCAAATGAGCCATTCACCCTACTCGTACAAAACCCTCAGAAGGGAGAAGATTCTTGGGAAACAGCTGAGCAATTTGCCTCTTCTGACTTTCCTGGAGTTACATACTGAGGCCCTGAAGTTTCGACTCCACCTGCAGCTGTGGAATCCTCCCTAGTGTTCTGGTAGGTTGCAGCCGATGTCCCAGCACCTGTTGATGCAGAACATTGTGGGTCTCTACTGCTGTGGTCGCCCCATTAATAACTCTGCAGGAGCCTTCCAGGTATTATTTTCCCCTTGTTGTGAGGTTGTACGCCTAGCTAATCACATGCGTGCCAACCGTGTCCACTAGTCATCTTCAATAACTTTTCTTAACTTGCTTCACTGTTTGTACAGTCCTTTTGGCCAACCAGTTGCTGGAAGGATGGTATAGGGGAGAAAAATATAATTTCTATACCATTATTCTTCACAACCCTGCCATTTCTTGAGATCGTAATGCAGTCCCATTGTCTGTTACAATGACGCCTGGTAGCCCATGGCAACTGAACATATTGCGCAGCTCCTGAATGACTGATATGGCCAACTGACTTCCGACCCACCTGACTTCAAGCCATTTGGAAAAGGCGTCAATGACTATTTATTAGAAATGTCGAACTTTGAAATGGGCCAGCAAAATCAATGTGCAATCATGACCATGGTTTATCAGGTTTCGGCCATACAACCATTTTAACTTTAGGTGGGTTATTTTGGCACTGCTGGCAAATGTTGCAATCCTTTACCACTTACTCGATGGCCGTATCCAGTTTTGGCCCCCAGAAATAGCTTTGGGCCACTGCTTTCATATGCACTACCCCATTATGTTGATCATGCAGTAGATTCATCACCTCTGAACGCAGCTGGGATGGAATCACAACCCTGTTTCCCCACAACAAACACGCTTTATGTATAGACAGTTCCTGACTGCGCACAAAATATGGTTGCATTTCCACAGCCACTTTTGCTGGCCATCGACTTGCAGTGTACCGAAGAACCTTAGACAGTAACGTGTCCTTACCCCTTTCTGCTGCTATTTTACCTGGCTCTACCAACACCTCTGCTGACTCTTCCAACATGAGAATGTCACTGGGCGCTTGTACCTCAAATTCTGGTGCCTGGAGCAGAAGTCTGCTGAGAGCATCTGCATGTTGTATCTGGTGTCCTGGCCTGTATTCCAACTCAAAATCGTACATCCCCAACATGAGACTCCATCGCAACAACCGAGGGGATATTGTATCTGGAAGGGACTTCTTATGATGGAGCAGTTGTAAGAGAGGTTTATGATCCATTACTACTTTGAACTTCCTACCAATCACATATTGTTTGAACTTGCTTACTCCAAAAACGACAGCCATTCTTTGTCCACCTGCGCATAGTTTCGCTCTTTCTTCTGTAGTGTCCTAGAGCCAAATGCTATTGGGGCTTCCCTCCCATCACCAATGTCATTGGCCAGTATCGCTCATACGCCATACTCTGAGGCATCATATGACAGAAGTAGGGGCTTATTGAGGTCATAATGTGTCAGTGCCTGCTCTGGCTGCAGCAGCAACTTGGTGTTTTGAAATGCCTTACTGTGTTTTTGTGTCCAACATCATGGAGCATTTGCATCTAATAACAGGTTAAGTGGCTCCAACACTTCTGTCACACTTGTTGTAAAGGAATCTTTCATAGAAATTTAACAGTCCCAGAAAGGCCTGGAGCTCCTTTTTGTTTTTTGGTTCCAGTGCATCATGCACAGCATCCACCTTACTGGACACGGGATGAATATCTATCTTGTCGGTTCTGTAACCCAGGAACATTAGAGAATTAACTCCAAACACACACTTGGCTATTTTCAATCGGAGTCCTGCCATTGCAGCCTTTCTAGAAACTTGATGCACCCGATTCCAGTGCTCTTCATATTCTCCTCCCAATATCAGTATATCATCAAGCAATACTACAGTCCCTAGAATGCCAGCAAGCAGAGTACCCATCAACTTTTGGAATATTGCTGGACCACTGCTAACCCCGAATGGCAACCTCTTGACCTTGAAAAGCCCTTTCACAGTATTAACTGTAGCAGTTTGACTGTTGCCTCATCCACTGCTACCTGTAAATACGCTTCCTCCAAATCGAGCTTGGTAAAGAGTTGTCCTACCTCCAGTACTGTTAATGCCTTGTTAACCATGGGCAGTGGATACGTACATGTGGCACATACACTGATCAATTTAATTCCAAGTGGCTTGAACCAGCCGCATCCCAACAAACTTGGCCCACGTCCTTGCACCACTAATAACTCCAGCATCACTGCCTTATGACCCTTAAGTTTTACTGCCACTTCCTTTACCCCCAACACTTCTAAATGTTCACTGGACCATGTATGCAATACCATGTTCCCCTTTTTCAAAGGTGACTCATTGGGCCACAGAAACTTGTATGTGTGCCAGCTGATAATTGAATGGCCCGCCCCAGTGACAACTTCCATGCTCACCGGTTGCCCGTTCAACTGCACTTTGATACACCATGAATTCCTATGTGTTCGCTCCTGCATACTGTACAAATTATATTCTGAACCTGCACAGTCTGCAACGTCCACCTCAAAATGCTGCACTTCCTGTGTGGCACCAGTTCTCTCCAAGTCCCCTGCACTCTAACTTGCCTGTTTTTTATTTATTATGCATGCCCGCTCAAGGTGTCCTTTATTTTTGCAAAAACGGCACACTGTATTTGAGTGCCAGCATTTATTGATTGCATGGTTACCATTGCACCGCCAACATGGCTGATTCCCTTCACTTATTTCCTTCCTCTTTGCCTGTCAACTGATACACTGTTTGACTTTACCGATCCTCCCACGTTCACGTTCTTCCCCGCTGCATTGTTCATTTTGTGCAAATTTTCCTCCGCTAATGTACTGCCTCGCAAGTCCACCATGTTCCTTCCTGTCCCTTCCGTTGCCATCGCGATGTCCACTGCCTCTTGCAAAGTCAATTTATCCTTACTGAGGAGAGCCTGTGTGCAGCTTTGTCCCGAACCCCACAAACCAGGCGGTCTTGTAACATGCAATCCAAATTTGGAAAATTGCAGTGTGAAAATTGAAAATTGTACTGGGCTTCAGGTGGAAGTGATTCGTTAATCTTGTGAAACTTTCGTGTAAGAGGTACTGCATCGGTAGATTTCGATGACAATTATGAAGTCACCAGACCATACTGTATAAAACACCGCCTGCTTAGCTTCCTCATCCTTGATGTTGTTCGCAATGCAATAGAATTGTAGACGTTCGCAATACGAGTTACACAACTCCTTGGCTGGGTCAAATGTGCCTATAGCTCTAATAAGTGCCGTTTTTTGTGGTTCTGGACCACATGCAATATTTTAAACCTCATCACCAACTGTTATGTTTCACATTGCGTACATGTCGCCATGACGGCTGCCCGGCTACTGGAGTTTAGCTTTGTGGCTATTGCTATTGCCAACCTAACGACTAACATACTACCTAACCTAATTCTACCCGAACACAATACACAACAAAAACCAAACAACTTATAATACAATGCAAGAGTAAAAAAGGAAAAACCCTGAAATAATTTAACAGTTTTTACGAAATTTGACCACTAAAAAATCTATAGTCCTATTATAACTGCAAACACAAATATGTGTATTGATAACTTGCTGGGACAATGTTTTTAAAATGGCACAACTGTCAAGACCATGCTAGTAGTCAGTCAGCGGGTATCAGAAGTATTGCTCGTGACATGCCAAATCGTTTGCACACAGTTTGTATTTTATTCATGGGCAGCAATTAGTAGTTTTCAAGGTAGTAAAATTAAGTAAAATAGATTCTGCAGGAAAGCACGGCTGTACCATACAAAATTTGTCAAAAGGATTGCGATGTAGCTGCAATATCACATTAAAAATAATCATTGTAAATTACGGCATGCAAACCACCACTGTGTGGACGTATGAAAGTATGACATAAGTGAGGCAAACGGTTGGAAATAAGAAGCTAATTTACCTCATCTCAAAAGTGAAAAAATAGTAAAAAGTCTTCAGAGGCTCTAAGAAAGGAAGATTTCAATGATAATTGATAACTGTGTGATACAGTCTAGTACAATCTGAATAAGAAAAGCATAATGAAGAAGTACCAATATTATGTGATATTAGGTTAGATGCACAAGAATTTGCACAAGAACTTAATATTCCATGCAGGAATTCTAAAGTTAGTTTTGGTTGGTGTGTAAAGTTGATGTGACATTGTGGTCCAAAAAAATGTGGGAACGCCATTCGCCAATCGGCGCCTGGTATGCTTCTTGCCAGCTGGCATGGGTAGCCAACAGGAAACCTTTCACATCATGCAGCAGTGAATCAGACACACGGCCTGTTTCCAAAGCCCTGCGTAGCCAATCAGTAAATGTGTATGTCTACATAAAAAGAACTGCCTAAGTGCACTCCTTTGACGACAGCGGGTGCTGGACTTGTGAGAAAGTACGGTGTGCAAGTAGAGAAACATTCTGTAGTTTTTTAAGAGCAGACTGGCTTAAAAGCTACCTTCAGACTTGAATGAAAAATTAGTGACATTTGAGTGTAATATTAATCATTCAAGAAAAACACTTAACTAATTGTATAATAAAAATGGCAATACAGATAAAACTGCAGTTTACTCTAACATGCCCAGTAATACCACTGCGGACATAAAAGGTGCAAAGTCAGTAGCAGTGAGAATGACCAGGAATGAAAAACTACATCTCACAGTGATGCTAAGTTGTTGACATATGGTTAAAAAAAACTGTCACCATTCATAATTTAAAAAAGGAAAACAATTCTCAAGGAGTCTTTTCGATCAGGCATTGTCATTCATTGCTAATAGGAAAAGTGCATGACAAATGAGTCAATGCAAGAATGGCTAAGACTTTCCTGTCAGTGTTTGTGTAAATAAAACTGACAGGAAGTTGTGCACATACCGTATTTACTTGTGTAAAGTGCGCACCATGATTTTTGCAACAAAATCTAGGGAAAAATGTTTAAAAAATAAAATTGCACCAAAAATTTGTGGCACCCTGTTAGTTAGTATGGAACAATTTATTCTTTTCTACAATAATGTGTGGTGATAGTGATATGTTTGGAAAATACTTTAATTACATAACATGGGTGCAAAAGGCCAAAATAAAAATAATTCCGGAAACCTCATGCTCTTACTACTCCACATTTACAGCTTTATTTTCTCCCCTTTCTCCTTTTAGCAGTGACCAGTATTCTTTTTTTTGCCACGCTAGAATGTCACACTACCCTTCTCTCTCTTTCAAAAAAAAAAGGGGGGCCTCCTAAGCCCTTCTCCCCCTCCCCCTTCCAGGAACATGGTTTACTAGCCACTGCCATGGAAACAAAAAGGGATGGAGGAATTATGGACTGGTAACATCTGGGTGCTATTACAAGAGTGTGGGGGATCGTAAACATGTAGCAGCTCTGGTTTGCGGTGTGACAGGATGCCATTAATGGAGGGCGGGAGGGGGGGGTTGCAACTTACACATAACTGAAGGCTCTCTGAGAGAGAAAGAGAGAGAAGGAAGAGGAGTGATGTAAGAGCGAGAGATGAGACAACAGATAGTCCCACCACTTCCCTCAACATCTGCGGACAATTTATGGTTACCACTCCCCCCCCTTTTTTTTCCCTGTGTATAGCATGCATCCCATAAATTCTTCCCCTTCTTTTGGACAAAATAAAAAAGTGCGCTATACATGAGTAAATACAGTAAATCCTTTTATCTAGGTTAGCTATTAATATTTACTGGCATAGTTTTGTAAAGAATTTGATGTGACCCTCACTGCCCTGCTCAGGAGGCACAAGTTATAGTCACCAAATTCGGACCGTAGGTACTGCTCGTAGTACTGATCAATGTGATATCACTCATTAAATTGTCCCTTAAGCCCTTTTATAAGCATAGGCACGCCAATGCTACTCGCTCGTGCGCTCGCCACACACGGCCATGTGTGAAGTGTATGAGTCCTGATGTGAACAGAGAATCAAAATCTGAGTTCGTTTAGCGTTTGAATCATATCGCATTCGGGTGAATACAGTATGTAATTGCATCGTTCCTAGTCTTATTTTATTTTAATGTAAATTTCAACTAGGGTCCTGGTTCACTCCAGAGTGTAAGTCCACATTCTCATTTATGTAATGTAAAGCTGCAAGAGAACCAGAATAAACGTGCTCACCAGTGACATATCCGAGCTGGAGCCCTACCGGAATTTCCAACTGTTCAGCGATATTTAGCCATGCATCTGGGTTTCTCTCAAATCCAGCATCTCTCACCACTCGCAAGCTGCCACGCCCCGTCACATTTTAAGCAGAACAATTTATTAACGCTTTTAACTTTTATCTCATTTGGAAGATTTTTCCAAGCTCACAACCCAGAAGTTGAGTCAAATTATTTTAGGATAAATATAATACCGGATTGGACTTTACCATAAGATGAAAGAAATTGAGTGACAAAGAACTTGTAGAATTTTTGTAATCCAGAGTACTGTTGAAGTTTTTTGGGCAATGGAAATCTGATTCGCCTTCTTTTATATAGTCTTCATTAGCCAGAAGAAAGAGAGGTGGGGGGAGGGACTATCAACAAATATGGAGAAAAGAAAATTTCATCTGTAAACACTGGTTTAGGAACAATTTTCCACATAAACATGATGTACTATTGCTCTGCAATTCTTTAATTCTATAAAATAAATCCCAGAAAATTGAATTGTAGTTTTAATACATAATTTAAACCTGGAAATTTATAACAATTCTCAAAATACAAAGTCAAAAATTTCAATGATGCAAACTAATTTTTTAGTCCTACTCATTGCTAACAAAGCATATATTCAGCAACAACTCATCACTTGATTAGAGTACTTTCAAAATTGAAGCACTTAGTATTTTTGTGCTATTTATGGTGGACACATCTGTCAAAATTTACTGTACTTAAGACAAAACACATTACCCATTAAAGGTTGTTTTTTATGCTAAAAATTAATCTTACGTTACAATTATCCTAATAGAAGTTAAGCACTAAAGCAATCAAAGGGAATTACAGCTTAACTGTTTGAAAAGTATATGCAGGGAATTCCAAATAAAACCTTTGTTAGGAAGCAGCCAGAGTGCTTTCTTGTTCCCCTCCCAAGGGCACCCTTTGAATCATGAACTTGTGCACCAATATAAAGTAAGATGCAATGTTACATTTCAGTGCCTCATTCAGCAGAGCAGACTATCCCTAGAATATTACTGCTGCAGGGTGCACTTCCGGCTGCTGGCTCAGGCAGAAGCAGCGGCTACAAGCAATGATATGATGTGACTAGAGCTGGGCAGAGTCCAAGCGTGCCTGCCTGAGCCACTCGCGCAGGGAGCGCGTACGCTCGGCCAGCACGGGGTCGGGGGCTGGGCGCGCCGGGGAGAAGTGCGCCATGGCCGTGAGGTTTTGCTGTGCCTGCTGCCTCAGGGCCTTGACCCGCTCCGACAGCGAGGGAGCTGCAACCAGCAGCGTGGGCCAGTTCAGGTCCCCACACACTAGCGGCGATGCCGTCATCACTGCATCACACATCACACCATCTCAGCAAGCATACAAGGCACAAAAGACAGTAATTAAAAGCACAGGGCACAGTTTGGCACATCTCCAGCGTGCAACACATTAGGGTTTAAGCTCAAGTAATGATCAGGAATGTTAGTTATATATGAAAATATGCAATATGGCATGTGATCAGTAGGATGTCAGATCAAGACCAGGTCACCAGGTCAAATGTTCCGAAATTCAAAACAGCTGCTGGGAAACAACATATGTTTGTATCTACTTGTATTTAAGAACTACATTTACTGAAGTGTAGCTTCTACTTTTTTTTTTTTATAAAAATCCTTCCTCCAAAATGGAGTGGGGTCTACAAATAGAATATAAGTCATTTTGCCACCATGTGTGCTGCATCTGAAACACAGACGTCTTACTTCTGCTCATTGTATGCTAAATGCCATTCAGACACATCAGTACCTCAGTAGGATCAGCCAAGGTTACCTCATAAAGTCTGGGTACAGTTACAATAAGTATGTTGGTTATTATATCTTGGTGGTCTCACCACCCTTATCTAATCTCCCCCATTGGGGGCTGTTGACATATCTATCGCCTCGTCGCGAGGCGCTGGAGGCTGTGATGATCTTGTGGGCTGAATGCTGCCATCCTGCAGCAATACGTGGAACTTGCATATATGTGGGCAGGGTGTCGAAAGCTCGTTGAGTAGTAAAATCCTTTAATTTTTCTTATGCCATACTCCTGCAAAGGTGGAGTTAAACATAGGGGAAATAACAAGAGTTGTTCCACTACAGATACTTTGCCTTTTCCCGATGTACCTGTATTGGGTATGGTATCGGGACGATACTTTACTTAAGTATGGTTTGTAGACAACAAAGTCAGGTTATTACTTTCTTTAGGCACAAAATTACCATATTTCGGTTTGTATACACCGCACATTAAAACAAAAAGAAAAATAAGAACAAATACAGTATTTACTTGTGTATAGCGCACCCTTTTTTTCCCCCAAATAAAGGAAAACATTTCTAGGGTATGTGTTGTACACGAAAAAAAGAGGAAGGGGGAGTGGTAGCCATAAATTGTTCCGGGATGTTGAGGGGAAGTGGCGAGACTGTCTGTTGTCTCATCTCTTGCTCTTACATCACTTCTATCCCTTCTCTCTCTTTCTTCTCAGCAACCCTTCAGTTATGTGTAGGTCGAAACTCTGCTGTCCCCCCTCCTAAAAAACTAACGACATCCTGTCATGTCGCAAACCAGAGCTGCGATATGTTTATGGCCCCCGCCCCCTTTTCAAATATCACCCATATGTTGCTGGTCGATAATTCCGCCAAGCCCTCTTTGTTTCCATGGCAGAAGCTAGCAAGCCATGTTCGTGGTATGGGGGGGAGGGGGGGTAGAGGGAGGAGAGAAGGGAATGGGGAGGAGAAGGAGAGAAGGGACCGGGTGGGGGGATCTTTTTTTTTAGATAGGAGTAGTGTGACATTCCAGCAAAAAAAAAAAAAAAAGAGCCGGTCACAGCTAAAAGGAGAAAAAAGAAAAACGAAGCTGGAAATGTTGAGTAGTAGGGGCAGTAGGTTTCCGTATTTTTTTTTTATTTTGGCTTTTGCACCCGAATTATTTAATTAAAGTATTTTCCAGACATATCACGATCACCACACATTAATTTAAAAATGAATAATTTGTTCACCACACTTAATAACAAGGCACAAAAGATTTTTGGTGCAATTTTATAAAAAAATTTTTTTCCCCCCTGGAACTTGTTGCAAAAATCATGGCGCGCGCTATACATGAGTGTGCACTATACACGAGTAAATACGGTATGCATCGCTTAAAATAGTTGCACCTAACTTCACTTGTATATCAAAGTACATGGTTTCACCTGAAAATGTTATGCAAAACATTTTAACGAGGAATTATTATTTGTAAAGATGTTTTCTTTTGTGTTTAAAGGTTGTTTTATCCGGTAAGGTTGGTGTCTCATTGTATCTGGCGTAAAATTAACATGACTTAAAACCTTAATATTTATTTAACTCAAAGGGCAGCATCTTCACGAATAAAATGATATGTCGAAAAGTATATACTGTACCACTTGTCTGCAAAAAAAATTGTTTGAACATTGAGCAACTTGTATTATAAGTGTTCATTTTCAGTAACTTCTTGCGGGTAAATCGGAGGATTTATATTAATTTATTTAAATTGACACGTGTCTTTGAATAAACTGATAATATCTAAGTGCCTATTCGACACCTTCTGTCGTCTAATAATGGGTAGGTAAGCACAGAGCTGGGTGCAGTGTAACTCATGACAGGGAAAATCAGAGGACGTGGTTTTGAATGATTAATTATTAAAGACAAGTAACAAATCACATATAATCTCTTCATTTGTGTCTCAAAATTACAAGTTTTCTTTGCAGTAAAATATGATTAATTACTTTAAAAGACAGACATTTGCCACGTGTGCAAGGTGTCGCCAACAAGTAGCGGCATGGAGAGATCATCCCCCCCCCCCCCCCCGTAACTCAACAGACATGACACTGCCCTATTGACAACTTCTCCGTGCGCTCTTAGCTAATAGTGCACGTGGAACATTAAAAATTTGACATGCAGTTGGTATCATATTATTTGCATTTTCAGAGGGTTTGAAAATTTTAGGTCAGCTTGCATTTTGTATCGGATTACAATAAATTATATACCATACTATAAGACATTATTTTCTTTACGTAAATGAGTCTAGGAGAAATGTTTTTAATGTATTATTAACAGGAATACTTTTTCTAAAATTCAGTACGAAGGGCATTGGTATAGGTTTTTGGTATCGGGAAATTGGTATCGAAATAGGAAAACATGGTATCGGAACAACTCTAGAAATAACTAAACTACCTCCTTCAGAAACTAAAGCACCACTCCGTTATTTTCTCATCAATTAAATTATCTAACTATCAGCATCCAGCCGATCAGTAAATTCTTAAATACGGAGATGTTATTTTAGGCCTAGAGAAGCATTGGAAGAAAACCCCATTTCAGGAGCCCCCCCCCCCCCCCCCCAATAGCACCAAGTCATCACAGCAACCTCAGTACCACTTTGCCACAGTCAGCACTGGCCGTTGTTCAGCCGCCGCAGTAGCTAGTTAAGAAGAGCATGCCATATCCTGTAATTAACAATGTACCATCTCAGCGAAGGGTAGTGTGTGTGACTCCAATATTTGTGCCCACTAGAAAACCCACGAGACTTACCTTATACACTGGTAAAGCACCTAAACATAAATGAGTTACCTCCTTATTCTAATGTCCCCCACAACACTGGCATCTCATTGGTTGAAGTCAACAAACCTAGTAAAGACTAAGTCACCCTGCAAGAAAATTTATTGTATTAAATTTGTCATGGAGATTAACATCCCCAGTTACCGAATCAAGCCAGACATAATTAATCCCTCAGCATCAAACTTTGTCCTGATGTGGAGAAACCAACCTTAGCTGGTGCTTGTTGAATTCAAGCTGTTATGTAAACCTCCTTTCCGAGGACAACATCCTCTGAGTTTCAAAGGGCTTATGTTCAACCTCCGACGATAACTAAGGTGTGTTCAGCATTTACAACAAAACCGCTTCACGAGTGTCTTGTAAGATGTTGGTTAAAAATCAAACACTTCTGTGTGTTTGTATCAGGTTTCATTTAGTGGCAACCAACATGAGGCATAAAAGGCCTCACGTCATACTCGAATTAAAAAGGTTTGTGACCAGGCTTCAACCTTATTACTTTGTCAGTTTAATTTATGACATGTGCTACATCCAGTACAGTGCTCACCAAGGGAAACCCAGCATGTAGTGACCAAATGTGCCACAAATTACATAATTTTTCAGTTTATTTCCCTCAAACTGTTCACTTCTTTCACGGTTCCTAAGAATGAGTCATTATAGAAACATGGCCACTTTAGATGGGATCAGTACATAGATTCTACTGTACTACTGTGCACTATGGAAGCAAATATAAGATATCCTGTCTTCAGAAATACTACTACATGTGAAACTGGAAGAAATTGTACAAAAAATTGAGTTACGGAAACAACATTTAGTTTTACCAGCTATTTTACAAGCAGGAAAATTGGTTGTTTCAAGTTCTATCAAAACAAGATGGACTATAGCATGACAGAATTGTAATTACTCCATAATTTCTTTCAGCCTAGCTGGTTAACCACATGCCTACATCAAAAGGGACAATAAACACCCATAACATACATATCTGACTAATGCTTTGCCAGTACCTGGTTTGATGTTGGCACCCTCCTGCTGCTTGTGAAGAACCTCCCAGATCTCCCGGATTTCAGAGTTTAGGTTCTCTAAACTCTGTATTATTTCAGAAGACTCTTGGTAGTGGTCTCCATGAGCCAGTGGTCCTCTACCTGTAACACGACTCTAGCTTTATATACTCTATAGACCAGTGGTTTCCACCATAACATTCATCAAGCTCTGAAGATTTTGTGATAACCCATACCAGAAATGAAAATTACCCAGACATTATAAAAATATTTTAGTATGTACCTAATTTAAAATGAATAGCAACACATGCACACACAAGCTTTTAAAATATTATTAACATTTTTATACGACAAATGTGTTTCTATATCTTCCCAAAGGAAGAAAACTTGAAAAACACATTTTCATCCTTAGTTTTTAAGTCACAGCCTCAGACCAGCATGAAGAGAATAACAATTTGCCATCTCTGTTCGAAGTAACAGTATAAGAAACTGTTGAAGTTTCTACTAGTAATCATAATGCCATTACATAGTATGTATTATATCTTTGATTCTGGCTTTCTTCTTTTGTTTTTTGGTCATATGGCCTAATGGCAGTGTTATTATTCAGCATATATGGGGTAGAAATAAAGAGAGATGATAAAAATCATGGTGCTTTTATTCATCCAGATTATAACCACTTATAATTTTAACAGGTTATGGGGCCCAGAACGTTCAGTACCGCGCATGTGTTCTGTGGGATATTTAAATGTATATTTATGGCAAATGAAATAAATGAAAGGTTCAGTCAAACAAAGTGGCAACATGCTTCATGTCTGTCTACAGGAGTGAAAAATTGTGCTTGCAGTAGCTGTGTTGTGTTTTGGACGGGTTTCAAATTGATTGTTTGCGGTGATGGCCAGTTCGAACAATTTCTTCGCGATTGAGAGGTTGGAAGGAAAAAAGAACTATCAGCAATGGCGTACTCAAATGAAATATTACTTGACCATGAAGCATTATGGGATTTGGTATCGGATTCCAAGGGATTGACCGAAGAAATTACAGAAGCACAGCACAAGAGGGACACAAAGGCATGGTGTAAGATTGGTATGCTTGTGCACCCACAATACCCCGTTCACCTTGAAGGTAAAGATAAAGCAAAAAAAAAAAAAGTGGGAAGTGTTAAAGGTCGCATTTGAGGTCACTGGTGCAAGTATAGTGTGCATACCTCTGGAAAGATTGTCCGACATCAAGCTCAAGATGCTCATGTATGGAGCAATACGTGACAAAAATATTAGACGCAGCACAAGAGGTTAAGGATGCTGCATGTAAATTGGAAGATACTCTCATTGCAATGCTACTGCTTAGAGGGTTGCCATCGGAATTTCAACTACTAAGAATGACTCTGCAGATGTCTAGTGTCCAGCTCACAACACATTATGTCAAGGGACAACTGCTACAACACAAGAATAGACATCCAGAGGAAGAGAAGGCGACATTTCAGACCGGGCATTTGTCACTCAGAACCGTGAGTGAAATAATCAAGATGTTACACAAAAAAAGAGAAACAGTGGCTTCATTTGTGGGAGGCTAGGGCATCATGCTGCTAACTGCTACAAGAATCCCAACAGGAGAGAACCATGGAAGGCCACACCAAAAAATCAAGATTTTACTCTCTTTGCAGCAGTAACCGCAAATGTGTAGGTAGAAAGTTGGTATCTAGATTCAGGCACAACAGCACACATGACCAACAACAAAGACATACTTAAGGACTTACGGAGGTTACTGCAACAACAGTTACTTGTGCTAATAATGAAAAACTTAGAGCTAAAGGTTTAGGGAGGGAAAAAGTATATCTTAAAGATACCCCTGGCATTACCACCATCAAAGATGTCATGTTTGTGCCTAACATAACAGCAAACCTGCTAAGTGTAAACAAGCTTGTAAGTTGTGATTTGAGTGTTTTATTTTCCAGTGCAGGCTGCATGATATATAAGGAGGAGCATCTAAACATCAAAGGTAAGATAATTGCTTCTGAATCTGAGGAACAAGGTATGTAAAAATTGTGCCTAGGAAATGATAAAAATGTGAAAGCATATATGGTGAGCGAGAAAAATACTGATATAAGACTGTGGCATAGGAGGTTGGGACACCTGGAATATTCAAGCATGTTAGACTTTATGAGTATCACATGGCATGAAACTTACAGAGGATAGACCTAACCAAGAATGTGTAGTGTGTCTTGTGGGGAAGCAAGTGAAACAGCCATATAAGAAAACTGGGTCTACAAGGGCAATTGAAGTGCTAAAATTAATTCACACAGATATTTGTGGGCCAATGTAGGTGGAAACTTGAAATAGAGAAAAAATATTTCCTCATAATGATAAGATGATTTTACCAGAAAACCATTTGTATTTTTCCTTCAACACAAGGATGAGGCATTCATCAATTTAAGGAATTTAAGCTTCTTGTTGAGAATCAGTTGGGTAGAAAATTCAAAGCAATATGTTCGGACAATGGGAAGGAATACTTAAATTATAGTTTTGATAACTTCCTAAAGAAACATGTATCATTAATCAGTTGTTGGTTGCATACTGTCCAGAACAAAACGGGGTAGCAGAAAGACCCAATAGGACAATAAAAAAAAAGGCTAGAACAATGTTACATGAGGCAGGCTTGAATCTAAGCTACTTGGAGGAAGCAGTCTATTGTGCTGTCTATCTTGAAAATAGGAGTCAAACTAAAGCTGTAAATGGAATAAAACCCCAAGAAGCATAGACAGGGAGAAAGGTGACCCTTTCTCACCTCAGGGTTTTTAGGTCTAGAGCTTTTGCATTAGTACCAAAGAATAGGAGAAGGAAATGGGACCCAAAGTTACAAGAATTTATTTTTGTGGGGTATTGTGAGAACTTGAAAGCATACATGCTTATAGATCCTTGGCATCCAACTAGAGTTAGAAAGGAAAGAAAAGTTAGGTTCACTGAAAACCTAATTTGAGGTGGTGATGGGTTAGCACGTTATGTATAAGCCTGTAATCAAAAGGGAAATTGACCAAAGCAAAAAGCCCAGTACCATTAAGTGAGAGAGATGAGGACGAGTTCAGGGGTTTTAACAATGTAAGTGAACTACAGGGTGTAAATGGATCAAATACTACACATGGGGAAGTATCACTCTGACAATACCATTTTCAACATTCTGGTTTATGGGGAAGAAATAGAAACACAACTTGGGAGGGAGCCTAGGTACCCACACAGGGATAGGAAACCTACAGAGAACCCAGATATGGTTACGTAAGTCGCTGTTGCAAATGTGCAGGAGCCAGAATCTTTAGAACAAGCCCTTAATAGCACAGACAAGGATAAGTGGGTAAAAGCAATGGAAGATGAATTAAAATCCTTTGATGATAATGATGCTCGGACTCTAGTACCGAGACTTAAAGAAGAAAAGACACAGTAGAATTCCGTTAAGATGTTTTTCAAAGGACTGGATGCTAAAAACTTCTCATCAGGGAAAAATTAATACCCAAGTTACTTATAATTTAAGCATTTCACACAGGCCCTATTGATTTAAACATCACACATCTACTATGTTTTAATTATTGCACTATAACTATCGCCGTATAGACAAAAATCTTATTTAAAGAGGTGTAACTGCACTTGTGTGCGGGAATGGAATTTTGTCATCGGGAATAATCCAGGCGGGAAACTTAAATTTTCGATGGTAAAAATCGGGACAAACATTTTAGGTTATAATGAAGTTTGTGACGTAAAGAATAACATTCCATTATAACTTATTCTATTAAAAGATAAAATAAACATAGAATAATGACTCTATGTGTTAAAAATTGGATTCAAGCTAGAAAAGTTGTATTGTTTCATACTTTAATACACTTAGTTGTTGCACCATGAATTTATTAACCCTCTGGGTTTGGAGCACTTCTTAAATATACCTGTTTAAATTTTAATTTAATAGGAAAATTCCTTATAATAAATAAATTGGACTTATGACATGATAAAATATATAACTTTAAATTTGTTTAAAAACATTGCCATACTGTTTTCAGTTCGCCATTTTCTTTATAATTTCATAACGTCTATTATGGACCTTTCACATTCTTCGTTACATTTTTGGCACTAAAATGTGTGTATTTGACACAAATTTACTAAAATTAACTTTCAGTGGAAGTCCGTAAACACGCACGCTTTGAAACACGTAGCTACTAGTGCAATCATATCACACAGCCAAGTCACATTGCATTTGCAAGGTTATGAATGCAACATATTGCATCGGTATGCTAACAAAGCTAATTCCTCTATCGATAACGAAATGAAAAGTGGCTAAGTAAATCAGTATCTTTTTCTCATAGCAAATTTGCTGCATTTGGAGTTTGTCAATCTCTGAATGAGGAGTGAGTGAGCACAACACAATGAAAACAAACACATTTTGACGAAAAACAAAGACAATTTACTGGTGTATTATAGATTGTTTTATTTGTTTGTTTTATTGAATCCGTAACCCATATTAAAAATATTATTTTTTAACACTTAAACATTTTAAATCATAAGGTTATTTTTAATTACACGTGATTCAAAACCCTATCTTTTTATAAAAGCAACTGCCAATATAAACATTGGGCATGCGCAAATGAACGATAGCCAGCGGCTTGTTTGCCTACATCACATTTTCCCCCACTGGTTCTAAATATTTTCCAAATGTTTTCATCCATACGTGCGTAACTGTGAAAAATGTCCGTAGAATAATTAATAATAATATAAGACACCAAACACCCTTAAGACTACAGCATTTGTTAGCTTTCTACAGAATATAATATCACTGTTCCTACTTGCATGTATTTCAATGGACACAGTGACTGGAACATGCCCTGTCAAACAATGCTGGGAAAGTAGATACATGTTTCAATGCTGAATTTAAAGTGGTAGGTAAACATTTGTAAATACTGAAATTATTTCTTTCCTTTCTGCTTTTTAAAAGCATGTAAATGTATAAGGCCACAAATTTGTAAAATATTGCAAAATAGCTGAAACATGGAGGTTCAGGACGGGAACACTCATGACAGAATAAATAAATCTATATATATATCTAATAAAATGACTAGTCTCTGAAAACAACAACTAAAATGAAAGGGAAGCCTCCACCATATACTTAATTAATTATTAAAAAAACAAAGGGCCAACACGAAACCCAACTAAAACTGGACACACTTTTTAAAGTAAGCACCAGTACATAATATAACAAAGAAATATCTAAAACAACAAATAGGGGAGGGGTGGGAAGTAAATACTTCTAGCGAGTTTTAGGGATTACTTCGCAGTCCTAGAACTGTAGAGGGACAACACGGTGTGCTGAAAGTTTCAATATCTCTCTACTTATTATCTAATTAGAGCCACCTTAAAAGAGTTAAAGAGCGAGAGAGTGGATTCACCTTTGTTTGAAAATTAAAAAAAAAAAAGAACACACAACTTAACAACAATGGAGTATTTATTAAACGAGAAAAGAAAGAAGTCTATTCTCAAAAAGGAAAAATCATCATCTTTACATAAACCTAAATAAACTCTGAATAACAATTAAAAACAAAAATATAAATATAAAGTAAATTTAGAAACCACATTAGACAAGTAACAGTTCCTTTTTGTTTATCACCTTTCTTAAATTCTTAAGATTTCTAGTAAAATTTTCAAGATTCATCATTGACCAAGAAATGTTCATAGAATTTTGTAGCTAATATTAACACATCTCTGCAACAGATATCCTACAAAAATCAGGGAAACCAGAATGCACAATTAATTAGAAACTCGCAGGTCTCTTTAACAGAGCTGATTGAAGTGTGCGCATGTGCGCTCATGCATGCATGTGCACACGCATGCTCACATGCACGCACACACACATGCATGCATACATGCACACACACACAAAAAAAAAATGGAAATAACTGAAAGATTCTAATTACTTATAAGGGATCTTTGCATCAGAGGTTAGGTCAGTTCAATCGCCTGATAAAACATCAACATCATGATTTATCATCGAATGCCAACATTAATTAGCTTCTCTCGAGTACTTCTCAATTAATTTAAAAGTTTAGGCCTGAATTATTGGGAAGAAAAGAGAATAAAATAAAATAATGAAAAAATATGTGAGTCAGAAGATTAATAAATCACAAATGCAATCCACGAGTGGTATGCTGCAACAACAAATTTAATGTATTTATTACCAACAATAGAAAGAAAGCTAAAATCAAAATGAATAACTACGATTTTACTATCATATACTGTACATTTATCAGATAGACCTGACAGTGATAATGTCTTGAACCTTCGCAGCTTATTTGCAACAGAAAATAAGCCACACCAAAGCAATGACCACTTACAACTTAAAATCTTATCATTACCTATATATTGGGAACTAGGTTCTAGCGCCTCGGGTGGCCATTGGTCGACAAGTTACTCTCTTGGCTTCTCTTCCCCAACTACTCATACAGCTATTTCATGGACTAATATTTAAAACGACTGGGGCCATTTTTCCTGACACCAGGAAAAATGGCCCGATCTATCAAAACAAGAAAAATTAAATCAATACTTGTTCCATCTTGTAGAACTTAGGCAATCTCTTCCAGACAGATTCGACATCCATCCTTTCAACCTGCCAGATCACAACAACTCCTGACGCCACGTCACGTGACTCTCCCCACACCACCCGACTCCAGGCAATCAGAACGTGCCGTGCACCCTTAGCAACAGCCAGTAGGCAAGTAGCGCTCAACTCCACCTCATGTACCCCGTCCCCTCAGCCGCCTATCCTCATTTGCAGCTTTCAGCACCTGAACCTTTTCCTTTCCCTGGGCAGTACAACAAACTAATGACAACCACAGAAAATGTCCTCACCAGTTAAAACTCCAGAAACAATGAAGCAAACAACTGAAACTTCAAGAAACAAAAATTAAAAGGGAGAAGAAAAACAGGTCTATGATAACATTAATTTTACGTATGGCAGAAGACTACGCAAAGTGAATATACATAAGTACATCTTAAGCAGAGTTTTAAAAAATGCTCAGTTTACCATGAAAAGCATATATCTGAAAAGGGTACATAGAACACACCAGTGTCTGTGGCCAGCTCAGTGCTGCTGAACCCGGAGCTGCCACTGTGAGAAGACAGGTCAGAGAGGGTCTGGTCATCGGGGCCGCGTGATGAGGGGGCAGGTGAGGCCTGCTCGGCAGCTCGGTACAGGGATTGCTCCAGGTGTCGCAGTCGTATGATCTTCTCCCCCAGCAGGCTGCGCGTGCGGTGCAGAGACACCTCCATGTCAGTCAGCTCCCGTTCCTCCTGCACCAGAGTGGCCGCCAAGCTGCTTTACCACACGTCAACACTTCTCACTACAGATACGCAACTTACACTTCTCAGTGTGCATGTTACCCGTATTGTTATTTATGGGCATTATTCAGCCCATAAAGAACTGAAAATCTACTGGAATATCTTATGAATATATCTTGTCAATATCAACATTGTAAACACAGCTAAACTTGTAATTTACAAGTACTTACAGTTTTAAAGAATAACTTCAATAAATTTATTTTGAAAATGATTTTAACTCCTAAATAAAACTTGTCATAAAAACCAAGGTCCAGATAACGTTTTGGCATGGCAAAGGGCATTTCCAAAGCTGTAGTTTTATTGTTGAGTAACTAAACAAACAATGACTAGGATTAAATTCTTTCATTAAAGAGTCACACAAAGACATTTATCACGTTCTCCATTTAGTGTAAAATTCCAATATAATGTACTTCACATTAAAGTATCTTTCACTTTAAAACACAATTTTCAATTCCTTCCAATAACTTACCTTCAACTATGAAAATTATTTAATTTTAACTAGGCCTGTGCGAATTTCAATTTTTTATTTTGCATCAAATTCGAATATGAATACCAAAATATTCCCAAATACAAATATCAAATTCGAATGAGATCCACAATAGGACCAAATATATAAATAAAAATTCCCTTGTAAAAGATGTATAATTTGTATTTAAAATTTAGACAAAAAAGACAAGCTATAAAAGTAAATAAACTATTTAAATATGACAAGTTATACCACTGAAAAAATTCTCCATCCAGTAACCAATGTAGGGTATTAAAGATAGGTTGACATTCCAACATGTTCTATTTTTGTTGCTGGGCCTCTCATTTTATTTTGGTAGAAATATGCAGAGTAGGTTAAGGGGGAGGTGGGGGGAATTTAGTTTAATGCCTTTCGCGAGACGGCCTTTAGTTTAATGTTTTCATGAGACTGCATTGTTTTGCGGTTCTTACGAATGTAATTTTGGATTGCATTTTGTTTTGACGTAGCAATGGAAAATTTTGCTCGTATGTCAATAACATTAATTCTATTACAATTTTAAAAGTTTAAATTTCAATGTTAAAAATGTGATATATAAGTTTGTAAAGATGCAGCAATAAACACACTTTTACCAAAGTTAACCTTAAACTCATTGGATGTACAATCATTGGATGTACAACACATGCGTAGTAAACAAATATTATTTTTACAAGACAAAAAGTTGAAAGTGCTACCTAAAAAGGCATGTGCATTAAAAATATTATACCTAGTAACTGTTTCAAAATACATTATTTACAAAATGCGCTAACTTACTGTTTGTATTTCTGTAATTCGTGACCTCTTGAACACCTTTTTTATATGGAAATCTTTGCACAAACACTTCACTACAATAACATTAGTCCAAAACTGATATGAAATAATTTATTTTCATAATAATTCAGTAAAATCAACACTTTGTAAATTTCCTGAAATCAACAAACTTAAACCTTCGAAACGTAAATACTTCTCTATAGCTTCTTTGATCATTCATAGCAGAGCATGGCAGTTTGAAAATGGTGAAAAGAGACAGTGTGGTAAAATACGTAATGATAATATTACACTTCACTCTAGAAAACTACTAAAATGGTAGGCCTACCTGCAACCAATTATGCTTAATGAAAGCACATACAAAAATAATTAACCATCGATAAAAAAAATGTTGACAACGCGAATGAACATGGCGGGCGAAACATTATTGACTACTTCACAAAAATTTACAGCAAATGCTTTAGCTACTGGGAATATGAATGCCGTATTTACCAGAAAGGAAGACAAACCCTTCCTAAAAATATATTTTTGAGGGAAAAATATTTAAACCTGAATTCAAGACTACCCCTGTGAAGTGCTGAAAAAATTATTTAGGTTGAAAGTATTTTTCCATTGATTTATGACAAACCCTTCAAGAAGAAATGCTATTATATGAATAATATATTATATTTGATTTACTTTTAAAGAAAAGCTAATCACAATGAAATAGGAGTGTCTAACCTGGCTGTATGGTAGCAGCATTTTTCGTGCACTGTAAAACTTATGTGGGTGTTATATACCTATTAATAACTTGAGCCATTTTGCTTCCCAGCAAAGTACTTCCTCTTTAGGCCAGTGACATCAGATAGGGGGAGCCTTGTCAAAGTTGATAGGTACAGTCTCAGCACTACAAAATAACGTACAACCATACTGCATACTGTATTTAAGCCTTTGTCAAAATTGCCTAGGTTTTGAATTGAAGACGATTCCCAAATTGTAGATGACCCCTCATTTTTTCTATTCCTTTTCTGTTAAAAAACCTCGTCTTCCTTTCGGGTAAATACTGTACGTGATGTTCTTTGTCATCCGAAACTACTGTTTCTAAATATCAACATTCACACTTAAAAAAAAAATTTATTAGAGAATTCTAAGTATTTATGTTCAAAACTTAATCGAATATGGGTCTTTAATTATTCGAAATGGTATCCGAAAATTCGAATATTAGCACAGGCAGAATTTTAACATCTAAAATTTATGTCAACTTTCAGTACAGCAAAGATTATTTTACTTGGTGTCTTCCAAAATGTGTTTAATTAAATGTTGATATGTGGTTTTTACACGAAGGTATTGGCACAATCCAACATAAATAGGGTTACCAATACAATGTAAAAAATAAATTCTTGCTATCGACTCACAATGCTATTTATCTACTTTCAAATTAAGATAAACAGTGTTGACATGCAGCACTATCATGAATTCTTTCTGTACATTAAAATTTTAACATTAATAAGTAGCCGTATGTGTTTGGTAAAGCATCTCATAGCATACAGTAGCGCCAAATCTGAGGATTACTTTGCAAAATTACTAACCTCATAAAAATTCTAATGTAAATCAAAAATGATTTTTGTATGAAATAATAATTAAATCAATATGCAGATATATTACAAATAAAATGAAGCCACAGAAGCCTACCTATCGACATCTTCACCACACTTTTTTTGTGAGAATTTGTTGTTGGCCCAAGTATAATAATGTGGACCTCCGTGATAAAGCAAGGATTTTGCGAATTCATCAGAGTTGCATACATAGATAAAAAAAACTTGTGAGACCTGTTTTCGTTGGATTTTCAAATACCTGTCTTATATTATCTATTGAAAAGTACACTCATTGTCGATTTTCTAAGTGTATGACTAAATGTACAACAGTAGGGTGTCCGTCATGAATGGGAAATTCCAACAGTCTCCATACTGCTTCCAATGTGCTTATGTAAAATCCATTTAAATACTTTTCGACTATATCATTGGCATTTCAGACAGAAAAAGTGCCTTCGTCTGACCCCCTTATCTAAGTATTTACATACGTATTTCATGGCTTGCACGGATTGACAATATTCTATGTTGATGAGCGTATTGACGCCGTCGGGTGAGACACGAGACGAACGAGGACACAAATACTTACAGGTAATTTGGACACCAGCGGTTCTTCCCAATCACTGCACTATCGAGACTCAGGGTTCTCAGGGATGCTGTGGGTTCTGTGCGTCTGTATCACCCGTGCCTACTTACAAACACGTATGCAATACTAAAATTTTTACTACACATCACTGGAATAAATACTGAATAAAATATATGTGGCTAGGACACAGTCACTACTGAATAAAAGAATTAAGTTCACTGTAGAATTGTTTTTATTGTTATTATACATACACATCAATGTGCCAATGAAATGTGATTATCTTGGTCATGAATAGCCAATTCCGCTTGGGTGCTCCCCAGCCTGCAATTAATCTTGCGCACGCATAGATGGATGATCTCACAGAGATGCATTAAGCACAGCCTTCACAAGGGAAGAGGGCCGACAGCCGCTAGGGTGGACTTAAGGTTTTTCTCTGAAGACAGGACACAGTGAATTACAAATGAAACCATTGATACACATTTACACGTGTGATTACTTGGCATTACTAATGCAAACTTGCCGGGGCTCGCCCTCCAGCACGTGGGTAATGTGGTGACGGCCTATACACAGAGCCGGCTGCGACGGGAATAATTGCACCGTACACTAATTACAAAATTACATGAACCCTTGAATGATACATGAAACAAGATGGCACATGAGATGAACATCGACAATAAATACACACACGTTTGAAAACAAACTTAGATGGTGCGGATGCCGCTAGATGAAGTTCGTAGCGGACCTCGTGGTGCAGGTGAAATTGCAATATTTCTGCATGGAAACTGCAAGTTAAAGTCAGACAAAATATTATTCTTGCTGAAAAAATTATTCTCTTTATGACTGCAGTGGTTACAGGCGTGTAACATGCGTAATGGCAATAAAATCAAACATTAACATGACCGCATGGTCAAGTACAAAAAGTATCAATTTACGTGAAAAATACATTGAACAATGAAATAAATCATTGCACATATGTTGTTACATAAATAAGCGCTCTCAAACACAATGATGGCATATACAAAGACTTGGCATCGGTCGGCCACGTGGTTATACGTGTTGTCGCCGTAAAATATTGAACACAAAAAATACCCTCAAATACATACATTAAAATAAAGCTCTTAAAATTGTGTGCAGCAATAACGCAGAAGTTACAATGAAATGCCATTAACATAGGCGGATGGCGCTTGATTCAAGTTGCGTGTGTCCTGTAACCTCTCCGATATGCTTCTCCTCCTTCTCCTTGATAAAGTTAAAAATGCTGCAAGGGCGCAATAAATTAATATAGCTGATGCATAATGCTAGGGAAAATGTCTGGTAAAAACGTATGCAAGCAAAGGTTAACCGGTAAACTAAATTAACTATGGAAATCTAAATCAGTGAACAAAAGTTGTAGTGCACATGTGAGTGTCTTACCTCGCCAGTTCTCCTTGACAGACTGTCCAGATAAAAGCGTCGCGAGGACCTACCATGGCCACCTATGGGTTTCACATAAGTGGAACTGCTATGCACGCAGAGTAAAATATTTTATTAGTGAAAACAAAATCGCACAAATTAAATTAAGTTATTGCTTTATATTTCTATAATTTTTTTATGAATTTCAATATAATTCCAGTGTCTCTTTATGATGGCGTTCATGCCGGAATATTAAACGTGCCCACGGCACTTTGAATTTTATAACCAAACAATTATAATTAGTACAAACACTTTAAAACATTTAAAGACTTATTAAACACTGCAAATACAATATAATACATTTTTTAACTGAAAATAACATTTATGCGAAAATTCAAAATTATTGGCCTCTTTGCGCACGTGCGGGACACATGACACATGCATGGTGATCACAGTCATGGGCTTTTAGCGTTGCTGGCTGTTAGCCGGCATCAGAATTAAAGGTTCAATACACACTTGGAGAGTATAAAACGATCTATCTATTATCTATGGTAATAGTTCTACCACGAATGTTTAAGGAAGCAACTTGACTGCCATTATTAGCATCTCGGCATCGATAAACAGGATTTTATTTCTCACTGATATGTGCCTTAGTAATGAAACATAGGGTATTTATTAGAACAGATCCTGTTTTTCATACATGGTGACAGATTTTGTTCCCCACATGGGCCATGTACCATATTTTTGGTCACAATATCTAACAATGCTGGGTCATTTTCTTTATCGGGTAGTTCAGTGACTATAATATTGTAATTTCATCATGTATTTTTCTTTCTTGCCAGAATAACGTATGACAGTGTGATAAACCTTGTGTTTGCCACTCAACACTTAGCATATCACATTTTACTTTTCCAAAAATCTCGCCTTTAGTGATTAGGTTAATAATTATAATTTTTTTCAAATGAAATAATATTATGTCGGTCGAAAGTGCGCTGGCCAGGAAAAAGTTTTTGTTTGATTTCTGACCATTCAGGGTTACATGTAAATGTAATAAATAAATTGGGTCTGCCATAATTTTGAACATAGTACATAGCATTTTGGGTTTTTTCATCCATATATCAGGGAGAACCCATAAAAGATGATGGCAAAATAATGTATTGTCTAATATTTGTAGTATTTACATTCACATTCTGATTTAAAGCATCTCTTAAATATATGTATATAATTGACTACTTGCAATATCTACTGGTTTCGAAATATGTAATTTAATATTTCCGAAATCAATTTAGCCATAACGTCAACACAGTATTGACTAAACAAATTTTTGTAATGATGTAGGGTATTAAAAGATTAAACTCTGACCATTAATATGTATGCATAAAATTGCATACATGAAACTATTTCATTTCTATCTGAATTTTCCTGAGGGATGGCCAGATAATAGATATAATCTCTTTTTACAAATATCAAAGGTTATTGTCATGGATCGTAGGCACAATGCAATTCTGACGCTCTTTAGTTGACCATCTTTGCAATACAGCAGTGTTGAAGCGAGCTGTCGGAGATGACCTCCGGAGTCAAACTACCGTTTCTTGGCAGTGCACAGACATATACAGTATTTACCCGAAAGGAAAACAACCCCTTTCCTAAAAAAATATTTTTGAGGGAATGATATTTAAACCTGAATTCAAGACTACCCCTGTGAAGAGCTGAAAAATATTAATTATGTTGAAGAATTTTTGCATGAATTTATGACAAACCCTTCAAGAAGAAATGCTATTATATGAATAATATCATATATTTGATATACTTTTAAAGAAAAGCTAATCACAATGAAATAAGTGTGTCTAACCTGGCTGTATGGTTGCAGCATTTTCTTAGGGCCGATTTCACCAACGAAGATTAACTTTTCGGAATATTGAGATCATTTTATCCAGATGAGAGGTTTAACTTCGATTTTAATAATGTTTAGCAGTTTCACCAGGTTTAATCGCAGTCAGGAATATCTCGTTAAAATTATCTTGATATTCTGACTTAATCGTGATTTTCTCTTGGTAAACATTAGATATTTTGCTTTGAGGTTGTACGGAGAAATCATTTCAGAGAAAGTATGACAAGTCATGAAGGTATTGTGGTTGTAAGGAAATAGCGAAGAAGAAACTTTCCATCCATTACAAACACATTTTGTTAGAATTAGTAACAGAACATTTCAATATCATAGAAAATAAAGGAACTGATACTGTGACAAAACAAAATAAAGAGAAGCAGTGGCAAAAAATTGTGAATCGTAGTTTCAATTGTACATCTCATGATCACTACAGGACAGCAGACAACTTGAAGGCAGTGTGGGATATTCTGAAAAAAACATACACGAAAAACATATGTAGACAAATGTGTCCATGCTAAGGGGTCCAGTGTGTTCTGTCCTCCAAATAATCATCTACGATCACTGTATACCACCACTAGAAAAGCCCAGTTAAGCCAGCGGAATGTCATTCCAGTAACAACTTCAGTTGAAATAAACACAGCTCAGGTGAGTAACCCTGCAAATCTTTCAAATAACTATGCCTCCACTGTACCACCAGTAGAAAAGCCCAGTTAAGCCAGCGGAATGTCATTCCAGTAACAACTTCAGTTGAAATAAACACAGCTCAGATGAGTAACCCTGCAAATCTTTCAAATAACTATGCCTCCACTGTACCACCAGTAGAAAAGCCCAGTTAAGCCAGCAGAATGTCATTCCAGTAACAACTTCAGTTGAAATAAACACAGCTCAGATGAGTAACCCTGCAAATCTTTCAAATAACTATGCCTCCACTGGGTCTGATGGTGGGAGGAAAGTCTCTGCCAACCATGTAAGAAACAGTACGGCAACATCTTCCTGGACTAGTAAACGGCGACCAGCAATGCACTGAAACAAAAAAGCTGAAGTCGTGCCGGATATAGAGCAAAAATTGAGCTAATTGAGTTAAGCAAAAAAGTTTGCAATTGAAGAAAACGAGGCAACTAAAAGAGATTCTTCAACTAAAGTTACAACAGGAACAAGAAAGAACTAAACAGGAGAAGCTTCAAACAGAGCTCTTAACTTTGCAGATCCTAAAACTAAAGACAGATCTAAGTAACTAAAGGGTTCTCTGTCAGAGTTTAGTTCACAACATCTGTTGTTGCTGGTTTTTTTTTATTAGTATACAAGCCCTTTCCATAATTAAAACACTACCTACTGGTGTAAGTCACATTCTTGATTTGAATTAGGCCTACAAAAGAACTTGTTTATTTTACATTTATACCTAATGTTAATGCAGAATAGTTGTAGTAAAGGAAATTATAAAAAAAATATTTGTCTGTATGATAATCATGTGTTTGACTTAAACAGACAATCATGTGTTGACGTAATGCGAAATACTTTAACCTCTTCATCATAAAGTTCAAAACAATTTATTCTTTCATGTAAACATCGCGGACGATGAACAATAAAATCCTTATCACTTTCCTCTTCAAAAATTAAATTTTACATTGCCTGAGCCATTTTATCTTTATTCTCTATGAAATAACTTTGCCCTCTCATCACCTCCCCAAAGTACTTGTTTATATTTACAGTTTAATCCCGATAATGTGACTTAAACCACCAAAATCGGTGGGTTAATGTTTTATCTAGATATTCAGAGAAAATCGAGATTAATGTGCATGGTGAAACATAAAATACAGATAATCGAGAATATTTGTCATTTAATCTCAATAAACTATCATTATCTCGTGTGGTAAAACCGGCCCTTACGCTGTAAAATTTTTGTAGACGTTATATAACTATTCGCGACTTGAACCATTTTGCATCCCAGCAAAGCGCTTCCTCTTTAGGCATATCAGAGACATCAGATAAGGGGGACCCTTGTCAAAGTTGACACTTACAGTCTCAGCACTACAAAAATACGTACGACCATAGGACACATGGTATTTAAGCATGAAAAGCCTTTGTCAAATTCGCCTAGGTTTTTAATTGAAGACAATTCCCGAATTGTAGGCGACCACTCATTTTTTCTATTCCTTTTCTGTCAAAAAACCTAGTCTTCCTTTCAGGTAAATACAGTATCCACCTGCCCACTGACTCTCTGAAGTGCGGGGTGTAGGGGGAAATAAGCGCCTCCTTGGCAGAGCTGTGTTCTAGTGCCATCCCTTGGTCTGCTGTAGAACTATGCGGTTCAGGGATGCTGTCTCGGCCGCTTGGCTGGTGGTTCAATCACACTTTGAAAGGAGGGGGGAGGTGGCATGACGTCTGACATTGGGCAAACAAAACAGGCTTGGTAGACGAGTCAGTGGGTGCCGCCACTCGACAAGAAGCGTAAATGTAGGCACTCACAGCTAGTTGTCCAGTGGTTCAAACCCCACCTGGTGTTATGTGAAGGCATGTTCATATGAGGTGAAGTTGTATTAAGTATAGTCAGAATAAGCATTACGGGTCAAATTGATATAATTTTGGACAGTGAAATTTTCAGCAGTTCCAGTACTGGTCCACCAAAATGCCATAGCTTGCCTGAATCACAGAGTACTTAAAAGTACAGAGGTAAAACAACCACTTGTACTGTGAACTCCAGCTAAACATGCCAGCAAAGTGGCATCACTGGCCAGTAACATGTTCGACTGTCGTTCGCCAATAAGCACCTGGTCCACTACACTTGCCTACTGGCAGCCCAGCCAATAGGGGATCATCTGCAGCATGCAGTAGCTAGTCAGAAACAATGTCCGTTCCCAATGTTCTGTAAAGCCAATTGGAGAACAGTTACGACCACATAATAGGAACTGCTACACCATTTTGTCTCGGTGTACTTATCTGCTCTACACATGGCTCGTGTTGTACCTGGTACAGCTGGTCGAGCATGGTGCGTGCAGTTGTGCTGCTGTCGAGCTGACGTTGCTTGAGCTCGCGCTGGCGTGCCAGAAAGTTGCCACGCTGCACGCGCAGGAAGTCCTTTGCCCTGCGAACAGAGTCCCGCTCCAGGTGGATGCGGTGCCGGAAGAACTCCATCTCCGAGCTGCCAAACTGCCCTGTGCATATTAGCAACTTGTATCAGCCATCAGCAAAAAAGAAAAAAAACTTTGACCTGAAAATTTTAGTATGTGAAAATAAGACCAGTCTCAGTTTAATGTAATCAAATATTGGAACAATACACTTACATATTCAAGTAAAAATGTATTTACTCATGTACCATCCACACATTTTTTTTTTCTCATAACAAATTTGAAAAGTAAGAGTGTGGGTCTTACAAGGAGATTCAGATTTTGGAGAAAAATACAGTTCTGAAAACAGTCTGGTTTGTCATAACATGGACTGCTTTACCCTCCTGCCAATGAAGAGCATATGGCTATGGAAGGCATAGTCGTATCAGCCACATGACGTTTGTGGAAACAAGGCAGATATTTGCCACGGGAAGTTGAGAGGGTGCATGACTTTCAGACTGGTCCGCAAGCACGCGGCCGGTCCGGCAGGCTAACAGTCCACATTTACAGTTTTTGTTAAAGTTGTTTCCGTTTTCATATGCTGAAGTGGTTCTGCATTGAGATAAGTGGCCCTTTGTGTTTATATATTTCATTTAGTTGTGTTGCACTGAGACTACCTGTCAAGTGACAATTTTGTCATGTTATTGATTGACCGGCCTGCCTGGCAAGCAAGTAACAGCACATGATGTTGTGTGGTAAAGTGGCCTACAAATATAACACCCACCTTGTTTCCAGCTGAAAATTTTTCTCAAAAATGGGAGGCATTTATTTTGGGTATTTGGATACAGCATGGGCCATATTTAGTTTCCTAACATATGTATAGCTCGTGCAACACTACTGTGTACAAGAACACAAGTTTTTAGATCTGAGTGCATGAAAATATGTTTTTTTCTGGGAGAATATTCACAATGTGTGGTGAAGTCCTTACATGGGAGTGAGTGGTACATGGGTAATTATGGTAGGTGCTCACCTATTATGTGCTATGGCAGAGTTCGGCTCTTTGTTATCAGCAATCTTGGATGAATAAATGGCTCAAACTTTCTTAGCCTCCTCAGTTTACAATAAAGTACCCAACAAACTTGAAAACACATCATTATACATTTGTAATTCTCCTCTCAACAGTCCTCAACAAAACCTCTCCCACCACACCAGTATGATACACCATGGCCGTCACCGCTGTACTAGGGTCGAAACCTTGTAGTGGTACAAGTAACGGTAATCAATATGTTCAGGAGTATGTATTTTTTCTACACTTTTGGGGATTACCAAAATTGACTAAGTGTTTGGAACTTGGTGGCAATAGCAACTGGTATTTATTTTAAATCGCTTGACAGCTGCACTGATTATAGTAAGGTGATAAGACATTTTTATTTAACTAGTAAGCTAAGGACATGTAACTTAGTAATATTGTGCAACATAAATACGATGATGAGGGTCACGCTGTATGGACGTAACAAGGTACATGCCTGTGTTGCGAGGGTTTCAGAGTCACTGCAGTGTGGGTTTGTGCTATTTTTAAATATGATCGCATCGTGCGACGCAATTGGCCAGTTTTTTGTGGTGCAATAAAGCTTTCAGAAGATACTTAGGGTAGGCACGGCCATTGTTATGTAATGAAACAGAAGAGTGGAAGTTGATGTATGATTGACGAGTGCAGAACAAGCGAGTCACAATTGTAACTCACACTGGCAGTGCCCATTATCTGTCTTTCTTTTACATTGTACTTCGGACAAATCTGCAAACTACTAAATTATTTCTGATGGTGTGAGAGGTTATTCAAGTTGCCGGAAGAGAATTTGCTTTCTCTCCCATCTTTGTAAATATCTTAACAATGCGAGTGTTTTTGACCAAAAAATAAATGATACTGCAAATTCTTTTTATGTTCTTGCTTGTTGTTGTGAAATTCTTTTGTACCACTGCTGTAATTGAATTGCATAGTACAAAAACTCAGTTGAGCTATATTTCCCCCAGCGTGTTTAATTATTTTATTTTGGCGTCTTTATAAATTTGAGTCTCAATGTTCAGATATGATTGAGTTAGGCGAGCTAGTGTTAGATGAATGCCATACCAGGCACCTTCTGTAAGATTACAACATCTTTCTCTTGACTCAGCAAACTGCAACAGAGTGGTGTGTATTAAACAAAATCATTTGTGGAAACTGTGATTTGACAGATTGCAAGCTCACTTCCCCCATCATGCCCCCACGCACAATCTTGGTTTTATACCAAAGCATTTTCATAGAGTAAACTCTTCTCATTATGGACCAACACATATTACGCTACTGAGGGTTAAACTTGCACATTTAAGTAGAAGTGTGCCATGCTTCGGAACACCAAAATCAAATAAAATCTTCAAGAAGCAGAATATTCACTCCCAACTACTTTCATTGTTGCAGTGTTGAGTATAATCATTGTACAAGATTGACGCGTGTCGCTAAGTTCTGGATGACAAGAGACGTTTATTCAACACTAGATCAGTTGTGCTACTGAGGGAAACTCAATTCCCTTTTTTTACTGGAGACTATTGTCTGATTGGTAGACTGTCTACTAGGTATGTAGTCAGGTACACTAGGTCTGGCAATGTGCCTCACGACAAAAGTGGCCCTCTGGGGCACGGTAGACTTACCAGAGCTTGGCGGTGTGTTCTTCATTGGTGGCGTTGTTGTGGGGTTGATAGTGTGTGCAGATTCCTTGGTTCCACTGGACGTGGTGGAAGTCAGGTTGCGGAAGATGTCTGCGTGGTACCAATGGTTCCACTCTGTGCTGGCCCAGCTGCCGATGTGTGGATTGGCCCTCCAGAGCCTCGTGTTGCTGCTGCTGATAAGGGCTCGGGAAACCGGGTGAACGTCATAGCCAGTTTGCACTGGGTTGGAGTAGAATGTGTAGGTACCGAAAGGAGATTTCAATATCACTGCGTGATGGGCGGCGTGGGCCCGCCCCCTAGGACTGTTGACTCCTGGCGTAACTAGGTTTACCGCACAGAACTGAACTCTGCCTTTGCTCTTTGAGCTCCGTGCCTACTGTTGAATAGCATAAGCTGATAGCGTACCAGATTTCTTGTAGGTGACAAGCAATCGACAATCCCTGACTTAGAGTGTAAGCTGACAATGGTTGGCGGTGCGCTCCCTGACTACCGACCAGTGCAAGCACCTGGAGTCGTAGGTCGTAGACCACCTTCCTGCCCCTGCTGGGTGTAACCACAAACGTAGTGCCTACAATCCCCCACAGCTGCTGGGTGGCCGTTGAGAGAGAGAGAGAGAGAGAGAGAGAGAGAGAGAGAGAGAGAGAGAGAGAGAGAGAGAGAGAGAGAGAGAGAGAGAGAGAGGGAGAGGGGGAGAGAGAGAGAGAGAGAGAGGTGTGTGTGGTCTGTCTCTCTCTGTGTGTGTCTCTCTCTCTCTCTCTCTCTCTCTCTCTCTCCCCCTGTGTGTGTATCTGTCTCTCCGCCTCTCTCTCTCTCTCTGTGTGTGTGTGTGTGTGTGTGTGTGTCTGTCTCTCTCTCTCTGTGTGTCTGCTGTCTCTCTCTGCCTCTCTCTCTCTGTGTGTCTGCTGTCTCTCTCTGTCTCTCTCTCTGTGTGTGTATCTCTCGCTCTCTGTGTGTGTGTCTTTCTGTGTGTGTGTGTGCGTGTGTTTTTACAACTGACAGACCCCTGAAGGAGGACTGACGTTCTACTCTAGGTTAGACACTCTGTCACTTGCTTGTGCTACTTGATAGAAGGGAAATAATTAACTTTACTGTCACCACTACACTAACTGGGTTTGCCTAGAAGAGGCCCCAACCTTAACTGAGGAGCCACTACCAGCAAGTAGTGACAGCTGAAGAACCAGGAAGCATCAACAACTAAAGTGTTAAGTCGTGTTCAATGTCTTCAGGTAGAAGAAGCTTCTGGTGACGTCACTGCTAAGAGCTGGTAGAAGCCTCTGGTAAGTGGTGGCTGCAGCTTCTGGCAAACTAGAAGTTCTTGGATAGGAACATGAGGGCCTAGTGGTCAGTAGAGAGCCCCAGCACAAGTAGTGTTGAGTGTGATATGTCACAGAAATTAATAGCATATTCTTAGTTGATAAACATAAATTAGTCAATTGTGTTCCCTCCAAATTAAAGGCACAGCCAAAGGCACCTGTATGGCTCTGTTTTACACCAATCTGTTTTTGGGTAAATTGGAGCAAAACTTCCTGAGCCACCAAGCAATTCAGCCACACTGCTAGCTGTGTTTTATGGATGACATCTTCATGATCTGGGATTCAAATGAGGACCACCTTATCCAATTCTTCAACTACCTTAACTCACACAGCCTGCTTCAGTTCACCTGGACCTACTCTTAATCACATGCCACATTTCACAATATGGAACTAACCTTTCACAATGACTAAACTATTCACACTGTCTGTTGACTGAACATACACCTAAGCGAAATGATTAGGAAAAATATTGGCAAGAGATTCTGGATCTTGAACCATAGTACTCTCTGATAGCAGTTATTTACTCTCTGTAGCCATTTTTCATAATTTTTATATTTACAAAAATTAATGGATTGCTTTTCAATTTATCATTAATATTGGCTTGCCATTTTTTATATGGTTAATTTTTTTCTTTTACAACATTCCTATAAGTGAAAAAACGAGAGTAATTATGATCAGTTTCATTTCTTTTGTATAATCTTAAGAGAGATGAACTCATTTTTAAATGTTTAAGTTCTTTTGAAAATCACACCGGATAAAAATTTTTACCTTAGGAATAAATTGGTTAGTTAACATGTGAGAATAATGTACCATTGGTGGACACATTTTATATTATGTATAGGACTCCAATCAAAGACATTAAAAGCTAAAAATTATGATAAATAAGCTTTTTGATAGTGTTTGGTTACAGTAAGATTTGTAACTTTTGTTATAATTAAACTAAATTTTGTAAGAACAGACTAAAGAAAGAAGATACTCATCTTCATCAATGACAATACTTAGACCTAAAACCTGATATAAAAAGTAATTAGTAGAAAACAATTGACGCATAACATTTCTGTGCTTTTAGGAAGCGCACTCTATGCAACAATTGCGACCCATCTTGGAGAGCATTAATCCTTATGGGCCAGTCACATAAATTTAAAACTGTAATTGAGGTGGGACACGTGCCTACAGGGTATTAAGAGATTTTAGATTTTACTGTTCACCACAACTTGGCCAGAAGCCATCACGTCAACACCCCTCTTCGAAGATTGTACTATTTACTAGATCACAGACTCTCTTCAGAACAGTTGCGCTAGTTCTACAGAGTGCCTCTGGAGGGCAGCACACATTCCGCTGGAATATCACAGCTCCACAAGTGTACCAAGAACAAGATATGTCAACGTCTCTGCGCCAAGCAGATAAGGGATCCAGGCACCCATGTATAACGTCAGCGCTTCCAATACACTTGAAGAGGGCTAGTTTTCCCCTTAACCCTTTTCAGGAACAAGAAGCTAGAATTTTTAGTATAAAAGGGCTAGAAGAGCAGGCCTCACCACAGTCTGCTGCACCACTTCCTCTGTATTTGGACGAAGGTGTGAGCCACAAGCAAATGTTTGCAAACCCTGTTCACCGTTGGTATCTCTTCAGAGTATGCAATGCAACTGGGCCTTCCAAGTCCAGCTGTTCTTATGGCTGTAGACTTTGCGTGTTAGTAAGCCAGCATCTTCCAGAGGGTCCTCAACCATCTTCAGCAGTCAACAGCTCCCAGAGGTTCATAGTCTTCCAGAGGGTCTCGACCTCTTCCACGACATCCAGCTTAGAGACCCTTAGATACCGACACCAATCAGGGGGGGTCCTGCCAACGCCACTCTCGTTGACCCTCCCTTCTTCTTTGGTCAACCACCTTGAGGTAACCCAGGTCACTGCGACGACATCCCATCTGGTTCTAGCCAAATAAACGTCTTCATTACCCTTCTGCTAATAAACCGCTGTTAACTAGGTTCCTTCAGAAAACACCACAAATGAAATAAGGATTTAATTAATTTGGCTATTAATCCAATTAATCCTTTAATGCTGACGCGTATCCGATTAGCTAGGGGTGGATCACGGTCGTGTGGCTTTGGTTGCACTTCGGTCGGTTGTGCTTACAGGTTGACTTACTCCTGTTTGCAGCTAGATATAGCAGTCATCACGTCGCCTTATGGGATGGAACAAAGTTATCGACTTTACAATCCACGAGTCCCTTCGATTGATCAGGCTTACAACTCGTATTGGAGCTGGTCGTAGTTGAAGACGGGCGAGAAGTGCCAGCGGTAGGTGACTTGTCGTCTTGCGGGCGAGGGGTAGCTGGATACAGCTGATTGAGTCGTTCATCTTTGGCTCGAGCAGTAGCGAGGGCACGACGTGATACGACACAGAACTCACAGTTCCAGCCCACTCAGGCTCTGCTCCAGAAGTTCCTGTTCAAGATGCCCAACCGTTCCTCGGTCTGATTAATTAACCCTCTTACAACGGGATGGCAGGTTGGATGCATGCGCAGCGATGCTAACGGGAAAGAAACTGGATTGGTTGCAGTAGATGTAGGTTGTGCCAGTGATTGGAGTAAAGTGGCACAATCTCATTCGGCTCGTCGACTAGCTGTGAGTGGTATGAGACCAGCCGGCTGCCTGGCAGCAAGGCACACAACTCTTTGCTCCTCCATCCTTGCGCAGTGTCTCACCGTAAATGGCATAGAGCGGGTTTAGTTACCGAGGACCTTCAATCGAGCACCATGGACATGGATAGCCTTAGATTAGTGTTGCTTGGTAACAAGTTTGCCAACGCGTGCTTCGGTGCTTCAGAAGTTCCCCCAATGGTTGCGAACTGATCAGAAACGTTGGAGCCGTACGGGTTGCCAAGACTATTACTGGGTGTATGATCCAAACCAAGGCCAGGCCGTAGCACGTAGCAAAACACCCCTGCCAACACCCAGGTACTCCAGTAAGGATACAACTCAGATGTACTGTCTCTCTCTGGTTGAGAAGTGTTGCTAGTGGAGGAGTAGAATAAAGGAGCCCCTCCTTTATTCTACTCCTCCAGTACCTGTATACTTGGTAGGAATAAAATAGATGGCCGTCTAATGGGTGTGTATTCAACTTGGAGCTGCCTGAGGGGGAGTCTCCACTTGTAGCTAATTCATAGTAATAATAAGTTCCCGTTCTGTTTCCAGTCGATGGTACTCGGCTTGAGGTCCACCCAGCTATTGGTTACAAAGTACTCTATGAATGAGACTCAAAGTTAAGAGAAACAAAGCTGTGTTTATTAAGAGCTTATTAAACACGATGACATCAAAAAGTCCTGTTATTGAAGACTAAATCTAACATGTAGACTATGGAAGCCTCTATCTTCACTTATCATGCGCACTGTGGTGAGTGTCTATGTGATACATTCGTAGATATTACCGGCACTGTGGTGAGCATCTCTAAGTAATTCTATGTAATTACGTGGGCTGTCAGCAACTAATTATTCAGAACGTTATCACTGGTGAGGTTAAAAACGTCTAAATTGTACTGGTTCTATCACTTACAGCGCAATGACTGCTGTTATCACAAATTCTGTTCATACCTAGTTGAGTGGTTATTAACCCTTTATTTTACTTCTACCTCACCGACTCCTTTGCTTTCCCTGCTTAATGACAGCTTGGATAGGCACTTACGCTAGATACACACTATATTTAAACCTAGCCTAAATTGTGAATGTTCCTCGGTTTCACTGCCTTTAACTGATGGCTAGTCTAAATTACACTGACAGCAGGTCTGTAACGCGTCCTGTTCTGTTTTAACGTAGTAGTCTACGACTACGTCTGAACACTTTCTTCATCGCACTTTTACTTACTTGGTTCGGTGTGTGCGGGTTTAGCTGGTCTTCCTCTTGGGCATAGTCCGGCGTGCACTGGGTAAGGTCACGTGTACCTCGATGTGGGTTGCCACAGTGACTCTCGGTACCAGCCAGGCGTAGAGTCAGCCTAGGCGGCACGAGGTGGCATCAGGCGTCGACGCTCAGCACGCTGCGTCATGGTGTCTGCTTCTGCCGGAACTGAGGGTGAAGACATAGCTACTAGGGACATAGTGGCAGCGCGGGAGAGTGATCCCAGGTCCTCCACCCCAACTGCACGGGTTCCTACCCGTAGGGCAGAACGTTTCTCTGCTGTTGTAACGCAAGGGAGTTGTGGTGGGAGACCACTCTACACCTTGCCGACATAAGCATCCCATCATGGGGCCGGGTAGTTGGAGGCATAGATGTTCTCGATGTCCAGGTCCCGCAATGAGGTAGTGGGAGGCGTCGACGGTCTCAGCGCCTGTAGTGGTAGCACCGGGGAGCTGCGGATCACCGTGCTCAACCTAAGCTATGGGTGGTGCTTCTCATTGTAGTAGGGCCGGGTAGTTGGAGGCGTCAACGGTCTCGACGTTCAGGTCCATTGGCAAGGCAGTGCGAGGGAGAGGGCTCTCGAACTCGAATGCGGGTGGTGCACCAGGTGGTGGGTAGGAGGAGGCATAGATGTTCTCATTGCCTTCTGTGGCAGCGCAAAGGGGCTGCAGGACCCCAGCTCAGCCTCGACTGCGGGTGGTGCGTCTCGTCGTAAGGCCGGGTACTTGGAGGCATCGATGGTCTCTGTGTCCAGGTCCTGTGGCGAGGCAGTGTGAGGGAGAGGAGTCTCTACCTTAACTGCGGGAGTTACACCAGGTGTCTGGTAGTCGAAGGCATCAACAGTCTCGGTGCCTGCTATATCGGTGGCCGATTGAGTGAGAGACAGATCGGGTCTCTCGAACTTAATGCACTGATGGGTTGCGAGTTAGATGCGAGTTCGTTGTCCGGTAGTCTAGTGGCGTGGGTAGGCACTTCTTCGTCGGTGCTCGAGATCGCCTTCGTAAAAGGTGGAATGACCTTGATCTCGGTCTGAAGAGTAGTACCAGGTGAGGTGATAGGTGCCCGGGATGGTTCTACCCCCCTTACCAAGGGTGTTTCCAACATTTCGCTGATGCAACTAGATCAGCGGGGTGTCTGGTGGCCTTTGCGGTCTCATGGGCTCTGCCATGACACTTCGGAGCAGCTCAGGATCGTTCTGTCGTGTAGAGGGCAGTGATCTTAGCTAACTGCTCCTCGGCATGTTTCCCCGTCCGGCCTCCATGGTGGTACGTAGCTGGGTGCTCGCTCGATGCCAAAGGGTCTTACTTCAGGTGGGCTCATAAGTCCTGAGTCGAGTTCTGGAGCTGCCCTTCGGGATTGTGGTTCATCCTCACTGTCGGAGTCCCCTGATGTTTCCCCTATGTCATCGGTGTGCTCTACTTGTGGCATGTCCCCCAGACAGGGACGTATTTGTCCTCATGTGGCCTTCGGTATTCTTCCTGTGAAGTCTTCGGCCAAGAAGACATTGTTCCATTTGCCGATAATACGGTAAGACCCATCCCATTTGTCAGCGAGGCCAGCACTAAACCGATTACTGGGTTGTGGGTACTTTCAATGGATATACTAAGCCTGGGCTTTCTGTGCAGTGGTAGTGTGAGCCAACGCGGCTAGCCAGATGTCCTCGGACTGAGGCATGGTGGTGGCTTCACTGTCCCACTGCCAGTCACCTGGTCGGCGTAGGGTCTGTCCCAGGAGGAGTATACTTGGGTTGGTGTCTACTGCTTCATTATTAACGACGTAGGGCAAACAAGATGGTGGAAATATGTTTATCCCAGTGTCTGTGGTCATTCCCCACACTGATACGGAGGAATTTCTGTATCTCTTGATTCCTCTGTTCAACAGGGTTGGCCTGGGGGTGGTATGGTGGCATCATCCACGTTTCGACTCCCCATCCCTAGCATGCTGACTGCCATTGGCGACTCATGAACGGAGTGCCGTTGTCAGTCAGATCGCCTTCGGGTATCCCCAAAGTGCAAATATTTCTGCTTCCATTTTTCGCACTATGGGGGCTGTTTCCTGGCTGGGCAGAGGGAAAACTTCCACCCACCAGGAGAATTGATCGGTAACGACTAGGAGATAGCGGTTTCCCTTGGTGCTCCTTGGGTATGGTCCCATTAGATAGGCAGCTATATGTGTCCACGCCATCTTGGGTTTCCTTGGTCGAGCAGTGAGAGGCGTGATTGGGTAGGCCTTGCTGCGGCAACACGTAACGCAGTTGCTGATGTACTGTCGGACATCACGGCTCATTCCATCCCAATTATAGCAAATCTCGATATCTAATAGGGTTTCTCGGGTCCCTGGATGTCCGTCCTGGGGGTGGTCATGGTGGTGGTGGCAAATGTCTGCTCGGAGTTGCTGCGGTACCCAGATTTTCCACTGAGCGTTAGGTTGACAACTTCGCGTCCACACGTCATCCCGAGCTTCAAAGCGCTGTGGATGCTTTTGCAGGAGTCGGTGTACATCGGGGTCCTCCTGTTAGCTTATTGAGATTTGATTTCAGGTAATGTGTAACTGGAGGAGATGGATCTGCTCATCAGGGCTTCGTTCTACTTGAGGGAGAGGGGCCATCTTTTCCTCTTCTTCTTCTTCTTCGGCTTTCTCCTTCAGTGTAGGAAAATGGGACAGGGCGTCTGGCAGATTGTTCGTTTTTCCTGGGCAGTGCTGTACCTCAAAGTCGAATTTGGTGAGAAACATATCCCACCGAACGAGCTTGGCTTTGCTGTTTCGTGACTCGTGCAGCCATTGGAGGGCTTTTGAGTCCGTTCGCAAGATGAAGTGCTGGCCTTCTAGCTAGTATCTGTACTCTGTACTTATGCACTGCCCTGATGACGGCCAGGCATTTCTGTTCATTTATATGATAACGTTGCTCCATTTCGTTGAGGCGGGTGGAGGCATACGCTTTCACACGGGGTTGGTTGTTGTTGTCCAGCTGGTAGAGGACGGCTCCCAGTCAGTTCTGACACACGTCGGTTTGTAGAATCAATGGTTGATCTCCTTGGGGTCGTTGTAGCTGCTGTATATTTCCGAAACTTGTTTTCAGGTCGTGGAAGGCTCCCTGTTGCTCTGGTCCCCATCGCCAACATGCGTCTTTTTCCAGGAGCAGATTTAACGGTGCCATGAGTTGCGCAATGTTCGGCACAAAGTCGTGTAGCCAGTTACACAGACCAAGATACCGTCGTAGCTGTAGTTCATTGGCCGGTTCGTCACCAATGCAAACGGTAATACGCTGTCATTTCTCGTGCACATGTAATAGCCGACCTCCGGCGTTGCAGTTGGTCAGTGCGCTGCCGGTCTATGGTGCGGGAGTGAGACTTTGATGGTTCGTATGGAATTTTGCTATAGGAAGTTTCCCTTGGGTGACATTACATGTCCCAGGTAATAGATGGAGGTCTTGCCGAAGTAACTATTGGAAAACTTGCAAGTCATGTCATGATGTTCTAGGCATTCTAGTACCTGCTGCAGATGCTTGAGGTGCACCTCCCAGCTGTTTTGAGTATATGATCACGTTGTTGAGGTATGTAAAGCAGAACTCTCCGACATATCTGTTCAATACCTCTGCGGGCACTAGGCGTTGGAAGGTGGCTGGAGCATTCTTCAACCCGAACTGCATTACTCTGAATTGTAGGGTTTCGCCCTCTGGTGTGGTAAATGCCGTATATTTGCGGCTATCGGGATGTACCACAATTTGGCAGTATCTTGATTTCATATCCAACGTGCTGAAGATCGTGGCCTTGCCACTGTCCTGCAGGGTATGGGTGAGGTCGATGACTGGGGAAGCAATAGGGTGCGTTATCTCATTTAGGCCTTTGTAATTAATGCAGAAGCACAGTTTTCCATCCTTCTTGGGTAGTAAAACCACGTGGGAGTTGTAGGGTGAGTTAGAGGTTCTACAATCCCCTGGTCCTTAATGTCATTTACCTGGTCCATTATCAGGTCACGCGCAGATACCCGATACGGTCAATTATAAACAGGGGTGTTAGTTGTCGTCCAGACTTCGTGTTAGGTGGATCGAGTCTGGCGCAACAAACCCTCATGTCCGAATGCATTTGCGTGTTTGTTGACTACCTGCTGCAATTGATTAAACTGCAATTCGTTGAGTTCTTGATTAACCCTCATGGGATCGATGGGTGCGGGTACAATATCCTCTGGAATGTGGTCCCAATTTACCGTTCTTCTTTTGTACTCGCCCATGTAAGCTCGGCATTGTCCATAATCAATAATGCACTGATGCTGTCTAAGCCACAGGCAGCCGAGTATAACGGCGTCTGATAGTGTGGATGAGACTATAAACTCGGAGGGAGCTAAGAGCCGATTAATGTTCACCTTTATCATAGTACGGACATCTACATGTAAGGTCACGTTTGGTTGAGCCATTCTGACAAGTTTGGTTTGCGGGGCATGTTGGCTAATAGCTCTGATGTAAATATATCACTTCTAATGAAGTTCGCTGTGGCAGCGGAATCAAGTAAAGCCAAGACGTGGTCTCCATTTATTTCCACTTTGATGTGGGGAGCTATGGGGAGTGCCGGATACTCATTTAAGCCCTGGATTCTGGGCTCTTGTGGTCCGGTGGTGGCAGCCCGTTTCACATCCTGGCGGTGGTAGCGGCCCACTTCGCACACCAGCAGCAGAGTTTCCCGGCTTGATAGTGGGAGTCAGTCTTTCGGTAGTCCTAGTAGCTGATGGGGCTGACGTCTGATTGGATTTAAATGGTGGTACTGCTGACCCATCTGGCTTGCAGGGGCAGTCCTTGTTCCAACGACTACCGGGACAGAACCAACACTTTAGTACGAAGGTCATGCGTGTCTGGGGTGCGGGCACATTCTTGTGCGACTCGACCGGCGGGGCTCGTGGTTCCGGGGTTTTCACAGGTAGTGGCTTTTCTATACTAGCCTGCACCACAAAGTTCTGTTCGGCTTCTCGTACCCTCTCAACTAGTTTATCGATAGTTGTTGGTCGGGCTGTGAGGACGACATTCCTCAGGCTGGGTAAAAGCATCCTTCCTATCGAACGGACAGCCATGACTTCCGAAACCTCTGGAAATACGCGCCGGAACATTTGCTCTTTGCGACGTATGAAAATTTCAGCTTCATCCTCGGGTATCTGTGTCTGACTGTAGAACTGGGTTATTAACTGCACTAGCACCTCCTCGTGAATTCCGATGCAATGCGATTGCAGAATTGCTTCCAGTCTGTAAGAAAGTCCCGTACTTTTCCCACCAGGTTAACAGTACACCTTTCAGGTGTAGTTGGGCTATGTCTATCCATTGTTTTTGAGGTAAGTAGGTGTCCCGGGATTCTTTCTCACACTTGTTTTACCAAAAATACAGTGACAATTTGTTCCACTTAAAAAACATCAAAATTTAAGCAAAAAAATGCAAATTTCTAGCTTTTCAAGCAACTTTTCACGTTTTCTAGAAACGTCAATTTTGCAAGCAAATTTATGCTAAAAATCAAATAAAAAGATACAAATAAATAGAATTCAATTTATTACATCAATACAATATCATGCATAGTTTATACATTTTTCACTTCTTTTAAATATTTATGTGCAACAAAAACTTGTATCTTAATTATCAATTTTTAATTATGTTCATCAATTATCTTTGCAAAGCGATCAGGTAAAGTAATTTCATACCTATCGTATAGAATAAAATTAATTTTTTTACCGTATTTAGATTCATAAATTCAAAAATCTGTGACTTCATACCATTTATCAATTTCTAGATCTGTTAGTTTATTGAATTCATATGAATTGTTTTACTTGTTGAGCAGAGCCTCCATTTTTGTGTTTATTTAAAAGGAAAAAAATTATTAAAGAAAAAATACTTTTTAAATCTCCCTTAATAAATTAATTTTCTTTATAAATAAAATGGAAACTTACTTGAAATGGACAATTATAACACATGCAAGCAATGTAAAAAATGTGGCAAAGCATTAAACATAGAAAGTTTTGCACCACATAAACACACAAAAGATAAACATTTTAACATCTGTAAAAAATGTTATAGTGAATATGCTAGTAGTCGTTATGAATTAAAAAAGACAGATCCCCACAGTTGCGAACTGATCAGAAGCGTTGGAGCCGCATGGGTTGCCAAGACTATTACTGGGTGTGCAATCCCAACCAAGGCCAGGCCGTAGCACTTAGCAAATACCTCCGCCAGCACCCAGGTGCTCCAGTAGGGATACAACTCAGGTGTACTGTCTCTCTCTGATTGAGAAGTGTTGCTAGTGGTCGGGGCTCCTTTATTCTACTGCTACAGTACATGTATACTAGGTAGGAATAAAATAGATGGCCATCTAATGGGTGTGTATTCAACTTGGAGACGCCTGAGGGGGAGTCTCCAGTTGTAGCTAATTAGTAGTAATAATTACTTCCCGTTTCCGGTCGGCAGTATTCGGCTCGAGGTCCTCCAGCAGTTGGTCACAAAATAATATATGAATGAGACTCACAGTTAAGAGAAACAAAGCCATGCTTATTAAGAGCTTATTAAACACGGTGACACGTACTCTCCTGCCAAGAAGACTGGTGGTTGGAAGTAATCCTACGGTAGCCAGGTGCAGGTGACCTGGTCCTATGCTAGTTGAGGAAGTGAAATACAAACTGTCGAAAATTACTTAATACACACTTAACTCTAAGCGGGGTGTCTGTAGGAGACAAAGAAGTTACGTGCGGTATGTCTGGTAGCTACAGAAAGCTTCTGGTAGCTATTGGCGATTGGCGTCGCTGGAGCGTCCGGTACTGGTGCTGCAGAGCTCTAACGGCGACATCAAGTATGGCAACCTCTGGTGGCTGCTGAAGACTTGAGTCGTTGGCGACAGCTTCTGGCAGGGCTGTTGAAGATCTATTAGTAGTAGTAGGCTCCAGCACCCAGGTGCTCGGATAAGACTACAGGAACAACTGGCGAGGTCCGCTGTGCACTGACTTAAATAGCAGGGTAGCGCGTGTCGCGGCGGCTGCGGGGGAAGGCGTGTGTCGTCCCTCAGGTGCGAGGCCGGAGTGGGGGTAGCACCCTCTGGTCATCTCTCAGCCTTTGCATATCCTAGGTGACAATCATGCATGGCCCGAGGTGGCTGATGGCTTGTAGGCTCTCAACATGGTGAAAAAAAAAAGGGGGAGGGATATCGCGCCGCTGTCTTTCGCGACCCCTCGTATCCACGTGTCCGGCTGCCCTCCAGTATTGTGGCAGACTGTTACTTCCGTGTACGAGATGGCGCGGTGTTTGAATCTCACGCGTGTAGAAGTAGTACACTAGGGTTACAGTGAGATGAGTCTTAATCGTTTTAGATAAATGGTATAAGCGACATGTGTCAATGCTAAGACAGCCTACTTAAGAAACTAGCTTTGCCTTTCAACTAGCCTTCACCTGAATTTAAAATAAGAATAATTGCAGATATTTTCTTATTTAATTATTATTCTTTATTAGAAGAGTGCTGCCCCGCTTGCTAATAAATGTAATAATTAACAACGTATTACTATTCAAACTTAGCCTTTTTTTGTCTTATAATTATAGAATTGCTCCCTCCCTTTGAGTCCTCAAGACAAGCTAAATGGTACATTCAAATGCACGCCACATTGCTGTGCAACATGTTTCGCCCCATCAACGCAAGCAAGAGCTCGGGGCAAGTCACAAACAGTGGCAAACTACTTTTCATGACCCCATTGAATAGATTCCATGCGTTGGACAACTTCAGACACATAAAAATAATTAACGTGATTAATTATGAATTTTACTGCCCGCCCAAAATCCGGCAAGTGAGCGCCACTCCTTTTAGTCAAGATTGTTTTACCAGACAGACCAATAACCTGAGATTATCTGAGAAGGAAGTTCCACCGACAGCACGGGATTGCAGCACCTCTGCTGCCCTACGACGTTGCAACCCGCCAGCCTTGGGCCGAGGTGGTGAACTCATCGTCGCCTCAGCACAGGGAGATAAGAAATGCACTGCGCTCGCCGCTACCCTGATAAACCCACCCTTGTAATGAAAGGCTACAACACCCCTGCACACCCAGAAGATCGCTGATCCAGGGATTTTCTACTATATAAAAAGTCACAAGCACGCCTCTCGCCAGAGACACTGGTCTCGCCGGCCACATAGGTCAGCGAGCACTCCCAGGGTCTGACCAAGACCTCTCTTCTCCCCTACAGCCTGCAAACGGCTCCAACCTCTCCAGCAGCTTGAAAAGGCTTCAACCTCCAGCAGCTTGAAGAAAGATCTTCCTGCAACTGAAGACTCCAGTGGTAACCCGAAGCCCCATACCTTGCAACCCCTTTTACCCCAGTCAGATTCTGTGACTCTGCAGTAGCAGGTCATCGTGATGTTTTCCCTTCTGAACACAAACCCCTTTGAAAGGAAAGACTGTAAAGAGCATAAATTAGCATACCATATGAAGCCAGATTAATTTTACTTTATTTTTTACCAGGCTCACCTTCACCTGCATTAATCTACATAATTAAATTAATTATTAGCTAGCCTGTATAATTCAATCGGATTTCCCTCTTTCCAAAAATTGTGATAATAAATATTACGTAAAACTGAAATCGTTGCCAACCTTAATTTTAATATTAGTTCCTTGCTCACTTATTTTTATTAATATTTTTGTCAGTGAAACCTGTTGCCACGTGCAATAAAAAAAACCCGCTGAGGACTAGTCGTGAGGCATACCGAACTCCACAGGAGACGGAGCTTGCAGAAAGTTTTAAGTTTGAAAAGACACGCCGCTGCTGCTGGGTTTCGGTGCTCCCTCGCCTACCCTTTGTGGTGTCCTAATACCGGTCTGCATATCTATATGTCAGTGCCTTGGGTGTTACTGAATAAGACACACCCCCGGGACAGCTGGCGTCCCGCATTTTGGCAGCTCTTATAAGGAGGAAGATTGACCTCCCAGGACGGGAATCAATCTTGGTTCGACTCACTCTCTGGTTTGACTCCCCTCCTCTCAGATGGTATCCTCCCACTAAGCGGCCTCCACAGAACCTACCACGACCCACCAGGCTAAAGTAGCAACAGAGACGCCACGATAGGATCACTTGCTGAACTCGAGAGGGCAGTCAGCGCCCTAACGACTATCTCGAAGATAGGAGCGCATGTCCATGTACCTAGTCACAAAGGCAGAAACACACAATCTAAGAGGCAGACTGAGTTCTGCTGATCGTTCGATCAGTAGATCTTAAGGAGCACCAGAATTACCTTTCGTACACATCTGTACGTGGAATAGACTTGACTAAGGTACCGCCCTACTCCCGACACTGCTAGTGAGGCCAACTCGCAGAGAGGAGTACTTTAGCCACCCGACCCACTACAGAGACTTCACATGTATAAAATGATGCACGGCCCCATAAGCTCTGTTCTGTTCCACCCACCACTGAAAGGCAGCGTCGGGAAAAGCAGAGTGTGTGACTCTCGAAAACCAGAGAGTACAGAAGTACACTGGTAGCGATTCGATCTTACACCGGCTTCTTCCCAGGACAATTTGTTTTTAATTTCCAGTACCATACAAAAGGAAAGGCAGTGCAAAATACAGACTAAAACTTGATATTCTGGATATTGTTAATGAACTCGAACTAGCTTCTGCAAAGGCTGACAAACCTATTCCATTATTTGCATCCCCAATGCAGTCACCTTTAGGGCCACACCCAATTCACGTAGAGAGCGTGAAACATGGTGACAGTTTATTAGATTTAGATCCCTGTGAATGAAACACACCCCCAGGCAATATCCTCCTTTTGACTTCTATGAATTCGTCAGCCCCACTCTGCCACAGCCAACACCGGCCGCTGTACAGCCGCCGTCTTCCACAGCCAGCCAGCCCATGAGGAGAGGAGCAGCATGGCCTGGCATTAATAAGGTAAGGTTTTGCGACCAATAATACTTGTTAATACCCCAGATTTCGTTCCCGTAAGAAAACTTACCATTCCTAACATTATACAATGGCAAGGTCCCGACACATAACTCAATTCCCCTTTCATTCTGACATTTTAAATACCCTTCACGATACTGGCTTTGCATTGGTCAAAATTCTCCTCGGTTATTAAAATTCAAACCACTCGCAAACTCACCTATAATTTGAAACTCATATTGACATTAAAAGCCCCAGGTTCTTTACCCAGAGTGGATATCAAAACCCCCTTAACGAGAAATCCTTGTCCCAATGTGGCGATCACCAAGCCTAGTTGGCACACATGCTACCGTAAAGTGAACTAATTCATGGGTCTGTGTTTCGACTCCGACCTACGTCAGTCATCTAAACTAATTGTGAAGAGTTTTGTGTTTTGTTTAAACTAAATTTTCCCAACCCAAACAGGGATGTAAACGCGACAAATGACGTCCAACGTGGGCCGTATAACTATGTACTGGAAGTTCAGGCTTGGTAGTTGGAACAAGCCAGTCAAGCCCCAATGATGTAATCTAAGTGCGTATGTCCACGGTTGATGTACGGTAATATAATTTCTAGTGATTGTGGGAAATAATTCTAGAATATAAATCCTCAGTGAAAGGAACAAAATGTATTTATTATGAATAATACATACAGTGACGCATGCTATCTCCTAACCAAGCAGTGTGATATGGAATTAACCTATGCTAAACAGGTGTAGGCGACCTGCTCCTAGACTAACCAAGATGGTGAATGACTTAAACGGTTACAACTACTCTAACCAAAGGGTGTGTAGAAGAGACTTTACAAAAAAAAGGAGATAACTACTTTTAAAGGCAGTGGGTGTAGTTGCCTGTACCAGCAAGTAGAGACGGCTGCTGAACCTGGAGGAACAGCAGCGGAAGGTGTGATAATGTCTGCAGGCTTTACAGAAGGAGAGTGTCTGGAAGATGCTGATGATGGTAGATGTCAATGGAGCTTCTGGTAGCTAGTGATAGAGGCTGCAGAAGCCTCTGGTAGATTACAATGGAGCTTCTGGTAGCTAGTGGTGAAAGGCCACTGGTGGCTACTGAAGACTTGGTAGCAGTAGAGAGCCTCATCACACAAAGTGTTAAGGCGAGTTACTGGAGGAGATAACTCTTAAGCCCGGGCGTGCACTGTCTTGTATAATCCGCTGGACAGGTGCATGCCAGGCCGGCGTGGGCGGTGTAACATCGCCTCATGATGTTCCTCTAGTGTGAGGCCGGGGTGGGAGGAGTTACCCTCTGTCTGGCGCTCAGCTTCGTGCATTCTCAAGCGCGATTGGTTTGCCCCGAGGCAGGTGACTGCCTCAACACGTGGGTTGGAACAGGGGGGGGGGGGGGGGAGGCGTTGCGGTGTGCTTGACGGCTTTTGCAAACTAATTCATGAGTTTAGAATCACGCTCCAAGGTACAGACGATCTATGGTCACTTGTAAAAAATGTTGTCGGATTTGACTCTTCCCCGGGTTACGTAGAAAGATGAGTCGTAATTGTTTAGTAAATAAACCGGAAAATGGCGAGAGTCAAAATTAACTGTTGATATAATTCAATAGGCACACTTCTTCTGAATAAAATGATGCCCTATAAGCCCAAGCACAAAATCCATTTTAAGTGGTGTCTTATGTAAAACTAGAAGATCTGTTACAGAAAGATTAATTTATTTGAATACCTAGGTACATGTCTTGCAAATAAACTGATATCCTGGAAGAGTATATACAACACTCTTTTGTCACCAAATACATAATATGTAAGCACAGAGCCTGAGCGATGCCTAACTCATGGCAAGCACAAGTAACTTAGAGGAAAATCATAAGATGGGGTTTTCAATTATTAAATTTGGATGTGTTAAAGAAACAAATCTTAATGACCACATTTATAAGCTCTGTCTGAAAAATCAAAATTTTTGAAAAGATATAATATTAATTACTTCAAAAAGCAAATGTAAGCACTGCATCCATTCATTACAATAATGCCAACAGCTTGATGGGATAAGCTTTGGCTGTCCTCGATGATAATCTGTATCTCTGATCGTACATTGGCATAGATAGGTGGTTTCATCATTTGTTGTAAAGCACACATCAATTGTAGGGCAAAATAAGCATTACATGATTATTATTGTTGATGGTTAAAACCAAATAAGTGACAGACAGCACAAATATAGCAATAGTGTAATGTAAGACTACTGCTATAATAATGGACACAACAGTTGTTTGAAATAAATTCATACATGACGACATTGCACAAAATATATATACTCCACCAAAGACCACTCCATGTATACATGCTTGAGGTTAGGAATAGCAAAGCATGACCTTGTGTCCTCTCTTTACATATTGCTTAGCATCCAGCATGGCGTCCTTGTGCCCTCGCTCTCATGGTCGACCCCGAGGAGTGATGGAGGGGAGGGGGGGGGGGGCACTGTAGAGGAGTGGTCGATAGAGGAAATGTTGAGACTATATTGCCAGCACTAGTAACAGTGATGAAGTGAATTCATAGTTGTGGAAACGGCTAGTCATGCGCAAGTCAATAGTTTCTGCTAGGTCAAGGGAATCCACATCTCCTTGTGGTACTGCTGGATGACCTAAGTTTGGAGTCAAGAAATGTGAGAAACACCCATGCAGTCTTCATGCTAGGTTTACCGAAAGGGGTATTCAAGGCTGTGCTTGAATCACGGGCAACCATGATGGATTTGGCCTGGTGGCAGGCTGCTAGACTCCATAAGTCAGAAAATTGGGGCTCAAGCAGTAATTAACTGTGAAGAAATTCATACTCTGTGGAAATGGACAAGATGGGCTGGGCCGTGTTTTCATTGGCTGAGACACCCTAATCCGGAAGGCAATTGGCATCTGTCTGGCCTCCTGTTAGGAAAACTGATAAGTGTCAATGGAAAAGAAGGAGTAGCACAGGCTAATCTAGAAAATCCCCGTTTCAGGTTCCTTCTTGATTTGACTGGTGAACGCAGGGTTTGGTGTTGATGCCTAAAGACTCCCATATTGGCCAGTTCGCCTGAGGTGGAATGAGGATGGATTCATGCTGGCGGTAGTTGAAAAATTACCTCGTAAAGATAGTACCTACACGGTCTGTGCTAACTAGGGTCCCAGAGGTTTAACATTTAAATAGTGGAGTAGTGGTGAATGCGTTTCCTTAAGCTGCAGCTCATTTTGTCCTGGGCTGTTATAGTGTGGCCGTTCCCATGTTCATCTACATGTATTGCTTTATGACGATGCTCTTTCTAAACTACTTTGGCCACAGTTTTTAACCAATTTTCTAAAAGTTTATTTTTAGTTTTTCATACTGTGGCATACCAATTACAGGTAACAACATCATATCACCTATATTTTATCGTAAGTAAACATATTTTATAACCAATTCTGATCCAGAGTTCTTAAATTTTCTAACCGGGCGAGGTGGCGCAGTGGTAACACACTGGACTCACATTCGGAAGGACCCGGGTTCGATTCCCGGTCCAGCCATCCTGATTTTGGTTTTCCTAAATCACTCCACGCGAATGCTGGGATGGGTCCCAAACAAAGGCCATGGCCGATTCCTTCCAAATCCATCCCCAATCACTCTTCCCTGTGCAACTTGCACTATCTCTAATGTCCTTGCTGTCGACAAGATGTTAAGCCCAATTACCTACCTACCTACCAAAATTTTCTATAAGATTTATCAGTTTCTTTCCTTTAATGTTTGGAATCTTTCGTAAATTCCCAAGAACTACTTTGTAAAATTGCTAGCCACTTACAATTTAAATATTGTATTTACCTAGTGGCTTACCGGTATCTGTAAATGGGTATCGCAAATAAGTGTCAGTGTGGGTGGAGGCCGGAAACTGGTCCTCCAAGTCTTCTAGTTTCTGCAGCTGCCTCCTGAGGTTCTCGACGGGTGACATGGACGGTGAGAAGTCCTCCTCCAAGTCATCTACGCTACTGCTGTTGTTATTGTTGTTGTTGGCACGATTCACGGCCGTACTAGGCCGTAGCCGTCCAAACAGCTGGCGTCGAAGATGACTGTTTGCATTTCCGTCACCAGTTCCTTCAAAGCCATTAAAAATTTCTAGAGATATATAAGTTGAAATTCACTACTTAACATTCTATTAACAATAATCGACTATGTTCTAAAAAAATTATAATACAAGTCAGCAATTTTAGTTGTATTTTTTCGACAAATACAAAACCTACAGATGATAACATACAATAAACAATAATGAGAAGAGAAAATCTGCCATGTTTTTACTGACAAATCTCTAACAGACACATCAGCATTATGCATGTATCAATTTACTTTCAAATATTTTTGGATAGAGATACACTTTTCTTACAAATAATTCACACAAATAATAAGCTAGGGCCTAGAAATAAGAAAAATATAAGTTAAGTAAATAATTGTTTTGTTACTTCAATAATTTTATAATGATTAGTGATATGTGCATTAAAAATTTCTTTATATAACAAACAGTTTTAATCACATTGAGGACATAGATTAAAGAATGTCTAAACTACAATAAGACAGTAAAAATAGGTTTCAATTAACAGAATATAACAACTATAATTTATTATTACTTTTTACTTTTGCCAAGTATGCCAGAGTGTACCATTGTCATGAAGAGGGAGGTGAGGGGAACAAATGTTCTAATAATAATAATACATACACTTGCAATAAGGGTACTGCCTGGTGGCAAGCTCTCTCACCTCCCCCTCACCCCACCAACTCCTCTTCCACTCCCTTCCTGAACTTTCCAACCTCCCTCAGTGATACCAATTCCTCCAACACATTCCGCTCCCTCACACACCTCACAAGCGTGGACTGCGTACCATGCTCTGTTCTCCTCCACATCCTCTGAAGCTTCTCATTACTGTTTCCTCTCCCTGTAAATACCTCCTTACTTAGCTTGCAGTGTAGCCCTCCCCATCCTCCCTCTTCATTCACCGATCTGTACATCCTGACTAGCTGTTCAACTTTCATCCTGTCCTTCAATGAGCTCCACCTCCCAGTTCTTACATTATCACTGATGACCTATCATTCCCTTTGTCCTCACCATGCTGCCCCTGCCTTCTCCACCTACCCTTCACCCATCTTGCTGCCCTTCTCTGCACCTTCTCCAACTCTCACATCTCCACCTCCATGTACGGGTCCCATACTGCCGCAGCATATTCTAACATTGGCCATACCATTGTGCCATTGTTCTCCTTCACCTCACAGACAACTCCCTTCAGCATCCTTCCCAGCATACCCAGAGCCCTTCTTCTCTTTGCAACCACCCTCTCTACCTGTTTTTCCATCTGAGGTCTCCCTGCAGTAAAATCCCTATATACTTATATTCTGCTACTTCTTTTATCTCTTGTCCCTCTCATCTGTACATGTCCCTGCTTATCACCTACTCACAGTGCTTCTCCTCCCACGTACATTCTATCATTGCTTTATCACCACTTCAATCAACCTCACCACTCTCAAGGCTAGCTGGAAATGACAGGTCTCTCTCTCCCAGGTAGAACAGCTAGCTCACCACTTCACTTAACGTCTGCCTCCTCTCATCTGTGCTGACCCTGTCTTACACTATGGACCACTGGGCAAAGGAAATGTAACGGGTACAAGTAATGTATTATAAAAGCAAAACAAATTTACAAAAAAAAATAACTGTCAGTTAACAAATGTCGATGGACCATTTCATTGGAATAGCATTTCTTAAAGCCTGTAATAAGAAAGATTAAAACACTTCCTTTATATCATTCACATGTGACACGTTACAGGCTTTTCAAATGGCCCAAGCAAAATAAAAAACTCCATACTGGTCACAAAACCCATCTTTGAAAGCAGAAAGTACCATTTAAAGACAGATATGCCATTCTGGCAACACGTCACACATCAAGTGATAATACCTATCATCCTGGTTCCTTTGCGATGATTGGCAGCTCCTGGAAGATTATAGAGTCTGTGGAATGCTATGATCATGGTTACTGTGTTCACTTATCTGGGTGGCCATCATTACGGTGCAGGTGAATTTGTACCCATAATTTTTCAACATAGTATCATAACCTAGCGGGAACTACACCTAAACTAACATAAGGCTGTAGGTGAATATTGGTGTTTGGACAGTCAAAACTAATTTAAATTTACCAATAATACTAGTTTAATGAGTGTTGTTGCAGCTAAAAATAACCTAGCATGGTTGGTGAAATACGTAGGCCATTTCCACATGTAAATGTGCAATAGCCACTGCCTGGATGATCCACAGGCACTCATGCAGGGGGTAGCTCTGCCTTTCATCTTAAAGCTAGTAGTGATAGCTCACCTTCTATAGATTTGTTTAAATAACAAATAGTTAAAATTCTGATTGGTTACCAAATCCTAAAAAGGATACCAGACATGGTTAGTATTACAATACATAACTAACCAACCATATGCCGCTATTGTTGTGTGAAAGAGTTATTAATATTGCGAGAGGGTGAAAGGCAAGGGAACAGGCTGCTTGTCCCGACAGACTCACCTGACACTCCAAGTTACGTCAAAATGGATTTGTTGGATGTACACAAAACTGCTTAAATACCCCCAAAAATATTATATTTTAAAAATCTAGTTTCCTAAATGTTTATTTAAAAATATACTTATCCAACTAAACCTTCAGGAATATTCTTTAAAAAAAAATGCTACAAATACTGCGATTTCATAGTCCTAGGCAAAATTCAGTTATCAAGCACCATAAAGAGTAGAGATGACATACCTGTAGGTTTTGGTGGTTTGATTTGATACTTGGATGACGTCGACAATCTGTTATCGCTGTCGACCGTGGGAGGTGAAGAGTCGTCGTCGTGACTTTCAAGTGACAGCTGGCCAAGCAAGTTTTTTGGCTCCTGTACAATGCTGGATTGCCTGTCGTCTGCACTACTGGCGGTGCCCAAAGCCGAGCTTGCTACATTGTGAGAGCCATTGTTATTGTCAATCACAACAAGGCCTTCAGGTGAGAGTTTCTTTGTGCGCTTATCAATGTCCACTCTGCTCCGACCAGATTCGCAGGCAAGCCTACGAAAGACAGTCAATTGCGACACCTAAAGAAAATTATTACGTCCAGTACATCTTAGTCAGTTTCAACAAATACACAATTAAGCTAGACACAAGGCAAGCACACTTGGCGTGCAACATAACTGTATTCATTAATTTTTCCCGTACCAATTATAAAATAAAGTTGGAAAAATTATTCTACTCATTGCAAAGCAACAAGGGAACTATCACCTCATGAAACAAAGATAATTAAATTGAGTGGTGTGTGTGTGAGCAGCTTTCTCCTACATAGCAAAGCAAACACACCTGCTAAGATGAGGCTGTAAATTTGTCGCAGCCTCAACCAGGGGAGATAAGAAATATATGGCGCTGCCGCGACCCTACGATAACCAACCACTGTGGAGAAAGGCTGTCATCCAAGGCACCCCTGGAAGAATGATGATACTGGGATTTTTTACTTTATAACGAGAGGCACGGACACGCCTCACACCAGAGATCGCCGGCCGCATAGGTCAGCGAGCACTCCCTGGGTCTCCCTCTCTCTCCTCTCCTACAGCCTGCAACAAGTTCAACCTCTCCATCAGCTTGCAGAAGGCTCAACCTGCACCAGTAGACTACAAGGACTGGCACGTCATGCCAGATGTACCTCGACGTCCCCTTCCTGCACCCCTTTACACCAGTCACTCCTTTGACTCCGCGGTAAGAGGTCGTCGCAACGTCCCCTCTGGACAACCACCCCTCGGGAGGTTACGCTGTAAAGTGTGTAAAGCAGAAGTAGAGAGAGAGAATTTTAATATTGTTCTATTACAGACTGACCTTCGCTAATGTTATTTAACTACGTAACTATTATTGATTATTTAGCGTGTATAATTCAACTGGGATTCTCGAGTGTTTTCAAACATAATCATTAAATATTACGCCTGACGCATGCTGCTTAGTACTAATACACTACGATTATGACTGATCTCTCTTTACATGAAGTATACCCAAACTTCAACCTATGTAAGAGTTGTCTACCTCAACCACCCACATGAGAGTTGTCACATGCAATACTTTGCACACACGTTCTCGGCCATTTACATCTCCTGGGCGGCCGAGTACATGGCTACAAGGTCACGCAAGCAGCGAGCATCCCCCTACCACCCGCACAGAGTGCCAACAAGCTGTCAGCCACTATGGGCGCAGCCGAGCACCGCCGAAGATACACGAACCAAGGAACGCTGAGAAGAGGGTTCCCACCTCCCACGCCAGCCTCCACGGCAGAAGGACGTCACACGCTTTCCCCGCACCCCGCTGTGGCAGCCTAGACTTCTCACTATATAAGTCCAGCACTCCTTAGTGCTGGGGCCTCCAGCAAAACCTCGAGTCTTCTCTAGCCATCGCGGCTACCCTCTGCGACAACAACAGTCTTCATCACCCATTGAATATGAATATACCTTGCTACTTAAACTTCTTTTGTCTCCTACAGACACCCGCATTAGACAGTTTTAGTTGAGTAGTTGAACATTCAGTTTTCTAATTCACTTTCCCTCCAGCTTAGAACCAGGTCGCCTACACCTGGCTACTGTAGTTTTCCTTCAGTATTCTGTCTGCTTGGTAGGAGATAGCACGAGTCACTATATTTATTGAGTCTTCAATAAATACAGCTTGTTCTCTATCCTAACGCTTTTATTTCTGAAGTAACGTCTAATTCGCTAGCTAGGAATAAGTTGCACTGTGCACTACCGACAGAAACAGTTACTTTTGTAAATCCGAACTGACTAAGGCCCCATTCTGGGGACCTCCAGTTTGGTACACACCCATTAGATGGCCACCTGTTGCTTCCTATTTACACCCCCCCCCCCCCCCCCGAGCATCCAGGTGTTGGGAGGAAGGAACAGAGGAGCCACAACCACTAGGAATACCTTCCACCAAGGAGACAGAGTAAACCTAGGTTGTATCACCTATCAGAGCACCTAGGTGCTGGAGGCAATATTGACCTGAGTGTTGTGGCCTGGCCTTGGTTAGAAACTCACATCCAGTAGTAGTATTGGTGGCCCACATGACTTAATGTCTCTGATCTGCTGGCGGACATGAGGGATCAGTGGAGAGTCTTACTGAGCTTGTGCTGCGAATTAGCTACTGGACCTAGACTCTCATAGGGTATATTTTCTCGTCCGAAGTGCACACAGTATCTTGTTCGTTGGTGAGCCAAACTGTATGACTTACAAGATAAAGACACGGCTGAAGATGTAGGGAACAATTGTTCATCTAGCTGCCCAGCAGCGGAGTACCTTAGCCCCTTCTACGCAGGAAAGACAGGCAGAACGGGACTGCGCCGCCTCACTGAGATCACGGGCAGTCTCGATTGTCCACATGATACAATATATTCATTTTCCACCGCTCGTCCGCACCAGTCTCTACTATCACCCGGTGGTATGGGGTTTTGTCTACCGGACTGAAGCTAGGTACAGTCTAGCCAATCCTAACATCTGGAGTGAAGAATCAGCGGACTGGAACTTGAAGTACAACGTAATTTAACTCAAGAACTGTAACAACAGTTACACTCAGCCAGTTAATACAGGTTATCAACCGACCGAAGACCTTCCAAGTTAAGTCAGGTTTATAACACCTCCCGTCAGCTACCTATACCTGTGCACTTGGTCTAGCGCATGAAATCTCTACGACCATGCCACACAGTCAATAGCCGGACATGGGTACATGGTGGTGACTCGGCTCGCCTCTTGCGAGTGCTGTATTATGATTTGTTAACACTTGACGTCACACTCACTGACCTACTAGTTTCCCCAACCCCTTTCAAATTCTCTTATCCCACTAGGCTATCCCCTGCGGGAACTGGAAAGCCTCTAAAAGGCGTCTCGCCTTTACAAGTGGTATCAAGATTTACATTTACACTTTGGTTACAACCAAATTCAGCTGTGCCCTGGGGAAACGCCTCAAAAACTAACTCACTGGCACTGGTTGTGTTGACATTTACTTGTGCTCTTATGTTACCACCTTCGTGTACACTTGGAATTCCCTTAATTTCACTCTGCTTCGTTGTGTTGTTACAGGTATTAACAGAAAAAACCCGAAATGGTGTTGCAGTACTACCTGTTTCAATCTCTTCCTTCCTAGGTGTTGAGTGTTCAGTCGGTGCAGAACCCTTAAATCCATTCATTACTTTGGCTGGGTGTTCCCGTGTTAGTGTTGTTCTATTCAGTGTCCATGTTGACATTTCCCTGTGTATTCCCTGGTGAAATTCTCCGAACTCGCTGCGGTACTGGGCGTAACGTCATCTCCTTGCCTCTCTTCTCTACAGGCGGTCGGGCTATCTGCAGGTCATCACGGTGACGTTTCATGACACGTCTGAGTCCCAACTTCACTAGATATGTGGAATTTCCCATCTTATCCACCGCTCTCACAGACCCTGTCCATCTAGGTTGTAGTCCAGCACAGTACTTCTTCGCCCCAGCTGATAATGGATTCTCTCGTATATACACGTACATCCCGAGTACAAGTTCAGGTGGCGGCCTCTTGCTATCCGGTACACACACATTATAACTAACTGAGCTGGTTCACCTGGCTTGTTCATGTATTTCGCGGCCATGGTGTTCGCGATTTGTTCGTCTGGACGGGTTTTCACGGGTTGCTCGGGGCCACGATTTCCGCGACCTTGTACCATCTCGACGGGTGTTTTCCCGGTTGCCGCATTCACTCTATCCGCAGGCAAACATCACCTCCGGGATCAATTAGGCCCACTAGTGTGATCTTTGACTAACTGGACACATAATTGGATTTTGACGTCTTGGTTACGTCTCTCGTTGGATTAGCCCTGGGATGGTAGGCCGGGATGGTTCTGTTCCCCACCTGGTACAGTACTCCCTCCATTTTCGCCCTACAAACTGTGTTCCATTGTCTGTCAACAAATACTCGGGGTGTACCCACCTTGGGAAAAACTCGAACTGCATTACTTGTGCAACTGTGTGTGCACGAACATTGCTGATGGAAAATGCCTCGATCCAACAGGTGAACAGATCCGTGGCAACAACAAGATATCTTTTCCCAATTTTCGTACGCGGGTACAGGCCCATCATGTCGATGACATGATAGGCCCGTACCCACGTACGAAAATTTGAATGACTCGGTTTGCAGCCTTGGCTGTTGTGGTCATCACCGTCAGCTCTCCACGGCTTACGAGTGTTACACGTGATGCAGCTCTGTACATATTTCCTGACATCTCCCTGAATCACCGGTCAGCGAAAAAATTTCTGCATATTGTGTTCTGTGTAACGTCTGGCACAGTGTTGTCATCATTACGCTGCATCTGGTGAGTTTTCTTGTGCAGTGTGTACCTCTTTTAACATACATTCCAGGAAACGAGTTCACCAGGTGGTGTGGCATCAATGTTTTGTACGAGAGTTTGTGTTTCTGCGGTTGGTATTGCACGGCAAGGTGGTAGGGCATCTTCCCACTCTGCATCGTCAGTTACCATTAGATTCAGACAAAGGTTCCTGGAAAAGGCGTCCGCGAGCTCGTTAGTTTTCCCCGCCACGTGTTCTACCTTGAAATCGTATTCTTTGCAGTAACAGCACCCAAAGGGCAAGATTGCTTTACCCGTTATGCATTCCCTCTAACCATACAAGGCATCGGTTGTCAGTTTTGAGTGTAAACTGCCTTGCTAGCTAGTACGGCCGGGACTTCCGCAATACATGTACAATGGCCAAACATTCTTGTTCAATTAGGTGATATTTACGTTCTGCGTCCCCGAACATTGCACTGTGGTAACTGATTATATATGTTTTTCCCAGTGTGTTCCCTACTAATACAACATGGTCCCAATGCCTTCTTGACTGGCATCTGTTTGTATAACTATGGGTAACTCTGGGTTGAATCTAGACAGCGGATTACAGTTCTGAAATACAATTTTAATGTTTTAAATGCTTGATCGGCTTGCAGTGTCCAGACAAATTTACGTTTCTCACACAACAAAGCAGTTAACGGTGCAGTGATTAAAGAAAATTTTGGGATCAATTCCCTTAACCAATTAATTTAGCCAAAGAACTTCCTAACTTGTTTACGTGATCTGGGTGTTGGTTTGTTTTGATTGTCCTGTATGTGTTGTTGTTCTGGTTCATATCTGTCTGCTGTTACATAATGTCCTAGGAACTCCATTCTAGTCACACCCAACTTACACTTTTCCACTTTGCACGTAAGTTTATTACGTTTGAGCCGTTCAAACACAAGGCCAAACAAGTACATCATCCAAATATGCCATTGCAAAGTCTCCAATAAATCCATCCAATACATTAACCATTAAGTTCTGAAATGTTACAGGGGCACACTTTAAACCAAATGGCATGGCTACAAACTGAAATCTACGTCAATCTGGGGTAGTAAATGCTGTTTTCTTTCTGTCCTGCGGACGGATAGGCACATGCCAATATCCAGATTTTAAATCAAGTGATGTGAATATTCAAGCTGGTCCTAAGTTGACAAAGTGTCTTTCATGTTTATGACTGGTGGCGGCATGTTTCAGGTGATTTGTTAAGGGGGCGGAAGTCGGCACAGAATCACCATTCGCCATCTATCTTTGGAGCAAGGATAATACCTGAATTATAGAGACTTTGTGTAGGTTCGATCACATTATCATTGAGCATCTCATCTCACATACCTGTTGGTTGATAACACATCGAAAGAAAATACCTGGGTCCCGTTGCTTGGAGTACAACAGGTCCTCATGCGTTGTCATGATCGCATGCTCCGTAACATCAGAGTGATGCAGCTTCCCCTCAGTGTTGAACACACTGGTGTACTGGTCCAGCAGATGTTGCAGACGTTGCTGATGTGTGGCAGGCACCTCATACTTGAAGTCAGCAAGCGGCACAGCAGTTATTGTTGGTGGTTTTGCAACCATAGCATAAATGGTCCATTGGCCACGTGTCCCCAAGTGCAGACGATTCAGGTGCGGTTCTATCACGGCGTGATTGTAAACACGCCACGGCAGTCCCAAAATCACTTCTTCGCACAAGCCTGGCACAATGTAAACATTGCACTTGGTACGCATCTCTCTGATTCCTACCGTTACGTACATAACACTTTTCGCATTTATCTGTTGGTGTGTGGTAGGGAATTGCAAGAATCTTTGTGGCACCCTAGTTGTGATCGCTTGTATCAAACCCTCACACACAAAGTTGTGACTAGCGGCAGTGTCAATAACAGCTGTGACATTTTTCCCTTCAAGTTCAACACAGATCCTTAATGCTTTTACGATATTGTCAGTCACTTGAAACACTTCTGCACCATCGGTAGGTGGATTGTTACGACCTGGCAGTGAGATTGGTGCAGGTGCTGTTTCACCAACCTCCCTACTTAGTTTGCTGACCTGTTGCCGTGGTAGTAGTTTACACGGTGACCGTTGCGAAAATATGTTCTGTGTCCACGGTTCTGCCTCGCGGGTGCAAACATTGGTGGCAGTCGCATAACATCTGGAAGCACTGTAGGTATTGACGTGAGGGGGTTTCGTCGCTGTGACTGATATTCTTGATTTGCACGTACGTCTCACGCATACAAACATGCTTCTCTCGTTAACTGTTCTACACGGGCATGTGTCGCCCTCCGTAGATACGGCCTAATGTCAAGTGTTGATAACGCCACAATTATCTCTAATACCCTGTGGGTTGCCTGTCCTGGGTGTAAACGCTTATACAACCATAATTTGCGTTGTATGAACTCTTCAATTCCCTTGTGCTCTCTCTGTTGTTCGCGATACAGTCGCACTTGTGTCTGTATAGCATCTCAGTCAGTGTCGAACTGACCTAGCAACGTTTCACAAAACTCTTCCCATGTAACTGAAAGTCCCTGGCCAAGTTCCACCACGTGGCAGCGATTCGCCTTAACCTGTTGGCAGTTACCACAGTCCAATCATTCCTATGAACGAGATGATTATGTAATTTTTCTTCGCATTACTGCAAAAACATACTCAGGTCTTCTGAGTCATATCCCGCGAAAGTTGGCAAGAGAACGTTTCTGTCAGGTCCCATCAAACGCTGTGGGGTGTACGTAATGGCTACTGGCGGCGTGGGCTTTACCTCTGGTGTTGGTGGCGCGATATCAGCACAGTTCATCTTACGGCAATCAAAACAGTTTATGGCACCATCGCAGAAGGTTACATATTCATCAGGTCCTATGCATCGCAAATGTAAGTCCCGTTTGCACTGCTGGCACTGCGCCCACTTTGTTCCCGCCCCGCCACATCTGGTGCGCGTGCACAGGCGTGGTTCTAACGGCGTGGATATGGTATCGGACGTGCATTGACATAACGGCTGATCCCATAGATTTTCACTAAACAGGTTGACTTCACTCACCCTTCCACAATGCATGCATCAATCAATCGGAATGTAAAATTGTTCGCGCTCTCGATTGCAGGTGCCCCGGATGCAGACGTAGATATCTTGAGGGCTTCTCACAGCTATTCGGGCATGGTGTCCGCCATCTTTTTGCAGGTTGACGCGACGCAGATTAACACACTTGGCCTCACTTGGGAACGCTAATTGACGCCGTAGGGTGAGACACGATGTAAACAATGACACAAATACTTACTGGTAATTTGGGCGCCAGCGGTGCTTATGAATCACTGCACTATTGAGACTCTGGGTTCTCTGGGATGCTGTGGGTTCTATGTGTACATCTCACCCATGCGTACTTACAAACACGTAGGCAATACTAAACCATTTATTAAACATCACTGGAATAAACACTTAATAAACATATGTGGCTAGGACACTGCCGCTACTGAATAAAAGAATTAAGTTCACTGTGGATTTGTTTTTATTGTTATTATGCATACACATCAACGTGCCAATGAAATGTTTATCTCGGTCATGACTAGCCAATTCCACTTGGGTGCTCCCCAGCCCGCAATTACTCTAGTGCATGCCTAGATGAATGATGACACTGAGGGGCGTGAAAGCACAGCCTTCACAAGGGAAGAGGGCCGACAGTCGCTAGGGTGGACTGTCCAGTTTTCCCTGAAAACAGGACACAGTGAATTACAAACGAAACTCTTAATACATATTAACATGTGTGATTACTCGGCATCACTAACGCGCGCGAACTCGTCAGCGTTCACCCTCCAGCACGTGGGTAGTGTGGTGACGGCCTATACAAAGAGCCGGCTAGGACGGGAATAATTGCACCGTACACTAATTACAAAATTACATAAACTCTTGAATGATACATGAAACAAGATGGGACATGAGATGAATATTCACAATAAACACACGCATGTGCGAAAACAAGTTTAGATGGTGCGAATGCCACTGGATGAAGTTCGTAGCGGACCACGTGGTGCAGATGAAATTGCAATATTTCTGCGTGGAAACTGCAAACTTAATTCAGACAAAAGGTTGTTCTTGCTGAGAAAATTATTCTCTTTATACAATTGTAGTGTTTACAGGCTTGTAACATGCTTGATGGTGGTAAAATCAAACATTACTGTGACTGCGTAGTCAAGTACAAAAAGCATCAATTTACTTGAAAAATACATTAAACACTGAAAAAATTGACATAGAACCCTGAGATAAATTACTGCACATGCGATGTTACATAAATAAGCTCTCAAATGCAATGATGGCATATAAAAAGACTTGCCATCAGTCGACTACATGGTTATACGTGATGTTACCATACAATACTCAAACACGAAAATACCCTCAAATACATACATAAAAATAAAGCACTTAAAATTGCTTGTAGCAATAATGGAGAAGTAACAATGAAATGCCATAAACATAAGCAGATGGCGCCTGATTCAAAATACACGGGTTGCATGACCTATCCGACATTATTCTCCTCCTTCTCCTCGATTAAGTTAAAAATGCCACAATGGCACAATAAATTAATAAAGCAGAAGCATAATGCTGGGGAAAATGTCTGGCAAAAATGTACGCAAGCAAAGGTTAACCGATAAACTAAATTGATTATGGAAACCTATATCAGTGAACAAAAGTTGTAGTGCGTACATGACAGTGTCTTACCTCGCCAGCTCTCATCGACAGACTGTCCAGATACTCCAGATACAAGCGTCGCACGGACCTACCATGGCCGCCTACGGGGTTCACATTAGCGGAAGTGCTATGCACGCAGAGTAAAATATTTTATTAGTGAAAACGAAATGGCACAAAATTAAATTAAGTATTGTTTTACATTTCTATATTTTTCTTATGAATTTCAATATTATTACAGTGTCTCTTTATGACAGCATTCATGCCAGAATTCTTAAGTATTCTTAATCTCGGTGCCACAGGCATTTTGAATTTTATTACCAAACAATTTAAAATTAGTACAAACACTTGAACACATTTTAAGACATATTAAACATTACAAAGAAAATATTACACATTTGACACTGAAAATAACATTGATACGAAAGTTCAAAATTATTGGCATCTTTGCGCACGTGCGGGACACTTGCGTGGTGAGCGCCATCATGGACACTAGCCCCGCTGTCTTTTAGCCGGCGTCAAGATATATATATATATATATATATATATATATATAAGGCACCTGTGAGTTGTAGTATTTCCAGGCGAGTCGAGCTAGATGTCTCTGCCAACATCTTAGTACATTTGTTTAAGCACACACTACTTTACAGTACACTTTTTAATGTGCCGTTGCCATACATTTATAATTAGTATTTGATCATTGCCTGTGATGTGATGCTGTAATCAGTTAGTCGTTGTAATCAACAAATCAATGTCAGTTGTGAACAAACTAGGTTATGGTTGCAGTTGGGTTAACAAGACGTTTTTGGAGTACAGGATGTGATTGAAATAATATTAAGTCGACCATCTCATTTTGTAAAGTATGCTTAAAATAGGTAAGATTACGTGAAGGCTGACAAACATGTTTCATTCTTTCCGAGCTGCGACCATGACTACAAGCAATGTACACTAACAATATATCGACCTATCCACATTGAATAAACTACAAGGAACCATTTAGGTAAACATAGCAATGGACGATTGCGTCCACAATGTACAAATGGCGGCAATCAATAAATTAAAGAATATACTGTGGAAGCACAAATCCGCTCAAATATGGTCTGTCGTATTATTTAGATATTTAAAAATCAATATCAAGACGTGGTCGCTGACGTGCTTGTATGAACATCGCTTACATTTATAACTGATTATGAGTTATCCATGTTTTAGGTTACCTGCAAAACTGTGTACAATATTATATTTGGGAATAATATATTTTAAATGAAGAAGAATGGAGTCGACTTTGATGTAATGAGTAAAATATCAGATTTTGATTGCAAATTATATTTTTGGTGGAGACTAAAGAATCTTTTTGGGAAAACCTTTGTTACAGCACTTTTATGCTTGCTATTGGGTTGTCTCCTAAACATTATGATTACGCTAAGTAAATATAAAATGAATACTAAGAAAAACACAAACTAATCACAATGAAATAGGTTTGTCTAACCTGGCTGTATGGTAGCAGCAATTTTTCTTTAACTGTTAAACTTTTGTGGGTGTTATATACCTATCCGTGACTTGAGCCATTTTGCTTCCCAGCAAAGTGCTTCCTGTTTAAGCCTGGGCTTCCTCTATATGGCATGGTGACATCAGACATGGGGACCCATGTCAAAGTTGACACGTACAGTCACAGTACTACAAAAATTTGTACACCCATACGACACACAGTATTTAAGCATGAAAACCCTTTGCCAAAATCGCCTAGGTGTTGCACTGAACTGAAAACGATTCCCGAATTGTAGATGACCCCTGATTTTTTCTATTCCTTTTCTGTTAAAAAAAACCTTGTCTTCCTTTTGGGTAAATACAGTAATTATGAGCGGATTTAATATGACATGTTCGGATTACGTGTTTCAGTATTTGTCGAGCCCGAGCTCGAGTATTACAAAATAACTCGACTCGAAACTCGAGCGAGCGAATTGAGTAGGTATTGTACATCCCACACATACTATAATTATCTGATGCAGCTGCATTATTAAATATTCACAAAAATATATGCCATAATTATCTGATACACCTGTTGTGGCCTAGCCAGCATATTCCGCGGACTAAGCCACGACGGGTGTATCAGATAATTACAATATTTATTTAACGTTATAGTAATTTCCTTGAAATCGCAAAATAAAATTTAAAAATTGCGAAATTGCATAATAAGTGTGTACTGAGCTATCATTTTCTTTTGATTACAGCTTTTACTATAGAATCAAAGGAGGCTGTGATCGTTTATCATTGGTTAAGGACATTTGGGTTACAGGCCGTTCACCATTTGTTTCCTGTGTAATGTGGGTTTTTATATAGTTTCAGTGTGTGTTGATGACATTAGTAAAATGAGTAATTTTCTTGGCCAAGTTGCTTTGTGTTCATGAATACTTTAATTTGGTATCGAGTATTGTGAGAATGTTTTGGTATTGAAACTGCTATTGAGTATGGCGAAAATGTACTGTCGGCCCATTCCTAGTCTTAATCACTAAAATATTTGTTTGTTTGATGATGTGCATTTGTTACAAAAATTAATGAAAAGATACTGTTAGTAAACTTTAGAGACTATTCTGATTTACGTTAAAAGCAAAAATTTGGTCTATTATCTTCAATGGACTAATATTTTTTCATTCAAGTACTAATGAGTAATAACACTATCATCATATCACTTTATGTTTGATATTTATTTCATATTCAATCTTGATGTTCATTTATACCACAGAAACTGTCTGTGATGATTAATTTTAATGGAAAACAAAGAGTGATTTTTGCTTGTTGGTGTGGAGCTTGGATTCTTTTTGCTAATGCTTACATACATGGGTAGCCATACTATAATTGGAAATTGAATCCACCACCTTGAGCAATTCCTGTGTTATGGGTTAGTGACTGGTGAGTCTGTTTCGTTTTGGGGCAGGCTATAAAATCCTCACCTATACTGTAATCTTCCTCTACCAATTTCTAGGCAACCTGTAACCTCGCAGTCGTCAAAATAATGATTGGATATCACAGCACAATTCAGCTCAGTAGGTTGAGACATGGAAGTAACATGGCGCATTATTGAAAAAAAATGAATTCCAGTCTCTGATGAGTTACTCAATTTTATTTAAATTTCAAACTAGTTCACACAATCTTCTCAAAATTCAGAGGCATGAACAGTCAGTTTAACAAGACAACCAGAACAGAACAACGCCACAGTAGTTATTTAATTATTAATGCCATCACTTCTCAACTGAAACTCCCATCGAGAGACTCTCACGAGCACGTCGTGCTCCCATCACGCTGAGAGACCAGGAGACTATCTGCAAGGGTGCGCCAGTTACTAAACCCCTTCCTACAGTGACAGTGATGCGAACATCCAGAGAGTCCTCCCCCTCTTCAGCCGCTTCCAGCTTCAGCTCCAGCAGCTCCTGAGGGCTGCTGATGCCAACCAGAGGGTCCTGCAGACGTCGCCCTTGCCCGACCTCCCTTCCTTGCCTAGTCTTCCAATCCAAGGTAACATGTCACGACAACGACATGCCCTTCTGGATAACCCCCTAGGGCTCTAGCCAAGCCATCGTCTTCACCCTTCTGATGAAGACCTCCTTCTTGCTCAACATAGGTTCCAACAAAACAATCCCTAATATTCAATAAGGGATTAATTAATTGGGTAATAAATACATTTAATATTTATTTTGCCAGTAATGTTTGTACATTACACAACATCAGTTATTTATCCAGGTTGCCTTCACCTGGCATTTCAAGTAAAATTATCTTCTGCTATTTTTATAATTATTTTAATAATAATTCTAGGAGAGTGGAGAACCACGTGTTTTAAATAAGTAAGTTAATAAACGTATTCTATTCTTAAATTTTTATTTATATGCATTTTTAATGTTAGTTTTGAAACCCCTTTAGACCCTTATAGTATATTTAAGAGTTTGCATTGCTCTTGTTCTAAGGTAAAGCCAGCTTCTCGTGTGCCAGACTACAAAGGTAGAAATATACACCTTAAGAGGAAAACCGAGCTCTGCCAGTTAATAGATCTTTGGGAGGGCCGAATCACCCTAGGAACTCCTCCACTTGTGGAATCTACAGACTAAATAGTTTTCCTACTCCGTCACCGCTGGCTAAAGGCCGAATTGGATGACGAGCTATTTTAGCCACTTGACCCACAATGGATACCACACCTAGGCTTCACTGCATAAAACGTGTAATATCCTAAGCTCTGTTCCACAGCTGGTTAACGGCCGGAAAGTTCAATCCATCGCTAGATAACGGCCAGGATTAGAACAACGGAGTGAGATATTCATTTGGAAAGTCAGTGGTGTCTAGTGGAGTCTAGTACACGTCAGGGTCGTATTTCAATAACCGGCTTCATCTTAGGAACTTTTGTCTTATTTCTCTTTGTTCTCATGCTTTATACTAGGAAAGGTACATTTATAAACAGGAACTAAAATTAATTGTCAAAGAATTAGAGCAGGAGTTAACAAATTTACCTCCTCCGGAGGCAGAGAACACTCCTTTATTTCTGCCACCTACGAAAGGTTCAGGCATCTCACGTCTAAAACATCATTTGATTGTACAATACGGAGACGCTCTCCTAGGACTCGACTATAAGTGGTTAAAGAAACCCTTAATGGTAACCCCTCCTACATTACCCCAGGAACTTGACAGCAGACACCGCGCTACTCCACCGCATCCAGCGTTGGCCGATGTTCAGCTGCTGCCCCGCGTCCAACAGGTAATGTCTTGGAAGAGGATAGTAAAGGTGACACCCGACTTTGTACTCACATGCAAACCCACTAGACCTACCCTCTACACTGGGGTTTTGTCTAAGCATTCATAGAGTTACATGTAAATTAGATGCTCCTTGCGACACTGGCATTGCAAATGTTGGAGTCTATGTCGTGTAGTAAAACTACATCTTGCAATCGCAGGACATTAAATATAAAATTAGTCGTAGGGGTTGAAATCCCCAGTTTCCAACCTAGGAAGTACATCCCCAAGCCCCTAACCAGTAATTCAGATCTAACGTGGAGAACCACGCCTTAGCCGGTGAATGTTAAATGAGGATTTGTGTTCGACCTCCGACGGAATTGGGATTTCCATTTTCCAGTGACCCCTTACCATAGGATGACTGTGAGGTTTTATTCCTCACCTCTCTCCATACACCATCGAGCCAATAGGCCAATGGTTCTGAGCTTCAACTTTATTTAAAAAAACTAAATTTTTAACCTCAAATGAAACACTTTTTGCAAAAAGTATTTACTGTATTTTGGCGTACATAGGCCGCATGCGTGTATAGGCGGCACCTGAAGTTTTTGTTGAAAAATTAGGGACAGTTATATTTCAAGTAAAGGCCGCATTGAATTTTTGTATTCCTGTAAATATTGTTAAGTCACAATTCCAAAAACAAATTCAGACTAAATTTCTCCTCTACAAAACCTTTGTAACAGAAAATTTGTATTATGTTGCAATGTTTACAAATATACGTTGTGCTATTAGTATCCCACAGATGGTAATGTGACTGCATGTTTACATTTTACATGTGCGAGATTTTATTATGTTCATAAATATGAGAGAACAAATAATGGTACAAATGAAAAAGTTTTTTTCCCTCCCTTCTTCTTCTTCCCTTCCTTCGAGTTAAAACATTAAAATGTACTGTATGTTGATAAATTTCTAAACATGTTTTGGGGGAAAATTTTTTTTAATGCCAATATCTCGTGTATAAACCACACCCCACATTTTGTGGTTTTTTTTTGTAAAAATGTGTAGCCTATACACGCCAAAATACTACTTTTTAAAATAAATTACGCAACATTTTTAGGCATAGCCATTCACTTTTAAATACTTCAGTGATGATAGGTGCAACTATTTTGAGTGATGGATATTGTTGATAAAATTTTGTGATTGAATTTCCATAGCATACTCCCGACTGCAACAACCTTGTTAAGAGGTCAAACTCGGCGGAGCACTTGGCCGCTCTGTAGTGTGGTGCATTTGACAGAATGACTGTGCGTAGTTAAACTGAGTTCACATGATTACTTTTATTTAATGCTTCATATGCTCTAACACTGCTTCACTGGTATATCTGTTCTCAGTTATTTGATACAAGCCTGAGGAACTTTTGCTTTCTGCATGTGCAGCTCTTTTCCGGTTTCCAGTCTCCTGACTTCTGCGTCGCAGTCCTGGCCTCTGTTCTTATTCAGGTTGGTTATAGTGACATCATTGGTTTTATCACAAAAGTTACAGGTAATACTACAAGTTTGTGAAGGGGAAGGGGTGGGGATTCAAAGCCAATGTTAAACTCACCATTGAAGATGTCACGATAATAATGCATAGTGACAGGCTCGCTCTCTCAGAATTGTTCCTTGAACCATTCTAAGTAGAGGGAATATAGCAATTTAATGTTAAAACCCACTAGGAGGTTCTTATGATTAGGACTTTTTGCGCTATTGTAGTGACTGGACACAGTGGGCAATGATATCATGTGTTGCTTTATTTTAGACTTTGTGTCATCATGTATATTATGACAGGATTCTTTTCCCCCACTTCGATCAGCAACTACAGTTGCTGTCAAAGAAGTTTCATCCAAAGCAAAATGAACTCATTTCTCGGATATCCCATGGATGTTATAAAATGCAATAAGGAAAAGTCGTATTTATTGGTCCCAACATCTATATTGTAGCTTATACGTGGCAAAATATGGCTTGGCTGTCCCCTTACAGACAACGCTTTAACATCTTTTCTTGTAACCATTTTCATCACATATGTGTTTCGCAAATTATAATTCCTTAACTCCCAGAATTAATGAAAAATATTGGCTAAATTGTGATGATTTACTTGGTCACAGCACCTTTAGCGATATGCCGCACCGATTCCACAAGACAGCACCAACTTTTTTGTATTTCAGGAAATGTAATCTTATCTAGAATAGTTTCTTCTTTGCTTCCCCCTTCTGCCACATTTCCATGCGTTTCACACATTTTCGAGAATATCCTGGCACTAGCTCACTGTCCATAATTGCAACAACATCCCCCACAGGTCACTGTCTCATGTATTAAGAGCCAAAACTAAAACTGATGACTTGCAACATTCAAGCAATGTAGAGCAGTTCAGTTGGCCAATACGTCACGTGGTGCATGGTGTTGAATTCACCTGTCGTATTCACAACTGTATCGCGTTTAGTCAACCCTCACGTTTTTGTAAACCTCATTTGTATACAGTTTGAAAGAGTGAGCTCAACATCAACAAAATGCTCTACCATTGTATTCTTGAAGTCAGTAAAGTATAAAACCAATAAAAAAAATTTTGTCCAAATGTTGAGTTCACCCTTTGTATCAGCATTGCCTCAAATTTGTATATACACACATTTCCTGTGTGTGTATTACAATTATTATTTAGTTGGTTATACAGTCAACTCTCGATTCTACAACCCTTCACAGTTCCTGGGAAAAGGGTCCTTATCTCGAGAGGGTCATTAATGGAATATTGTTTTATGGTTTCTCAAAAAAGGGTTGCTGGTCATTATTCCAGGGGTTTTGGAATCGACAGTTGGACTGTAATTGCTCATCACTGAGAATCCAAAAAATATTTTGCCACTATTGGAATGTAAACATTGATGTTGACATGTGGTAATCAATCACATAGCACTCACATGGCAATGTTTGTTTACATGTGGCAGAAGGATACATAATGGATATGTAAGTGGAACTTTAACAGGGCTTTCAAAAATGTTCACTTTACCGTGAACCCCCTACAATAATAATATCACATAAAGTAACAAAAGTGGCTCCTAAGATTTTAAATTTCCCTACATAATTGGAATAAAGAAAAATAATACATGTAGTTAAAATGATAAAATACAAAATTAATTTTTTTGTATTAAATTTATAACCACTTTATATAAATTACCTGACCTCATATAAATTTCCCAGATATTCTCCTAATTTTTCCAGAAATGCAGAATTACCTGACTTTTCCAGGTTTTCCCCATTTTCCTTAATGCTAGCCACCCTGCAATAGCACCCATTTTAATTTCTTAATAGGTAGTTGGTTTATTTATAGGTTAACACAACCTAAATAATTTACATTCCTGATTTCAATCCTCTAAATTAACAGCTGTTTATGGTAATTTCAGGTGTCACTAAAAGTTTTGGAAATAGTCCTTAAGTGGCACTTAGTGTGCTCTCAAGTAACCCCTTCATTTTTAAGAAGTGTTGATGAAACAGGAATAAATTAGCTACTAAGAGACAGACCCATAAAACTGAAACACTGTGGGGAAAAACACTTATTAATACAGAATATTGCTGTCCATTTCTACAAACATGAAACAGACAAAACGAACTACCTGGAATCTAACGTCTTGTGCACTTGAACATTGTGAAAATTTTATACACGTGGGGATGCAACTGTGCTTGTAAACATTAAGAGTTGACCAACCTTTCTGCTTCAGAAGATTTCCCAGTTTTATGCGAAGTTGAGCGCTCTGTCTCCGAGCCCGTTGTTGTGCTTCCATCCCTCTTCTTGCGGCGCTCTATAGAAATCTTGACATCTGTTTTCAGTCTTATGTATTTTTCCTTCAGTGAGCGGTACTTGTCTTCCAAAAGCCGCTTCTCACAACGCAACTTTTCGAACATCCTAGGACAATACATTACATGACTTCATAACTACTTTACGTGCTAACTAGCAATATTCTTACAACAAATATTACCTGCCATTTCCATGTCTTTTTCAGGTAACGTGTTACTTTTCCCTGATGTACAATTAGATTTCATATTTAAAAAATCACTTAAAAATTATGAACAAATATATTTTATGAGAAACATATAATAATAGAAAAAAATTGAAAAGTACACATTTGCAAGAAAGTGGATTATTAGCTTTCTTGGGACCATTAAAAGAGTCAGGATTAAAAAACACAAAGAGGCAAAATTTTTTTTACAAAATTACTTAAAAATTATTGTGTACACAATTTTTCTGCCAGCAAAGTGTTTCCAATACAAACATGAAATTAATATTGGGAAATTCTGCACACAACTTTTGTAAATCCAATGATGACAATATCAGCCAGCAAAGATGCTATATATTAGCATTGACTCTGCACTGATTTTAAACCTTCCAAGGTCACAAATTTTCTCGGGAAGAGATAAAGAAATTAACTATTTCAAATTGTTCTCCATTTTGTCAAGATTTGTACAAACTACCATATATTTCTGCATATTTTAAACAATTTTTATACCATATTTTAAGTTGAAAGTTCAGGGTGCGTAAATTATGTGTGGGCATTGAAAATTTTTTTTTGAAGTGAGGTTATAACTTTTAATAAAACTAAAATGATGCACCCAAAAGGATCCCAAAATAATGTAATAACCACTTCAATGTTAACAAGCACAACTACACAATATACGGTTGAAGAGATTGTAACTTAACAGCATACATGCTGCTGCGCAGTGACTGACACCTGCCGACTGCTGTGAACTTGCAACAAAGTGCTTAGTTAGGCAGATGTGCTGGCACGTCTTCTCACATTACACTTTCCACCCTTAACGGCAAGACAGTGATTGTTAATATTGTAAAGTAAGCTGAAACTTTTGTGCTGACCGAGATTAGGTACAATTCAACATACTTACACCTAATACATTCAATAAACTTTTGCCTATACGGGGGGAGGGGGGTAACTCCACCTGATGACTGATAAAGGAGCATCCTGAAGCTCCACTATCTAAACTTAAAAATCTGTAGAACACTAAATGCTAAAACACTGAACTATGAGCACTCATGCAATGATGAGGTACTACCTAGAAATTAAATACAAGAACACTGATTTCAACTAATAAATTAAAATTGTCTGTTTAATATCATAGAACAAAACAAAAAATAAAACATAAGAATCACAACACTTATTAGGAAGAATGTGTATGTCTACTTGAGACATAAGATATAAGCTTCAATTAATAAAACTTTATTTTTTAATTTGTATTTTTATAAATTATTTTGTCAAAATAATTTGGAAAACATTGCTTGGTTTTTACTAAAAATACTTTGTCTTAGCAAAAAAGAGCTTGATAGGTCTCGGAACCTCTCATTAAATTACAATTCGAAAACCATTTCTAAACAAAGGCCATCGTTTGCTGAGTTAGTTATACCAAAAACAAAATGTCTGTTTATTACTCATGACTTTTTAACTGCAAAGACTTAACAGACTTCACATCTATACTATAGCAACTTATTCACAAATTGCTAACGAGGGGAAAAATGTTTTACACATTTTAAAACATTTTGTCGATTGCCTAAATTACGCCTTAAGAACACAATTACTTCAACATTAATTCTTATACATCGGCATCATCCCTGTCACTGCTCTCAATTTCTACACATCTCAAAGTTTAGCAACAACTAAGATCCAACTACTGTTAATCCATACTGGAGCCCAGGAACCAACTACTAAAGACTACAAAAGCAAGGTTCACATAGCATAGCTGTCCGATGCTACATCGTGTTAAAACTACACCAGGCTCCTCCGGCCTAACCTCCGGGCTTCATCAGCTGTTGGCCTCTGCTTAAAGAGCACACCCTTCCTGCCTCATGGACCAAGAATAACTCTCTCAGACTGTGACCGCATCCTCGCTGCCCCCACGCTACAATGTTGCTGTCACTAGACGGGCATCAGCAAAAGGCTCTGCTAATGCCACCTCCACTTCACTCCGCGGTGCTCCAGCCTACCTACTGCTCACCCCCAGGTGTGTTAGAGTTACACACAGCCACCCTTGTGCCATGCGTCCTTAGCAATTTCACGCATCACGCCACCGCCCACTTTTACTGTGCTCGCATCTGGTCAGTCCCGGCCCACTTGCATACATCCGTTGGCCATGCTGCCTCTACGAAAGCCCAGATCAGCACTAACTCACGGCCGTGATGCGTGTTCGCAAAAGCCCTGAGCTGTCCTAATCCTTAATCCCGCCGTAAGGCTACATGTGAGTGAGTGTTGAACAATTTTGAAAAACAGCTAAATTAACGTAAAATAACAAAACACTACTATACTTTAACAGCCAAAAAGGTCAAAACTAATAAAACCCTAACAAAATACTGGACGACTCAAAAGCCAAAACGAACCAAAAATTAAAACTTACATCCAAACACAAGAAATAATGGATTGCATCCGAACATAAAAGAAGGCCTACGAACTACTCAAAAGTCAACAAACTGGCGCGTGCGACTTATACATTTAATCTAATACGATTACGACTAATCGCCATGATTACCTCTTCCACCACTACAGATGTGAGCGACACGTTGCCTACCCTACAGACAGCAGGAACTTATAAGCGTATTCTCTTCACCTGGAGGATACACAACCTGGCAGGCACGCCCCCGCCCCCTCCACTGGTGAGAGACTAAAAGCTGCCTAGGCTCAGGCAAGGCCAAGCACCACCGACGAGGCATGAAGCATAAACGCTGACCAGAGGATTCCCGTGCCAACCAGGGCAGGAGGACATTGCGCTTCCCCCGCACCAGCAGCCTACAAGCTTCCACTATAAAAGTCAGGACGCTGCCGAGCTCGAGAGTCATTCTTATTCTTCTCTCGCGACTTCCCACAGTACTGCTCAGTGCTGGGACTTCTAGAGAACTTCAAAGCATTAAGTACCCCCCTGCGGCTACTTCACAGTTGACGAGCGTCAACCAGCGAACACGCTCACGAACACATTAAATTAATTTTGTCTCCTCAAGACACCTTTCTTAGACCAGTTTAGAAGTATTGTATCTTTTGTCGTTTAGATATTTCTTTCCTGCTTTTTCCATTAGAACCAGGTCAACCTACACCTGGCCAGCATAGTAATCTTCAGCACTCAATTGCCTGGTAGGAGGTAGAATGCGTCGCATGTTTATTGAACCATCAATAAACATACTTTTGTTTCCTACCATACCACTTTTATTTCTGAGAGTATCTGTTTGCCTGCTATACACAGGTTGCTATATACATCATTGACAAGAACTGGGTAGTTTATATAACCGATTTAACGTCAACAGCAGGCGGGTAATTTATATAACCAATTTAACTTCAACAGGGTCAGTCACATTTTCTACACACCCACTAGACTGCCACAGCACTGTACCAGTGCCAGCGGAGTGGAACAGAGGAGCCACAATCACTAGCAACACCTTCAACCAGGGAGAAGCGACAGTCTCAAGTTATTACTTTATACCACAGCATTGTTAGTGCTGGGATATCTGTGGCTTGAGACCTGCCGCCCATCTCTGTGTGAACGCACATCCAGTGGCGGCATTGGTGATCCAAACAGCTCCCAGTCTCTGATCAACCCGCATGCGTGGATGAGCAGTAGAGACTTAACAGAGCCTGATCAGCAAGCCAAAACCAGATTGACAATATAAACTGTGTTTAGTTTGTTCATGTCGAGATGTACTTAGCGTACTGTAAGTACAGACTCAATACCTTATGAACTTAGGCACGGTTGTAAACGTAGGGAATGAAACGCAGCATTCCTTGCCGCCAGACAGTTGAGTGCGCTTCCTCTACCTACTCCGGAGAAACAGTAGAAATGGGACCACACCGCCCAACTAAGGCAAGAGTCAGCTGCTCCGGTAACCAACCTATTTGTATCTCCGTGTATCTGAATTCATCCCTCGTGTCATCCCGTGGTGCAAGGATTGTTAACCGGCACTGCTAAAGGATTCGGCTGGGTTGACGACCACTTCTGGACAAACGAAGCTACTTGTGGAATCGCCAGTTCGGTGTAGGTCACGCTCGCTACATCTGGGTAAAACCCACTACAACCACAGCATCCAAGAAGCAATAACCAGGGTTGCCACTTTTTTTCCATTGGAAAACTCCCTGACATTTCCCTGATTTCTAGACAAAAATAATCATTTTTCCCTGAACTTTTCTAACTTTTTTTCCTGTAAGGATTGGCGCCTTTGCATTATAACACACTTTTACACCAAAATATTTCTCTGATCTTACAAAATTGCTCACCAGAAAGATTGCAACGAAAAATGATTACGTATTTAGTTCACAATTATTAAAACAATTTGATATGATTCTGGCAGCAGTGCATGACTGACGTAACTGCCAAATATAGCATGCATATCACAGAATTCCCTGACATTTTGCTAACTTGTTTGAAATTCCCTGACATTTCCCTGATTTCCCCGACAGTTTTCAAATTCCCTGACACTTCCCTGTTTTCCAGATTTTTCAGACCTGTGGCAACCATGAATAATAAGTACGTACTAGACAACACCCCTTGTCTCTCGCCGTCTATTTAATCTAGACCACTCCGCTTTTGGTCTAGCGGACAAAATCCTCGACCACCCACCATGACTAGTAGCCTATCCGGGCACGCGTCAAGAGATTTTCTGGCACCCAAAGTGAGGCGTAAGACCAATAGCTGTGCGCAGTAAACGGCAAGAAATAGAAAAACCATACCACGAGAACTATGGGTCAAAACGATCAGTCAAGTGGACCTCGAGGAGTACTCAAAACACCCCGTGGTGCGCTTAACCATTACCATGTCAGACGCCGAAGTCAACGTTGCCACTGGCGAGAACTCCAACAATGAACCCAACGTATCCAATGTACAGTGTAGCCATGCCGACTGCCCAGGCCATGGTACACTAAGGATAGAATACACCTACTGCAACAAACTCTTTCATTATCCCTGCATAGGCTAGCCTGAAGAAACCCAAGCAACAGATGGTTTAGAGTACCGCTGTATTGCTTGCCGGCAAAAGCCAACAAGTTTCTGTAACGAAATTACATGCCCCGGTCGAGGCATAAACCGCATAAGGTGCACGACGTGCAGTGAACCCTATCACCACCTACGCATAGGGTGGCCCGACGAACGTGTCTCTATGCCCGGGATGGTCTACCAGTGCAAGAGACGCCACACGAAACACATTCCTCACACCCGCAGATCCAAGCCTTCCCGGGTATATATCCAACCCAGAATAGCACCTGGCCACCCAGCTATTGGTAAAGATGACGATATTCAAATAACCACTTTGCCGGTCGCCCACACGAAGACCCAGTAGCATTCATTCACGCAAGAATGCAGAAAGAATTCAAAGAAACAGACCTGCCAACGAAACAATGGGTTGAACGGGCCCAATTGCATTTGAAGGGCCTCATCCTCACATGGTGGGAAAGATACGGAGAATTTTTAACGGACTGAAAGCAGTTCAATAACCGGATAGTGGCAGAATTCACGGGTGAGGAGCTGTTGGCTAGGCTAACGACACACTTTTATAGCCAGGCCCAGGTACTCGACAAATAAGCAGAAATTTTCATACAAAGAAAATAACAAATGTTTTGACGTGTGTTACAGGAGTCGACGAGGCTACCGCAGTTCGTTCCATTGGTTGAATATTACTACTAAATCTCCGGAATGTACTCTTGACAGCTAGACCCATGACCTTGGATGAATTAGTTGATCAAGCCCGAGAAGCTAAACAAAACTTTGCCGTCCACGCAAGTCTCGAAAACCCAGTATCCATCAAAACCTCTGAGGTATGAGGACCCCCTGTTGCGCATCCTAAAGGTGTACCAACCACAACCCCTCGTATGGCATTTCTACCCAAATGCTAATTCTGTGTGGAATACCACTGAAACAAGGTCTGCCCTCGGAAATCAAAAGGAGCTGCCGTTCCACCAGAGTTGACAAAACGCCGTAAAATATACCAACACGACCAGTTGAAAAACCAACTTCCGGAACCAAGCCGGAAAACGCAGACGCCGGGGTACGAAGTGGGCCACCACCCCCAATTTACAAGGACCCATCCTCCAGGGATTAAGTGAAAAAGCAGCGATTCCAGTAGCCCCACACATAGAGGTAGAGGTGAATAACGACAGGATACTAGCCTTACTTGACTCTGCGGCTACCAGAAATTTTATTAGAAAAAATTTGTTAACGCCAAACCAGCTCACTGAACTAAGACTACAAAACCAAATAGTAAGAATGGAGCAACCTGATGCCATCCTGGACGTAACCGGCCAAATTACCTTGAATATAAATATTCAAAGTCTTGCTACCCCAACAGAATTATTGTATCACCAACCATGTCCAAATCAGTAATACTAGGGTGCCCGTGGCTCATCCGCCATCAAAGCATTCTAGATCACGAACAACATAGGGCCTATTTGGAAGAAACCAACCCTATTACTGTAAACTGGGATCAAAATCCAAACGACATCCCAACCCAATGAACATTAATCATTAACTCGAAGAACCAGAGTTCTACCAATTAAAAGTCGTACTAGACGAGCACTCTCGCACTTTCGGACGAGGAGGACTGCTACGACAAAGACGTTCCATATAACATGAAATATGGCCTACAACTGAAGTACCAATCTACAACCGTCCATACAGAGTGTCAGACAGCCGTCGTGACCTCAACATGGAACAGGTCAATGACATGAAGGACCAGGGGATCAGAGAGTGGTCAAACTCCCCATATAACTGACACATGGTTCTTGTACCCAAGAAGGATGGAAAATTGCGATTATGTGTAAATTACAAATCGCTAAATGAAGTCACTCACCTATTGCTCTCCCAGCTATAGACTTGTCTCATACACTTTGAGATACTGGCAAAGCCAAAATATTCACAACTCTTGGCATGGAGTCTGAATACTGGCAGATTACAGTCAAACTGGACAGTCGAAAATATAAGGCCTTTACAATACCCAACGGCGAAACCCTACAATTTCGAGTCATGCCTTTGGGCTTGGAAAACGGCCTGCAACATTCCAACAATTAATGTCTGCGGAAGTACTAACAGGTTCCATTGGCGAGTTCTGTTTCGCCTATCTCGACAATGTGATAATATATTCTAATAGCTGGGAGGAACATCTAGGCCATCTGCAACGAGTATTGGAAAGGCTCGAATTACATGGAAAGACTTGTAAGCTATCAAAAAGCTTCTTCGGCAAGTCGTCAATACATTATCTGGGATACGTCATATCGCCCGAAGGAAACTTCCCCAACACAGTTCAATACGAGCGATCGACAAGCGGAAGAACCTTCAAATAAGTGACAACTACGACGGTACCTGGGTCTGTGTAAATGGCTACGAGACATCATTCCAAATATTACAACATATATGGCACCACTACATCCACTCCTCGAGAAGGACTCACGTTGGCGATGAGGTCCGGAACAATGACAAGCGTTTTCCAACTTGAAGAATAGCTTAAAGAATATCCACCAGATCCATCGACCACAAGAGGACAAACCCCTAATAATGCAAACGGATGCGTGTCAAAACGGCCTGGGTGCTGTAATGTACAAGCAAGACATAGAAGGACATCCACATGTAATAGCGTATGCATCTACCTGCTTAAATGAAACAAAGCAGTGCTACCACATTAATAAGTAAGAGTGTCTGGCCATTATCTGGGCCTTGAAGAAAAATCTGTATTATCTCGAAAGGCAACACTTCATTCTATGAACAGACTCTAAAGCTCTCCAATGGCTACATGAGTTCTGTAATTCAAAGGCCAAGGTGGGACATGTTCCTTACTAAGTTCGACTTCAAGGTCCAACATTGTCCAGGTAAGATGAATGACCTGCCAGACGCCCTGTCTCGTTGCCCGACGTTGGAGGAGAAAGCTGAGAAGAGAGGAGGAGAATATGTCTCTCTCTCCCCCTCCCCCTTTAGATCGAAAGAAGTCTGGAAGAAAAAATCCGACTTCTTTAACTGCAAATAACCTTAAGCCAATAGGATACCAACACCCGAAGCCTACTATGGGAACAGCCCCAACGGTTCACACTAAGGGATGACATTGTATGGACAAGTAGCTGGCAGCCCAATATGCAGTGGAAGATCTGGGTTCAGTGGAAGATCTGGGTTCCGATGCAGCTACGAGTTGATATATGCCAGCACCATCATGACCATCCCCAAGTTGGTCACCCATGTACTAGGGGAACCCTACTGGATATTAAAACCCGTCACAATTGGGACGGGATAAGCAGCGATGTCCGGCAGTACATTAGCAACTGCGTCACGTGCTGCAGCGGCAACGCATATCCATATCCCTCTCCCACCGTAAAACCCCAGAGACCTAAGACAGCCTGGACTAACATCGCCGCCGATCTGATAGACCCGTATCCACATAGCACGAAAGGAAACCGCTACCTACTCATAGTAACCGATCAATTTTCAAGATGGGTAGAGGTATTTCCTCTACCCAGCCAAGAAACCACACCAATCATGTGGAAAATGGAGGCGGAGATTTTCGCACGATGGGGTTATCCGAAAGTCACACTGACAGACAATGGCACCCAGTTTATGAGCCGTCAATGGCAAACCGCCTGTCAAGGGTTGGGGGGTACAAACCTGGAGTACCCCTCCCTACTATCCACACGCCAACCCCACTGAACGGAGGAATCAGGAGATCAAGAAGTGCCTCCGATAAGTGTGGGTAATGATCACAAGCATGGAGATAAGCGCATCCCCACCATACTGTTTGCCCTTCGATGCCGTACCAACGACGCCGTCGACACCATTGCGCTGACTAGGCGACTGGCAGTGGGAAAACAAGCCCACTAATATGCCTCAACCCGAGGACATCCAGCTAGCAACCCTAGCCTGTACCACACACACCCATAAAGCTCGAAGTGCATATATTTTAAAGAAATATCCCCAATCGAAGACAGGGGGAAGAGAATTCAACTTAGGCGAAAAAACCTCCTGCAAAATCACCCCCTCAGCAAAGCCAGCAACCAATTCACCGCTGGCCTTGCTGACAAATGGGATGGACCGTACTGCATCGTAGGCAAGAGAGACAACGTCTACTGGGCCAAGGATATACGCGGACGGATTCGTAAGGCTACCTCGAGGTCAGATACGACCATACCCAGGGGACATGCCCATAATTGGTGAACACGATGCTAAAGGAGATAGACCTGGCCAATCAGGGTACGAAGATGAACCCCCGTTCAAATGAGTAGTCCCCGATACAGAGCCAGGACCTTCAAAAAGACCCGAACCGACGCCCATCATGATTGACAGGATGCCTAGTTACATCGTGCCATGGAAACCCGATGTAGAACAATGCCAAGGTGCATTCTCTGTCAGATCAAAGCCTTCGACGCCATGCAGTTACGCCGAGAAGATAGCAGCCAAAACGAAATCTTGCTGCTCTGAGTTATCCAGGAGGAGTTCCCAAGACAGAGAACCCCATCAAACACCCCGCCGATTGAGTCGCATCAGTGAGCAATCTGAAGCACCTTCGGTGAGAGGAGTAGGAATCACCCAGGCACTTATCTCTACACCTGGTACAACTATGGAGCCAGTAGTCGAGCCCATCCCAACTTCAGTGAAGTCATCCTCCGACGATGAAGTAGAAGATGCCACTAGACCACCTGAACCCGGGACGTTGAGCTCAGACAAGAGTGTTCCGTCCAAACCCCCTGCCACGTAGGAAGATCCGCCCTCTGGGACGTCAAGCTCAGATGATAGTGCTCCGTCCTAACAGGAAGACCCGCTCATCGGGACATCAAGCTGCCATGCCGGAAGTGCTCCACCTTAAGACCCTGCCACGCAGGAAGACCCCTGCCAGCCGGGATGTCGAGCTCGGACAAGAGTGCTCCGCCCCAACCTCCTGTTACACAGAAAACTCTGCTACCCAGGGCTTGGAACTGCAACAGAAGTGCTCCGTCCCCAGGTCCTGCGACACAGAAATACCTGCAGACCCGGACGTCGAGCTGCCACATTGGAAGTGCTCCGCCCGCAATCTTGCTACACGAGAGACCGCTTTCTTTGAGAACGTTGATACCACCCACTACCCGTCAACAGGCACATCACCCGCAGTAGAGGTCGAGGTAACTCTCTCTTCCACGGCCTCGCCCCAGGATTTGGCCACCGAGACCGTCGATCCCGCAAACGACCTGGTACCACGACGAGCTGTGCTGCCCGCAGTCGGGTGGAGATCTTTCTCCCCCACACTAGCCCATCAGAGAACCATCCTGCCCTACGGGTAGGAACCTGTGCAGTCGGGATGGAAGGCTTGACACTTCCCCCCAATGCCTCAACGTCCCTTGAACGAGTGCCCTCCCACTTTGTTGTGGCAGAAACAGAAGCCACGACGCAAAAGCAAGGTTCACATAGCTGTCTGATGCTACATCGTGTTAAAACTACACCAGGCTCCTCCGGCCTAACCTCCGGGCTTCATCAGCTCTTGGCCTCTGCTTAAAGAGCACGCCCTTCCTGCCTCATGGACCCAGAATAACTCTCTCAGACTGCGACCACATCCTCGCTTCCCCCACGCTACAATGTTGCTGTCGTTAGGCGGGCGTCAGCAAAAGGCTCTGCTAATGCCACCTCCACTTCAATCCGCGGTGCTCCAGCCTACCTACTGCTCACCCCTCGGGTGTCTTAGAGTTACGCACAGCCGCCCTTGTGTCATGCGTCCTCAGCAATTTCATGTATCACACTACCGTGCCACTGCCTGCTTTTGCTGTGCTCGCACCTGGTTAGGAGTGGGTCAAAATCAGCCCGAAACTTTCCAAATTTTTTTTTTACGACCTCCCTACTCCCGCCCCCTATTTCAACCCTGTTCTCAGGAACCATGCTGTGCCATAATAGAGAGGTTCTACAGTACTATCTAAACTAAATTCCATTTAAAAACAAATCTTAGAGAGTTCTTCACAATGAATATTTTTCGACTGATTCCTAATTACATACTTACATTTTCTGCTCTTCTCTTATATTTATGGCTGATATATAGATGATAATGACTAACAGAGAATGACCAATAGAATCTTCCCCTTCACACAAAACTCTCTTGAAAATACAATAAACTCCATTTTCTGATTTCGTACGTGATCTGCTTTGCAAGGGATATTCTCAAGTGAAATTTAGAATGAAAGTTCCATCTTGTACAAGTTTTGCATGTGTCTTGCAGTATGTAAAAACTGCTTTAATAAACAGACTTGGCAGCAAGTATTACCTGGAGTTGTCGACCTGCTCCTGCTGCACATTGTCAAGAAGTTCGTTGGTTGTCCTGCATTTGGCCCTCTCTGCCTCCAGGTCCCGGCCCAGCTTCGCTCGGAGGTCGTCCAGCCTCTCTGTATGTTCTCTCCGCAAAATATCCTCCTGCAGAGAAAATAATAATACACTTCATTTTCCTGCACTGTGCCCGCTTAGGTACAAATTTGGATGGGCACAAGACACACACACCTTTCAATTAACTCTTTCAGGCACGACGCCTCACCAGCTGGGTGTAGGCCTCAAGAGCCCTTTCCCCCTCTAGGGCCATAGAGCTGGTGCCCTATGTGCCGGACTTACTGGTGGTCTGGACGTGGTTGGCAGAACTGATTTGGCTGGAAAGGAAACAATTTAACGCTGAGCCTTGGGTGGTGCCGGCTTACGAAAATGCTTGGTGTTCAAACGGGCTGATGCAAACGTGGCAGGAGCAGGCGAGGCTGGACGGAACTGTAATTTCCCAATGGTGGGCATCTGAACAGGTGGTTGGGTCACTGCGGGCATTGGTCGAGGCAGAGTCAGTGGCAAGGATGAGTTGGCTTGGGGTACTGCCAAACATCCCAGCAGGTAAACCTGGATCCAACTTGATGGCTCCTATTCGACATCCAACCAATGTGAGCATCTCTATCTAGTGCAGCTTCAACCACCCAGGTACCTAGCCTTTGTCAAAGTTCCCTTCAATCCTGATATGCAGATGTAATCGCCCAAACAAGCTTTGAGTTTGTGTCTGCCCAATGTTTCCCCATTTGTAAATACGGTGTGTATTAGAAAATCGTCCGTAACATCTACAAGGGATCTACCGTGTAATCTGGTGAAGTTTATATTTATAAACAGATACATGATTAGGTAAGATGTCCAACCACTTTAGCATTTAGGTGCCAAAAATCAGTTCCAAATATATATATATAAAATCTACCTCCCTCTATCTCTTTCTCTCCCCCTCCCTCTGTGTGTGTGTGTGTGTGTGTGAGGGAGGGAGGAGGGAGGTAGAGAGAGAACCTCGCACTTTTGAGTTCCTAGTTACTTTTTCCTCTCATCCATTTTTAACATTTAACTATCATTTAAAATAAATATTGCCACGTAAGTAATAAATAAAGGTTAAAAATTTGTATATTTCACCACACTTGGTAGTTAACATCTAAGGCTTATGACTAAAATTTCTAACGGGATAGCTTTCAAAAATGCTCACTTTACTGTGGACAGCCTATAGGTAACCATTTCCCCTCCCGTCAGGCATGTAAGGGGAGGTAGCATGCCAATCCATCAGCTGAAATGGATAGCACTGTGCCACAATGGTAATAAACTGTGACGCATTAATGTATTTCACATCCCATTAGACGTATGCATAAACAAACAGCTTAAAAATGATTGTCGTAGGAAATCTTAGGTGACGGGACCGAAATATGTTTTTACATCTCATCCAGTTGCCTGTGAGAAATAATTATTTCCCGTCCAAAAAATTTCCAATTCAAATATCTATTCCCGCACAGAAATATAGAAAAGCTATATTTTAATGCCAGCAAAAACATATTTATTCACAGATTTTAATTGTGATTTATAGATTATTATCTGGAATTTCTTTAAATTTTTAAAATTAAATTTTTGGAAATTTTGAAAGTTCCTAAGCATCATAATGTACAAAATGCCTGGTGGTACATTAAACTAGGGATGGGATCCTTGATACCATGATACTTCAATACTTTATAGTATTGAGTATCGCATGAGAATATCCAAAAGTATCGAATTTTAACACCCATTTTCACGAGTCATAATAAAGGTACGAGTGTACCCTAAATTTCAGAATATGTACAATAATTTTGAAAAGTGTACAATAATCTAATCTGCATCCTTCGGGCATTCCTACGCACCCATAAAATTTGACCTAGGTCCAACGGTTTGCAAAATATTGGGAGTAACCACAAATAGACTATACAGAGCATTCAATGAAAAGGCAAGGGTAGCACAGGCTGTGGTTTGAACAGACCTCTTTGCGCAGCTGGTCACGGAGCATCTCTAGGGAGACGAGGTGCTCTTCCCGCAGTTCAAGCAAAGCTGCCTCATGCTCTGCCCTTATTCCCTCCAACTCCTCCTCGTGGCTGCTCCGGAGCTGCTCACAGGCCTGCCTGTGCTCAGTCTCCAGCTGCTGTCGTGCTGCCATCAGTTCCTGAAACAACGCCACTACTTGTGCAGGGCACATCCTATCTCGACATAAATAAAGTCTGTCCACAGTTAATTCTGCACTTTTTAAATCTAATTGACATTTGAAATATGTCACTTAGACAGTAAGATATTATATATTCTAATGGACACACTGACAGGCATGAGCCCAGTAAGGCTGTAAAGAAGGTAGTCCCATTTCACAACATTGAATTAAAGGTGTTAGCTAAATATTTGTGAATACAATGAAACCTCATTAATAAAAATATGTCTTCTTACCCATGGAGTAAAATACGAAATTTAATGTTAAAAGTTCATTCACGGTTTATTCGGGTGATTTGAAACAAACCTTTGAAAAATGACATTAGCATGAACGTGTCAACCTTTTTTTCTTTTTAATAATGTGTATACTACACATATATAACACTGTGACTAACTTTACAGTATTATACTTTTTGAATAAATGTAACTTTAACTTAGTATCGTCTATAATTTGTAATATTTATTTCATATTCAAAACAAATTAAGTGAGAGTAGTGATGTGGTTGCAAAGGCTAGTAAGAAACAGATCACCGTTAAAATATTGGATTAACCTGGTTTTATGGTATGTTATTTGTAAATTAAACATAGCTTATTGAAATATTGAAGTTCTTAGGTAGCACTGATGGAAACACATTTCCTTGTTACAGTTCAAAATATCAGTACAAATTATGATGTATAGGCCTATGTATGAGGAAGAAACATGAATAGGCGAAGCAGAGCATGTCACTTTCAGTCTCTCTCTCTGGAAACTTTGCACCACTAGTAGTAGCACGAAATTATACATGTTTTCAATTTAAGCATATTTTATACACACTACAGCAAATTAATAATTTTTGAATACTTATAATATATTTAGATATGATCGTGGGACAGTTACAAATGCTACGTTGGCAGAAGTGGCGATAAGCAACATGATATGGCGTGTTGCTTTGCTCATTGTTGAACAAAACGCTAATTTTTTTCTGCGAAAAATACTTAAAATTACCCCATCAAGTTTGTAAATGTGATTTTTAAATCTACGTAGGAAAGTTACAATGTGTAAGGGTTCTTCATTATAGTTTGGGATTGTCATCACGTCCACAAGCGAACAAGGTGCTGCCACCTAGTGATCACCAAAGTCCCGATGCAGTAACAACGTGCATGTCAGTGCTACACCATTTAATTTTATTTGCCCACACACAAGTACACATTATGCCGGGCCACTGTTATAAAGTGAACCGATCCTGTAACGACAGTAGTGGCGGCGGCCGCCCGCCATCTTGTAGCGACCGACCGAGAGCTGTCCAGCCTGAGGACCTAGGGTCGAGCTTCAGCATCAAAATGCCACGCCCGCGCTGCAGAGGATCTAGGTGCTTGAACAGCTATGTACACGGCCAGACCAAAGCAAAAGCACAACACGCACACACGTATTGTACATTGCCACCTAAACTTTTTGATCGCTATGTGCATCGCAGCAATGTATGACCCACGAGACCTGCATAATAGATCTTTAATAATAACTTTATATTTTAATAATACATAGTCTAATATTTTCACACACTTTTAATGGCCATGTCATACTGTGTTTAGGCCTTCTTTTTTACAAGGGGTGGTCCAATATGCCTTTCTTGGGTATCAAATTAATCAGGAGGCGTCCAGCTATTAAAATGTACATACAGTATTCATTTTAATTTAAAAAGTGTTTTTTTATGCACTAGAGACGATTGAACATGAACTTCCTGCAAAAAATGGAAAGTTTGGGGGCATAGGGGTTAGGGGTGGGTCAAAATCGGCCCAAAATTTTCCAAATTTTTTATTACGACCCTATTCTCGGGAACCATGAGGAGTCGTAATAGAGGGGTTCTACTGTAGTTGGTACGTCATTAGAGGCCGGTGGGGTCACTATAGGTCTTAAAGCTTCTCACTCTCATTGTAATGCCCACCGGATTAACCTTCGTATTTTACTTAGCTGCACCTTAGTTGCGTATGGCATCTATATTAAAGATAGTATGTAGAACTTTGAAGCACACTCCCAGAAACACCAGGCAGTATCCGATGCCTCCTGCACCTGGCCTTATGCAGACTGGGACTAAGACGATGGATAATATATTGGCCTGTGGTACTGAGGTGGAATCTTTCTGGAGGTTGGGCGACCTGGAATGCACCAGAGATATGCCAATCTTATTCAGGCTGGGGATAAACGAAGAACATCCGCCCCGCTCGTAACTTTCGGTAGGAGTACACAGAAGATAAATTAGAGATTTAAATGTGGTCCAATTTAATGTACTTAGAGTGCACTTCCAAGACACGAGGTAATATCTGGTATCTCCTGGGTCCAGCCTTAATACAGGCTGGGACTGAGATGGTGGATAGAAACAACAGCCTTGTAGACCTGGGAGCGAATTTCGGTGAAGGTTGGACGACCTCAAATGAAATTTGGATATTCCGGCCTTATGCAGACTGGGAACATAACTTATCCATGCCTTATTATTCAGGCTGGAGACAATCCAAGGATATTTCGTTCTGCCTGTACCTGCCACTTTCCCTGTGGGTGCTGTCAGTTTTATTTAAGTTGAAAGGCAGATGACTGTCTGGAGCTGGGCTTTGGCACCGCCAAAATTTCAGGTTTGTAGGCTGTCAGAAGGGTGCGAGGATTAGCCTCTTCCCGCAGAGGTAGTTTATGCTGGCTTGGTGGCTGCGCCACCCTTTTTTTATTTCCTCCATTGGAGGCTGTCAACATATCTATCGCCTCAGCACGAGGCGCCGGAGACTGTGTTGACCTTGTAGACTGGGTGCTGCCCTCCTGCAGCAACCCTTGGAACTTGCTTCTCACTTTACACATTTCGACTTCGCCCCATCATCGAGTCACTACACTCATATGGGCAAGTCACACCGGTGGCAGTTCAATTAATCATGTGCCTACATGGTCTAGCATCAAGATTTCAAGATTACAGACACGTGATTGAATAAAAATTGTATTGTCCACCTAAGGCAGTCATGTAGTCGCCCATTCCTCCACCATGGAGGTAGTTTATGCTTACGGAAAAAATGTTCTTTATTAACAAATGGAAACATCTTTGCAAATAATAATTCCTAGTTAAAATGTTTTGTGTAACATTTTCAAGCGAAACCATTTGCTTTGAAATACAAGTGATGATAGGTGCAACTATTTTGAGCAATGCATAAACTTGATAAAATATCTACGTTCACCAGACACACATTTGCTCTATGTCTGCATGTGAAGGCAAGCCCATGCAGTGCAGCCAAGAGACTTGTTTTTTTTCCCCCCTTTTCCTATAAATCAGCTTCCCCTCTTGTGGCTCGACGCATGTGAGGGGAGGAAGGAAGGTGCGCAGCTGAGAGAGAGAGAAAGAAGGGTGAGAGAGAAGAAACTAGGTCCCCATGCTCGTTGCTATAGGTAACCACTTCCCCTATCGGAGGCGTGTAGGGGAAGTAGTATGCCAGATTCACACATTGCACCACGCTGCAGTGTTAGACAAACGTGTTGGGAAGATACTAGACGAAGCGCCATACCGCAGAGCAGTTATAAACGGCGGTGTGAGTGACGTATTTCACATCCAGTTACCAGACGTTTGCATAAACCACCAGCTTAAAAACAATAGTTGCTGGAAATATTAGGTGAAGGGACCCGAAATATACTTTCATCAATGCTCCATGCGATAAATGATTCAAGCTGTTTATGTTAACATTATACATAGGAATTTCACTGGGACCACAAAAAATGGTTGGTGGATGCCATTTATCGATACATGCGATAACGATACATTGAGAGTTGACTGTATAAAAATTTCGTGAAAAAAACTTTCACGAAATGAAGGGGTCCCTAGTTATTATTGTTATGATTTGGTTTAGTTGTAAAGCTCTTTGTCTGTGTACCATTTACCTTTATCCTACCCTTTCCCTTTCATCCGTTATATACAACTATGTGTTGGTGTTTTCGTTGTCCCACCCTCACCTGCCGAGTTGAGTGGAGCGTGGGGGAGCCACCTTGGACGGATGATTCCTGATGTCTGGTAAGCTGCTCTCGTCGATGTTCGCTCTTTCCCCATCAAAAGGATACCTGCTTACCCATGAAGAGAGAGACTAAAAGTGCATAATTTTGTTTCGGCTACCCACCGTCCCCGTGTACCCTTTGGCCTACTCTGGATGTACTTCGTATTGGCTTGTGCCCACTGTTTAAGAACTGTTCATCGTGATCTTTTCCTTTGAACTGTTTACTGAAGAAGAGTGTTGTACTTTGGATACTGTCTACTCATGTGTACTTAGATTTATCCTCTCTATATTTACTAGTGTGTCTTCAGTAGACTTGTTTATTTATGAGTGAACTGTTCAATGTTGCTGTGTGCAGTAGTGTCTTTCAGGATGCAGGAAAAGTTTTGGAGTGGGGGTTGAGACAATTTTATTATCCAGCATCGTCTCGCTGGCTGTGCGAACTATCTGTGGCCACTTACTCTCCTTAGTGGGCCCTCCTGCTTCTCCCATCTCTTCCCCTCCTTCCTACTCCTCTTACCCTCCCACGGGGCAGAGCTTAGGTAATGGGGTTGGCTGGCTTGCACTTCTCAATCTGCCTTCGCCCACGACTCATTGCTAGCTATGCTTGTTCGATTAGCTGCGGGGTGTTTTGATGTCCATTTATCCGAGATAATCGTCCGACATATCTGCATGGCCCCGCTGGAAGAAATGTTTGTGGAAATCAACACCTTGCTTTATCATTGCTTGCATTGCGATGTTACACAATAATAAGCATGGTGAGTCATTGCAGTCTTAGATAGCTGAATAATGTGTTTTGGTTGTAAGAAGCGTATTTTAGGGTAAGACTTAGTCATGCGGGAACAGCAAAGCTACCTTAAAAATGTATGTTTTCAGCCAGCCTGTTGGAAAATCGTACTTGGATAAGGTTGTGGCATTTAGCTAATGACGATTTTTTGTTTTTGTGCAATATGATCTAGTATGGCCCTATTGTGAAGGTCTGGTTTATTACAATTGTAGTGACTGTCAAGAGCAACAAGGAGTAATTTTAGCAGGTTTGAATTGTGTTTGTATAACTGGGTAAGCAGCTTATGAGATTGAGGTTAGCTGCTTTAGTCAACTGGTTGTGTTTGTGAACATAGCATTTTGAGTATAGGATCCTTGCTATTTATTATTTTAACATATATTTTTATTGGGGTCTCGGCTTTGTTCGGGCATTTGATGTCACCCACAGCCCCCATATTATTTAGAGCAAATGAGTTTTCGCCTGGCAGTTGGAAGTCGATGCATTTTAGTTCATGTATATGTATTTCAATTTATTGGGTGATATAGTTTTAGTGAAATATTAGGATACTTGTTGATATAATAGAAAATGTGGGGGTATTTATTGTTTTTTGGTGCTTCGCACATGGAAAGCAATTGTAGTAGTGAAAGCATGGTCGTTCTGCACCATAGTTTAAATTGCACCATTGAATTGTACTTACTTGGACATATAATGTTACACAGTTAGGTTAATCAGTTTTAACTGCGTTTATCTCAGCTGAGGTTAGCACTTGTCTGTTCTTAAACCCTGCGAGAATTCTTTATAATTTTAACCTGATGGTGTTATTGGAAATGTTTCACCGAGGGTGAGCTTGAATTCTAGATCAGAGGGCTGGATACTGATCTCAGTCATTTTTAAACTAGTATTGAACCATTTAAGACATTTTAAGGATTTCCTTGTGAAGCAACTTGTTAATTGGCATTACCTTTTTGTTCCTAGAATTTAATGTCATCAATGGTGAGTCACGATACGTAATGTTTTATTAACACGAATTGCTGATGGGCATTTTGTTCCCTTGCCTGGATGAAGTGAGATATTGTTTGAAACTCTCCGTGATATTTATGTATTATCTTGTATGTGATTTTACAAAGCTCTACGGAAGCCAATTATAATTATTATGCAATGATAGTTAAGCCTAGTTATTTGTTGTTGAATATATTCCATAGTTTATATTTTCAGAGGGGCTTTTCGGGCCTGGAGATTAATTATTGTCTGGTTTGTTGCTCGTGGACTATAGACAATATGTAGTCTACTGTACTCACCTCTTGGTGGGTTGCTGAGAGCTCCGCTCTCCTTGTCTCTAGGTCAGCGGCCAGCGCTGCCCTCACTTCCTCTAACTGTGTTTCCTGCACTGCTTTCAGCTCGTGTTGCAGTGTTTCCAACTTCTCTCTACTCTGCTCCTCCAGCTGCTTCGACATGGCCTCCAGCTGCTAACACCAAGCCAATTGCCATCTCCAATAACAGAACTCTACACCTAACATATTTAAGGTGGTCAGACACATGGCACTTCAATTGTGATGAAGCATTTTTAAAACTATAAACTACAAAATGTGTCTATGAAAAGAACTTCCACAAACATACCCCAGACAAGGACAGACTGGTACTTGCAAGATACCATAGAAACTTTAAATGTTATTTTGAAGACTATAACATTGCTAAATATGGCTTTTCAAACTACTGTACCTCAAAACATACCACAGTGGACTCTACAGTTTTTCAGGGGTAGTATATCAAAAAATTTCCACATACCCATCAATATAGTAGATGACAATCTGACATGCACATCAATAAAATACCACTTCTCACCATGTTGAGTACAGTGGATTTAATATTTACCATTTTTCAGGGGACTGAAGAAAAATTCCCATAAATCCAGAATTTCAATAGATCTGGGTCTGACATATACATCAATAAAATACAACTTCTAACCTAATTAAATTCATATTGCATATAATGACAACAGTAAAATGTGTGTGATTAAAGTTGATGCATGACGTCTCTTCAACAATGTATAAACTACTTCACCTCATCAGTGAGCAAGCACTGCCGTTCAATTTCTACGGAGTTTTCATTATTACCATGCATAACAGGATGCAAGACCATGGCTTATGAACAGATGCTTCAGCCTTAAGACTATATTGTTCGCTGGTCAAACCACTGAGGCTATGCATCCAAGGCACCTTAGTACCACAACACGTCGCCAGTTGGCTCTACCAGTACGTTTCGCCGCATCTCAACCACCAAGCCAGCCAGTGACATGCCTTGAGGAAGCTATGCTACAGCTACGCCCTCTCCATCAACCATCCCTATCTAGCTGACTAGAGGGATACACCAGCCAGAGTATAAATAGCAGATTGCACGCCCGCTTATGACCAGTTTTCATTTTCTCCACTGCAAACTTTGCTGGAGATTCTGAGCAGCCTGCTTGTTAGTTCCACCCTACCTTGTCTCTTCATTAGTTTCAAAACGCTCGTCTACACTGCCATTGTTAGCCTAGGACCAGCAGGTTGCCTTCACCTGACACAGCATAGGTTAAGCTTCCATAAGCTCTTTCTGATGTTAGGAGGTAGTGCATTACACCTGAGATTCCTAAGGACCTTTTCAAAGTTCCTATTCCTCTGAGCGAGAAAACACACACTGTGTTTGGGACTTACTTAAGGGGATGGAACCAGTCCTTAGGGCTCGACAGCCCACTTGAGGCAGCAGAACCAATACCTATGACCGACAGAACCTTCAAGCTCCTGCCCACTAACCAACCCTGCTCAAACTCACGCCAGCCAGAGTTACACAGGTTAAGCAACCTCCTCAGGTCACGTGTCGGTCAGGGACATCGCCATGAGCCAATCCACTGAAGTGAAAAATCACTCTCACAGAACCTGATTTCATGACCTGCCGTAAAGCTACCAGGCCAGTACCTTACAATGGACGTGCGCCAGTACCCCATAAAGACTGAAATTGTTACAGATACCCTCCGCCATTGGGAAAGTCTGACTTAGCACTCACCAAAGCACTTCAGACATGGAGACAATCACACAGCCACAAGGCGCCACGCATCCATCAAGAAGCCGCCTTTCTGATGCCCAACGTGGGACAAGCGCCTTAATTAAGTGGTTGATTAAGCAGGATTAGGTCAGTCAGACCCTACCAACTGTGGAACTGACTTCGGGGAATACCATAAAAACCTAGTCACACTAAACCAGCAAGTAACAATGTCCGAAACCGACATGAGCGAGAACGAGCCAAATGGCACCATTGCAGCCACAAACAAACACGGCCGCTGTTCAAAGCCAAACTGCCCTAACACGGGGATACACAGAATTGTGTGCACCCATTATCAACAATGGTTCCACTATACCTGCCTTGGCTGGGCAGATGAGGCATGCTAAACCAACGGTCTCATACAGATGCGAAAAGTGTAGAACACGTCACACTGTGTTTTGCAACTGGATTACCTGCCCAGGGCATGGTACCTACACAGTGCGCTGCATAATATGTGGGGAATCATACCACCACGGGTGTATTTGTTAGCCAGATAAAAGGATTACCTGTCCAGGAATGATCTATCAGTGTGAAGTTTGTAGGTGGGCCGTTGAGTACAGACTGCACAATCCAGGACTGGTCTCCCACACAAGCACCGCTAGATTCATGGGAGACCCACAATTACCAGAATTTACAGGACCTCCTTACGAGGCCCTGCTAGTGTTTATGGCTGAATGTGGAAGGAGTTTTGCACTCACAAAATACCCGATAATTGGTCTCACGAGCACAAGCCAAGCTTAAGGGAAAAGCCCTCGAATGGTGGCAGAAGTATGGGAAATTTATTTCTTAGTGGAGCCAATTCAGTAGATGTATTGCCCAACAGTTCACTGGCGAGGATATACCGGCGAGCCTAATGGCAGAGTTTTACAGCCATACGCAAACACAGGACGAGGAGGCTGAGAGTTTTGGCAACCGCAAGGTACAGATGTACCGACGTATCTTTCCAGCCGGGGATGAGGAAAGTTGTGTATAGAGTTGATCCCATACTTCGCTTTTTCCTTATGTATCTGTATCGGGTATGGTATTGGGCAGATAGTTTAGTATCGGATGTAGACAATGAAGTCAGGTTATTACTTTCTTTAAGCACAAAAATTACTGCATTTCGGTTTGTATATGCCCCACATTAAAACAAAAAGAAAAATAAGAACAAATACAGTATTTACTTGTGTATAGCGCACCCTTTTTTCCCAAAATAAAGGAAAAAATTTCTGGGGTTCCTGCTATACATGGTAAAAAAAGGAAGGGGGGAGAGGTAGCCATAAATTGTCAGGGGATGTTAAGGGAAGTGGCCGGAATGTCTGTTGTCTCATCTCTTGCTCTTGCTCACTCCTCTCCCTTCTCTCTCTCTTTCTCTCTCAGCGACCCTCCAGTTACGTGTAGGTCAAAACCTGGTCCCCTCCCCCCGCTCCTCCAGCCAGTCAACTGATGACATCCTGTCATGCCGCAAACCAGATGTTTCTGGTCGATAATTCAGCCAAGCCCTCTTTGTTTCCGTGGCAGAGGCTAGCGAGCCATGTTCATGATGTTGGGGGGGGGGGGGGGGGGGGGGGAGAAAGTACTGAGGTGATCCTTTTAATTTTTCTTTCTTTTTTTTTTTTTAGAGAAGGGTAGTGTGACATGCTAGCATTGCAAAAAAAGAGCCGGTTACTGCTAAAAAGAGAAAAGAGAAAGAAGAAAAAAGATAAAACGAATCTGGAAATGTTGAGTAGTAGGAACAAGAGGTTTCCGTAAAATTTTTTATTTTCCCTTTTTGCACCCCCAAATTATTTAATGAAAGTTTTTTCCAAACATATTAAAATTACCACACATTAATGTAAAAAAGAATAATTTATTCCATACTTACTAACATGGTGCTGCAAATTTTTGGTACAATTTTATTAAAAAATAATTTTCCCCTGGAACTTGTTGCAAAAACCATGGTGCGCACATACATGTGTGTGCGCTATACACGAGTAAATACGGTATGCGTCACTCAAAATAGTTACACCTAATATCACTTGATTTCAAAGCAAATGGTTTCACCTGTAACTGTTACGCAAAAATTTTAACGAGGAATTATTATTTGTAAAGATGTTTTCTTTTGTGTTTAGAGGTTGTTTTATCTGGTAAGGTTGGTGTTGCATTTATCTGGCGTAAACTTAACATGTTTTAAAACTTCACCTTTATTTAACTCAAAGGGTAGCATCTTCGCGAATAAAATTATATGCCCAAGAGCATATACTCTACCACTTGTCAGCAAAGAATTGTTTGAACATCGAGCGATTTCTATTATAACTGTTCATTTTCAGCAACTTCTTTCGGGGAAATATGAGGATTTATATTAATTTATTTCAATAAACATGCATCTTTGAATGAACCGATAATATGCAAGTGCCTATTTGACACCTTTTGTCATCTAATAATGGGTACATAAGCACAGAGCTGAGTGCAGTGTAACTCATGACAGGGAAAATCAGAGGCAGTGGTTTCGCATGATTAATTATTAAACACAGTAAAGAAATATATTATTGTCCATTTCATGTAAGTGTGGTAAATTTTGACAGCCCTAGAAAAGTAGCACGGCCACAGTGTATCCTTCCGCCGCAGCTGTTTTGTCACAGAAGAAAAAGACGTTTGTAAACAAATGTTTGGGAGTTCAATGCCCACTTGCATTTTCCTCTTTCCTTGTGTCCCCTGTCATTGCAGACACTGAAAGGCTGACGTTAGCTAACTTCCGTCCAGTAATTAATGTAGGATATTATAGCTAGGTTGGCATTCCAAACTGTTTTATTTTTTAATTACAGAGTTAAATTTATTGGGGTTCTGTTTATTTTATTTCGAGGGAAAAAGGAAAATGAGAATAGGGAGGGGGGGGGGGAGAGAGGCTATAGTTTAACGTATTTTGTGAGATGGGATTATTTTGATGTTCTTATGAGTGTGTGGCATTTTGAGTTCCATATTGTTTTGATAGAGCAGTGGAAAATTTTGCTCGTATGGAAATAATCTTTAAATTATTTAACACAAAACATGATATGTACATCGCTGTTCATATTCGTACAGATGAAGCAATATACACATGCACACACTTCGACCAAAGTTAACCTTACACTCGAATTTACAATGTAGACAAACAAATGTTATTCACTCACTACAAAAGTGTGGAAAGTGCTGCTTTTTTCAGGCCATGTGCATTTCAATAATTATATTAACAGTTTAAGAATACATTTACAAAACGCGCAAACTTACTGTTTGCAATATTTGCAATCTCTTGAACACATGTTTTTCTATGGAAATCCTTGCGAGTTTACTTCACTAAAATCACGTTTATTCGTCACAAGCATTAAATAGTTTATTTGTTAAATCATTCCGTAAAATCAACACTACGCACATTTCCTGATATAAACAAACAAACTTATATACGTAAATTATATTCGTGTCACTTAATTGTGGAAGGTGGTAAGGAAAATGGTGGAATGAGCAGTTTTAACGACGTGCCAATTAATATTACATTTCACTTGAGAAAACACACTACATCGGTACCTACAATCAACTATGTTCGAAAAAAGGAAATAAAAAAAATAATTAACTACCGGTAGTGATTAAATATTCCAACAACACCAATAAGATATACATATATTAAACATGATGAGAAAAAAAGCACATGAACAATGGCCTTCACCAGGCTGGAAACTGGAAAAAACAAGAATGGCTAACCATGGGCTGGAAACGTTTACTGTTCGTATGTGTCGACATACTCTGTCATAAATGCAAAACATGTTTTTAAAAGTCCAGTTACTAATAGCCACGAAGATTTAATATTACTTTAGAAACATAATTAAAATAATAAATGTTGTAAGTATAACTAAGATTTTAAATTACAACTTTTAGTTCAGAGTACTATTTTCTTCCAAAGCCATCATCAAAATAGCCAACCTAACAACACGAATCCCGCAGCCGTTAATCAGCTGATACAATACTAATTGAACAAGAGCATTTACTGTTTACATAGTATTGACACGTGCCGCTTCTACATCTAATCTAATACGATTATGAATCATTGGATAGAACACCTCTCCCATTTCTACAGACGTGAGCAACAAGTTGCCTACCCTACAAGCAACGGGAACTTACAAGCAATTCCTCCTCACGTGGAAGATAAGCAACCCGGCACGCATGCCCTCCCCACCAACCTTCTCGTTACTCGAAACCAACAATTTGCCCAGACCTTGGGCAAGGCCAAGCGGCTCTGAAGAGGCATGAAGCAAAATCGTTGACAGGATTCTCATGCCACCCAGGGCCAGAGGACGTCACACCTCCCCACACCCCACGCCGGCAGCCGACAAGCTTCCACTATCTAAGTTGGGACGTTGCCGGCCATGGGAGCCATTCTTTCCATCTTTAACAAATTCCCACAGCAATACTAGTGCTTGCAACCTTCGGAGAAGTTTGTTACCTTACAAGTATGCCTCTGCAGCTACTTACTACGTACATCGACGACTAGTAAACGCGAGATATACGAACACTAACATTTGCTTTTAACTTCACTTTGTATCCTCTAGATACCTTTTATTCGCAGTTTAATTTTAACTCATTTATATTAGTCTAGAACAAGGATTTTCCCTCTAACTTAGAACCAGGTCACTTACACCTGAAACCATGCAGTTAACTTCAGCTATCCTCGACTTGGTAGGAAGTAGCACAAGTCACGTGTTTATTCAACTTTCAATAAACACACATTGCTCTCTACCTTTCTGCTTTTATTTCCAGGGTATTTATTTGCATCCACAGGGTGGACTACGCTGTGCACTGTCCACAGAAACCGGGAATTTTATTAAACAAAATTAAGACATACATATTAGATGGATACCTGTTTCTTACCAGTTACACATTAGACTTTTAGTGCTCATGGGGAGAAACAGTGACGCCACAACCACTAGCAACACCTTCACATCAGGAGGCATGATAGACTCGGGATGCTTCTCACCAACCGCACTAGTTACTGCGCGGTGACTGTGACCTGTAGTTTTGCTGGGCATCCTAGTGCAAACACACAACCAGTAGAGGCTTGGCGGTCCACACTGCTCCACATCCCTGATCAGCCCGCCTACGCTGGGGGATCAGTGGGCACTCTTATCGAGCTCGAGCCGGCAAGTCACTATTGGGTTACACTATTAACCTTCCTGTCTAAGTGCATCGCGTAGACTATAGATCTGTTACTTTAAGCCTCACGATAGAAGGAGTGGTAGAAAATGCAGGGAACAACATTTGGTTCACTCCGCTGTCAGGCCTAGGATAGCATTACCCCATTCGACACAGAATAGACAGGTGGAGTGGGACTGTGATGCCAAACTGAGATGACAAGCAGTCGCGCCTTCTACGGCTCTAGTAATTGACTTTCCACCGCGTGTCCGCATCCATAGCATGTATCACCCGGTTGTCAACGGATTCCTGACCAGAACTGAAGTGCGCTTAGGCTGGGACAATCTCATTTTCTGGTCTAAAGAAGCTCATCTGTGGAACATCTGTTCCAGTATTGACTGAATTCGTCCTGCCTAAAGCCATATCTACCTTGACTACACCATCAAGGAGCAGGAGTGAATAAGTTCTAGCCAACACCCCTCGTCTCACCCCAGCTATCTAAACCACGTTAATCCGCTTTTGGTCTTGTGGTCAAAATCCTCGACTAATGTGCCAAGTCAGTCTAATCGGGCATGCGTCAAGAGATTTTCTGGCGCCCAACATGGGGCGTCAGTCAAATACTGTGCACAGTAAAAGGCATGAATTAGACCAACCATACCCCGAGAACTAAGGGTCAATACAATCAGACAAGCTGAATTCAGGGCACCTTAACCATGACCATGTCAGATGCAAAGGTCAATTCCGTCGCCGGCGAGAACTCTGACAATGGACCCTACGTATCTAACGTACAGTGTAGCCATGCTAACTGCCCAGGCTATGGCACACTAAAGGTAGAATTAACCTACTGCACAAAACTTTCCCATTATGCCTGCAGAGGCTGGCCCGAAGACACCAGAGTTACAGATGGGTTAGAGTACCCCTGTACAGAGTGCCGTAAATCGCCAACGAGTTTCTGTAACAAAGTTATGTGCCCTGGGTGAGGCATAAACCGCATAAGGTGCACGACGTGCAGTGAACCCTATCACCACCTATGCATAGAATGTCTCGACGAACATGTATCTATGCCCGGTATGCCGTACCAGTGTGAGAGATGTCGAAGAAAACACATTTCTCACTCTCGCAGGTCTAGGCCTTCCTGGATAAATATCTAACCTGGAATGGCACCTTCCCATCCCGCGACGGGTAGAGACAACAATATACAAATAACTGACTTTGCAGATCGCCCACAGGAAGACCTCGTTGTATTCGCGCAGGAATGCGAGAAAGAATTTAAAGAAACAAACCTACCACCGAAACAATGCGTTGATCAGGCTCAACTACTTTTAAAGAGCCTGCCCTCACATGGTGGGAAAGATACGGAAAATTTTTAACGGACTGGAAGAAGTTCAGTAACCTTGAAGCGACGGAATTCACGGGCAAGGAGGTATTGGCAAAGTTAACAACACTATTCTATAACCAGACCCAGGTACCTGAGGAAGAAGCAGAAATAGTCATACGAAGAAAAGAACAAATGTTTTGACGTGTATTCCAAGGTGTAACTAAAACCAGAAGGAGCTGCCATTCCACCAAATCGCGTTGACATGCAGGCAAATAACCCACATCGACCAGCTGGAAAACCAACTCCCGAAACCAAGCCGGGAAACGCCAATGCCGGAGTACGAAGCGGGCCACCAACCCTGATTTACAAGGGCCCATCCTCCACGGACTAGTGAGGAAGCACCGGTTCCCGTAGCCCCTCACATAGAAGTGGAGGTGAACAACGGCAGGGTACTAGCCTTACTTGACCCTGCGGATACTGGGAATTTCATTACAAGAAATTCGTTAAAATCAAACCAGCTCGCCAAACTACGACCACAAAACAAAGTGGTAAGAATGGCGCAACCTTAGGCCACCCTGGAAGTAACCGGCCGAATTACCTTGAACATAAAAATTCAAAACATTGATACCTAACAGAATTTATTGTTTCACCAACCATGTCCAAATCCATAGTACTAGGATGCCCATGGCTTATCCGTCATCAATGTATTCTCGATCACGGACAATGTAGAGCCTACTTGGAGGAAACAAACCGTATTACTGTAAACTAGTATCAAAACCCAGACATCCCGCCAATGCCCATTGATCCAATGAGCATTAATAATAAACTTGAAGAAAAAGAGTTCTGCAAGTTAAAAGCCATACTATATTCCATTCCCCATTGGAAGCAACGTTCTCGGAGCCCTGCTAAATATCTACTTGCAGGCTCGTTTCGTATCCTTCCGCCAAATGTAAACAAACATTGCCATGTGACTGCCATGTAGCATCTGTCAAACTCAATGTTTACTTGCAATTGTGTGTGTATACGTGTTCATATACTTTCGCTACACCTAAAAATAATCATTGAAATGTGACTTCTACTTTTATATCTGTCAAATGTGTTGTTTACTGTTTACAGCTTTTCAAAGAATTCTGTCTTAGGTCTATAACACTATCTAGGTCAGCTTTATGTAGTTTTAAAAATGCCTGAATTAATGATAGTTCTTACAGTTACGTTATAGTAACATATTTGTTTTCCACGACATAGCACATTACACGTAATACACATTATTTTGCCGTGACTGTGTTAAACACTGTTACAACTGCGGGGTAATGAACTGTAGTATTTAACTTTTTGTTACTGATATGTCTTGGGTTATTTCTTTAAAAGGACGGCCTCAGTTTGAAAAACGAAGGAATAGCCAGTCCAACAATAAAGAGACATTAAAATCAAGCACACAACTCGTGTCGCTCATTTTTTGTTAAAGAAACTTAAAATATAGTGGTGAACATGCACACAAATATGCATACCGTAACTTTAATTCCGCTCATTTTTATATGTATTGCTACTTACTGTGTATTAGGCTTATTGAAATTTATTAGGACTGGGCTTAGTTATTTTGTTGATTGGTGGTAAATCACGTTACACGACTGTGTTTCAAACACCCACCAGGGCAAAGGGACAGCGTTGTGATAAATAAACAGACATGGGTGTAAATAAATAACTTTGCCATAAAAACAGTTCACATTTACAACGTATGAATAGTTAATATCAAATATTTGAAATCACGCACACACAGGGCCAGCGTATTGACCACGATGCACAAAGGCACGCCATTTCACAGAGGCAATGATTAACTAAACACACGTCACAGTATATTTATTACTGCCATGGAAACACACATTTATCACATCGTAACTTGCCTGGGTAGGTTTAATAAAAACAACATCTACAAACATGATGTGGTAATATGAAGTATTTTTCAGAGTAAGTGTAATTTACGCTTCGTTTGGTAAAACAGCATCACGCCATGTCACGGCTTGCCACGTCTGCTAACTTCACTTTGTTTCTGCCCCGCCATTGTGTCAAAATATATTACAATAAGTATTCAAACATTAAAATCTCTTTTCAGTTGTAAATTACAAATTCAAAAATCATTGTTTTGCTGTAATAAGTATGAAATATGCTTCAATTTAAAACATGTACAATTATTACAGCGTACTAGTGAAGTGAAACTTCCCGAGTGTGAAAGAGAGAATAACAGAGAGAGAGAGAGAGAGAGAGAGAGAGAGAGAGAGAGAGAGGAGAGAGAGAGTGCCAAGCCTCGCTCAGCAGACAGTTGCTTCAAAGTTGCTCTCGTTCGATAAAACAACACAGTACCATTACGGCCTACTCATGATATTTTCCGCTGTTATTTTAAACTGTAAAAATGAGATATGTTGCCATCTGGGCTACCTAAATATTTAAATATTTCAATAGGTACCATTTAATTTACAAATAGTATACTAAAAAACCAGGTTAAAATAATATTTTAACTGTGAACTATTTCTTACCACCCGTTGCCAACACGTCGCTGCTCTTGCTGTTGTTAATTCACATTTAAAAAGAAATAAATATTACAAGTTAGAGAAAATATTAAGATAAAGTTTCATTTATTCAATAATACAGTACTCCAAAGTTAACCGCAGTGTTATATATTTGTGGAATACATGTTATTGAAAAAAACAGGTTGAAATGTTGTGCCTGGAGTGTTATTTCAAAGGTTGATTTTCGTAAGTCGCTTTCAATCGGGAATGGACTATAGATGAGGATGCCTGCGCCTTCAGACAAGGAGGGCTATTACGACAAACACGGTACATACAACATGAAATATGGCCTACAACTGACGTACCAGTATACAATCAAGTGTCAGCCCGCCGTCGTGACCTCATCAAGGAACAGGTCAATGACATGAAGGACGAGGAGATAGTGGAATCATCGAATTCTCCATATAACTCACATGTTGTACTTGTACCTAAGAAGGACGGGAAATTGCAATTTTGCGTAAATTACAAATCACTAAATGAAGTCACCTACCCAATTGCTCTCCCAGCTATAGACTTGTCTCATACACTACGAGATATTGGCAAGGCTAAAATATTTAGCACTCTTGACACGGAGTCTCGATACTGGCAGATTGCAGTCCACCCGGACAGTCAAAAGTATACAGCCTTTGCAACACCAAGGGCGAAATCCTACAATTTCGAGTCATACCCATGCCCTTCGGCTTGAAAAATGCCCCCGTAACATTCCAACAATTAATGTCATCGGATGTAATAACAGGTTACATGGGCGAGTTCTGCTTCGCTTATCTCGACGATGTAATAATATATTCTAATAGCTGGGAGGAACATAGAGGCCATCTGCAACGAGTATTGAAAAGGCTCGAATTATATGGGATAACTTGTAAGCTATGGAAAAGCTTCTTCGGTAAGACATCAAATGATTATCTGGGACACGTCATATAGCCCGAGGGAAACTTCCTGCAACACAGTTCAATACGAGTAATTGAAGAGACAGAATAACCATCAAACAAGCGGCATCTATGACGGTACCTGGGTCTGTGTAATTGGCTACAAGACTTTGTTCCAAACATTGCGGAATACATGCCACCACTACACCCATTACTCAAAAAAGACACCCATTGGCAATGAGGCCTAGAACGACGAGTGTTTTCCGACTTGAAGAACAGCTTCAAGAATAATCATCAACTCCATCAGCCACCAAGAGACAAACCCTTGATACTGCAAACAGACGTGTGTCAGAACGGCCTGGACGCAGTATTATACCAGCAAGACGAAGGAGGACAACCCTATGTGATAGCGTATGCATCAACCCCCTGAAATGAAACCAAGCAGCGCTACCACATTAATGAGCAGGAGTGTTTGGCCGTCATCTGGGCCGTGAAGAAATATTGCCATTATCTCGAAGGGCAACACTTCATTTTGCGAACCAACTCTAAAGCTCTCCAATGGCTATATGAGTCCCGGAATTCGAAGCCCAAGCTCAGCAGGTGGGACATGTTACTTACTGAGTTCAACTTCGAGGTTCAACATTGCCCTAGGAAGTTAAACAGATGCCCTATCTCATTCCCCGATGTTGGAGAAAAAAACTGAGGAGGAAGAGGAGAAAAATATGTCTCCATCCCCTCATCGAAAGAAGTCCGGAAGAGCAAATCCGGCTCCTTCAGCTACAAATAACCAGTGAAAAAATTTTTTTATGCCAACAGGAGGACCCCGATATCCGGTCGCCTATTACAGGAACAGCCCCAATGATACGCAGTACGTGATGATGTCATATGGATAAGCAGCGGGCAACCCAATACACCGTGGAAGATCAGGGTTTCACAGTAACTATGAGCGGATATACGCAGGCACCATTATGACCATCCCCAAGCTGGTCACCCAGGTACGAGGGAAACCCTATTAGACATTAAAACCCATTACAATTGGGACAGAATAAACAGCGATGTCCAGCAATACGTTAGCAACTGCATCACGTGCTGCGCGGCGACGCCTACCCAGTTTCCTTTCCCACCGCAAAACGACAGAGACCCAAGATGGCCTGGACCCACATCACTGTCAATCTGATAGGCCCATATCCACGTAGCACAAAAGGAAATCGCTACCTCCTCGTAATGACCGATCAATCTTCCAGGTGGTTGGAGGCATTTCCTCTACCCAGCCAACAAACCACCCCAATTGTGTGGATAATGGAAGCATAGATTTTCGCATGGTGGGGCTATCCGAAAGCCATACTGACAGACAATGGCACCCAGTTTACTAGCCGTCAATGGCAAACCGCCTGTCAAGAGTGGAGAGTAGAAACTTGGACTAACCCTCCCTGCCATCCACAAGCCAACCCCAATGAAAGGAGGAACCAGGAGATCAAGAAGTCCCTCCCTATCAGTGTGGGTAATGACCACAGACATTGGGATAAGCACATACCCATTACACTGTTTATGCCGTACGAACGAGGCCATCGACACCAATCCGAGCATCTTACTCCTGGGACAACCCTTGAGCTGACCATGCGACTGGCAGTGGGAAAACGAGCCCACTGATATGCCTCAACCCGAGGACATCCGGCTAGCAGCACTAGCACAAATCACTCATGCCCAGAGAGCTCAAAATACTTATATTTTAAAGAAATATCCCCAACCGAAGACAGGGGTAAGAGAATTCAACTTGGGGTGGGGGAAGCCATCCTCCTGCGAAGTCACCCACTCAGCAAAGCCAGCAACTAATTCAGCGCTGGCCTCGCTAACAAATGGGATGGACCCTACCGTATAGTACACAAGCGAGACAATGTTTACTGGGAGAAGGATATTTGCGGACATTCATAAGCCTACCAGAGATCAGATATGACCATACCAATGTGACATGCCAATAATTGGGGACGACGACGCTGAAGAAGACACACCTGGCCAATCTGACGAGGAAGACGAACCCCCACCCAAAAGGGTGGAACCTGATACAGAGCTAGGACATTCAATGATACCCAAAACAACGCCCATCGTGGTTGACAGGGCGCCTAGTTACATCATGCCATGAAAACCAGAGGTAAAACAATGTCAAGGTGCATTTTCCGTTAAATCAATGCACTCAACGCCACGCAGCTACGCCTATAAGATAACAGCCAAAATGAGGTCTAGATGCTCTGAGTTATCCTGACGGAGTCCCAATGACAGAGAACCCATCAAACATGCCGCCGATCAAGCAGCATCAGTGAGTAATCGGAAGTACCTTCGATGAGAGGGGTAGGAATTACACAGGCACCTACCTCTCCACCTGGTACAACTATGGAACTGGAAGTTGAAGCCATCCCAACTTCAGTATGGTCATCCCCAGATGAAGAAGTACAGGATGCCACTAGACCACCGGAACCTGGGACGTCGAGCTCAAACGAGAGTGCTCTGCCTCAACCACCTGCCACGCAGGTAGACCCGCTTGTCGGGACGTCGAGCTGCCATGCCGGAAGTGCTCCACCTCAAGAACCTGCCATACAGGACAACCCGCCTACGAAGACATCGAGCTGCCACACCGGAAGTGCTCCACCTCAAGATCCTGCCACACAGGAACTTCCGCCTGATTGGACGTCAAGCTCTGACAAGAGTGCCCCGTCCCAGCCTATTACACAGGAAACTCTGCTACCCGGGATGTTGAGCTGCAACAGATGTGCTCCATCCCCAGGTCCTGAGACGCAGGAATACCCGCAGACCTGGACGTCGAGCTGCCACATTGGAAGTGCTCTGCCCCGCCATCTTGCTACGTGAAAGGCTGCTCCTGTTGAGAACATAGATGACACCCACTACCTCTCAACAGGCACATCATCTGCAGTGGAGGTCGACGTGAATCTCCGTTCCACTGCCTCACCCCAGGACCTGGCCACAGAGACAGTCGATGACACCAACGATCTGGTACCACGACAAGCTTTAAAGGTCCCTTTTTAAGTTTTTTGCTTATAACTCAAAAATGGCGCGTCGCACAGAACATTAATGCTGGAACAAAATGAAAGAAGAAGAAATTTTCTTCAAAAATATACACAGTCAACTCCCGATTATCCACGGGCGGATTATCCGCTTTGCCGCTTAACCGCAGTACATTTTAATCATTGAATACATATTTTTTTAAGTTTTCTGTAAATACTGGCGAAAATCGTTAAGTGTGTCAGACGTTCATGTTAACTAGTGGAATACAGTAATTATGGCTGAAGAGTAAAATCTTTGTGTTTCCATTAAGCTTACAATACAGCTTTTGTGTCTGACGGCAGCCTCAGCTGGCAACGCCGCATACATAGTGGCCGGTAGCTAGCCAGCCCGTCGCCGCGGCTGCTAGTCAGCCCATCCTACGGGCACCTACTGTCATTGCATTACTTGTGCGGGCAGTGTTATATAGTACGTTTTCGTGTTTTTTCGCGCACATTTTCTGTCGAGTAATGACTGCGAAACGAAAGTGCGTAGTTTGACATTGCAACAGAAATAAGAGATAATAAATAAACTGAAAGAGGGAAGTTCCATAAAACAACTTTCGGTTACGTATGGTGTGGGTGAAACTACAGTCGGGACATACGTGACATTAAAAAGAAACTCCTAGAGTTTTCAAGCAATGCAGATTCGACAAGTGGAATGTCCAAAAGAAAAACAATGAAACCATCAACATACGAGGAACTATAGGATGTTCACGGTAAAGTGAGCACTTTTTTAAGGCCCTTTGAAAATTTTTCTTTCGCCCAATTTCTATCTTCCTGCTGTTTTTTGATATTAACATTGCAATCTGATCAATAAATTTCAGCATTCTCAGAAGTTAATGCCTGAGGCTGCAATAAGATATATTTATTAGTGGTTAATGCCTGTTGGGAGGGCCTTAAAAAGTGCTCACTTTACAGCGAATAGCCTATAGGCAAGGCAATGTTAGAGTGGTTCAGTCAAAAACGTGCCGCGGGAGAGTTAAATTATGACAGTTTGTTTGTGAACGCAACATTATTTATTGGTAAATTACACCACTTGACCTATATCTTAATACAGCGGTATTGCGTAAAGTTATTTAATCTTTTTAGTTAAATGCAATGACTATTGTAAATGTCAAGTGTTATTTATGAAAGGTAATCGTGTTCATGTACTAATTGTATCGAGAGATGTGGAGCCGAGATGACTTAGTGTTTTATGTCACTTTTCCTTGTAGTCTTTTATCCTCATATTTTAAAACTTGCGTCATTCACAAATACCTGGTTTGAAGGGGAAGGAAGGTCACGGCAGATGTAACAAAGATAAGAAAGAAGAGCGGTAAGCAGGAAGGGTAACTAGCAAGGGAGGGATGGATGAGGACCTGAACAAAGGCTGACAGCTTGAAGAAAGTTCTTGTAGGAAGGGATGGTTGCCCTTGTTCGTGTGACATTGCGGCCTGTTACCAGCTCTCACGGTCATTTCCGCGTGGACACACACACAATATCCATTTGAAATGCAATACAACAGCATTCAAAGTTTCGAATTCAAGCAAATTAATGTAAAAAAAATTGTATGTTTAGTTAAGTATGCTGATTATCCGTGATTTTGCATTATCCGCGGCATTCGTCCCCGCAACTACCCAGGATAATCGAGAGTTGACTGTATGTATACTCATTTATATTCAACTGGTCGAAAGTTAGAGCGATTTGAATTTATAAGGCGAATTTCGAGTGTCTTCTAGAAAACTACTCATTCCTGTTTTGCATCTTTGATGGCTATAATTCTCTACATAACGTTTTATATGATTTATTTCTCTATATTACCTCATATATTGTGTATTTATTAATTTTTTTATTTTTAAAATTTTTTTACACAAGAAATTTTTTAAAATGAGTTTATAATATATATTGCCTAAGTATTTATAAGTAAATGTATAGGTATATAATAACTATGTATGAAGTATGTACATAGTACATACCATAGAAACTGGTAATTGGGGACACCGGTTTAAAGAGAGAAATTGGTTAACGGAAACATATTAGTTAGTTCCGAACAGACGTATGTACAATGTTTTTTGTTCGATTCAGCGGGTATACAAATTATGTAATATGGAAATGAAGGTTACCGCCTGATGTGTTCCGAAGAAGTGATGTCCACTGTATATACATGTAGGTACCAACATAATCATCCAAAAATACATCTTGACAATGTAGGAAAAAAATCATTTTCTTCAAAAAATCACGAATATACCAGATAGGAGTAAAGTAATGAAATGCAAATTAGAACAAAATCGTTTTACTTACACAAAAAAAAAAGGGTAGAAAATATTTAGTTAAGTAATTTGTTTCAAAATATCTTCAGAGTTCAGTCATACCTTCAAAATCCATAAAATCTTCATCTTCTTTCATGTCTTGCTCTCGTATCGGTGTGCTGTTCATACAGGCTCCATCGTATCCTCAGTTAGATGAGCAGTGGATACCTGCCTTCCGGCATCCACATCTGCCACCACAGCTAGTAGCACAACGGCAAAATATTTAAATCAGGACGCTGTGGGGAGCTGTTGGATCCGTTGTTTTGACGGGGTTGAGGACTCCACAGTCGTCTTGTACCCAACCCCAACATTCTGGATTGAGAGAGTCATTGTCAAGCCATTGTTGTGTCTGTAAATATACTCTGAAAGAGCATTGCTTGGCTGCACCTTTGGTCGGTGGCAGTGAAGCAAGATTGGCTTTCACCATGGTGGAGTTGTATCGGTGATTGTTCAAATCACGTTCACTCGGTGGGCCCTGGTACGTGGTGAGAAACATCTCCTTTCCAGCTTGAACTACTTCATCAGGTGTTGATGTGGGATCGTAGATGTCAACTATGGCTTTAGTCTCATTTGGCATTTTTAGGAAACACTTCAGGATCGACAATTTGTTTTTGTTGAATATCGCACATGTTGTGTCACATCCTGTGAAACTGTGGATGAACAGGATAGATCCACTAAAGTACAGCTTCTGCAATTGTCTGGTGGAGTATACCTTGTCCTCAATGTTTCCTCTTCCAGGCTTCATGAAATCTACATTTCTGTATGGTGGTGTGAGAGCTGTTAGTAGGATGAGCAGGTCAACATTTTCTCCAATAATAACCACAGACGAATGAGAAGTTACCTTGTTTAAGACACATCTTACTATACTACCATCAGCATCTCCTGCAGCGGTACTCGCCTCTATCCCTCTTGCAGTCAACGTCTCAACTAACAATTCAATCAGCTTGGTCATTTTCTCTTCATTGGCAAGAAAGTTCTCCTGCTGAACAGTGGCCAGCATATTTTCATCAAAGTTAACATCCACTGATGTTTTACATGTTCCTCTCCAAGCTTCTGTTCGAGGCATTTAGTCGAATTAAGGTCTTCATACCTATCAAAAACTACAGCAGAGTTGGCACCGTAATGATTGATATGATAAGGTATGAAATGTATTGCTCGCAAATGAAAGAGAACTTGGTAACAACATTCCACTTAAATCTATGATGGAAGAAGCCACCATCCACTACAGTGAAATTAGTTTTGAGGTCTACTGAACTCAAATTGCACTAACTTTCGACCAGTTGGAGATAAATGGGTGTGTGTGTGTCTATATATATCCAACGATGTTTCTCTAAAACGAAACAGTGAAGAGGCAGAAGGGCAATTTTGACAAAAAATGTGAGGTGAAACAACTTTTTCCAAAAATTATCAATTTTTACTTGCAGATATCTTGGAAACTATAACAGAGAGGAACAAATGTGTGCATGTGTGTATACACACACACATACACACTATTTTATAGGGAATTAAATTCTCTTTCATGTTGCTTTTGTATAAATCTTGTGCGACGCACCGTTTTCAAGTTATAAGAGGAAAACTGAAAAAAGGGACCTTAAAACCTCCTCCCCCATTTCTTCAACGCAAAAATCGATGGGACTTTATTTTATGTTGTTCAAGGGACCTAGCCCTACACATTCCTGAAACTTTTGGAACTACATGTTTTAGTTTGTCTATTTTTCCTATTTTGCCTGGACTAACAGTGACAGTAATGGCTACTAGAATTAAATCACGTAAAGACGCTCACCACAGTGACAGTGATTAAGAGACTTCGACATTACAAAGACATTTAGCTTTTTATATTTTTATAATGATCATCTTTAAATCTGACTTGAGCTTTAGGTAAACCTATATATATATCACTATACATTTTGAAAGTGTTTATGTGAAGATTGCTTTCACGAAGAATGCTGTCGTGTCATGTGTTTTCAGCATGGACAAAAGTGAACATTCCTTAGGAACTTACCTTAAACATTCCAATGAAGCTACACAGTGTACATACGAGAGGTTAGACCTACAATATATGATGGACTCCCGCAAGAGATAGCTAGGCTAGATTTTTTATGCTTTTCAGCACTAAATCTGAATTGATATGTAGACACACTTTTAAATATGAGATTACATTTTCAAATGGTATATGTGAAGATCGCCTACAAGAAAGAATGCCTTTTTTGGTAGGAGGGTATTCTTATGTATATGCTTTTAGTGTATGTGCTTTTGTTTGCAATATCTTGTACACCTACTCAGTAACACACTAAGCATTAAAGATACCTTAATATGGTGCAAAATATTTTAACTTCCATTTTTAAGTGTATTATGTCTTGTATCTAGTGACCAATGTGCGCACACTTCACCACATTAATCATACATGTAGTGTACTCACTTCGTATTCATCTAGCCAATCAACCCAGGTATTGAAGGGCCTGTGGTTGGCCACTTCACAATATGTCACATGTAACTATTTAACTTGCTGACAGACACAACGGTTCCTGGAAAGATTTTCCTCTTTTTCTTTCTTAACTCACTGCAGCAATCTCCAGGATAGTAGTGGCGTTTCCCCCTCTTCCGCACGTAAAGTTTGCACATATTATTATTATTCTTACTTTAATCCCCTCATTTTGACGTACCACTCTTTTTAATAATTTTTCTTTCAGGTTTTATGTATGATTCCCTTGTAATATCCACCAGCACTATGCTGGTTTTTGTGAATGGCACGCATATGAAAAGTAGGCCGGCGGGACACCCGACAAACGGCTTCCTTACTCAGTAATCTTTGCACACGGAGGGAATACATATTTTCACCACATCAGCAAAGCCCGATAACCAGGGTGAGGGGCAGAGAAGGACACCCGCCCACCACCCGCAAGAGAGAGAGAAAGAATCAAGGTCGCCACGTTAAGCTTAGCCGGCTGGGCGCCCTGAGCGCACAGAACACGCGCCACTACAGTGGTCAATCACCCCTACCTGTCTAGAAAATTTTTTTTTTTGTGGTACCTACCTCAGCACGTCTACCGGCATCTACCCAGACCTTCTAGAGACCTTCTAGACCATCCAGAGAGGGGGCCTACGCCTTTCCCGCCACCTTTTTCCACAATGAGTCTTCATCGAATGGAGGGGGGGGGGGGGAGAGTTGTGAATTGACACGCGCCGCTTCTACATCTAATACAATTACGACTCATAGCCTAGAACATCTCTTCCATCTCTACAGACATAAGAAAAAAGTTGCCTACCCTACAGGCAACTGGAAATTACAAGCAATTCCTTCTCACCTGGAAGATATGCAACCTGGCAGGCATGCCCCTCCCCCCCCCCCTACCACATACATACATACATATTAGACGGATACCTGTTTCTTACCAGTTACAAATCAGCATTTTTAGTGCTCGTGGGGGAGAAACAGCGATGTCACAACCACTAGCAACACATTCACACCAGGAGGCACGACAGACTCAGGTTGCTTCTCACCAACAGCACTAGTTACTGTGCGGTGACTGTGACCGGTAGTTTTGCCGGTCATCCTAGTGTAAACACACAACCAGTAGAGGCTTGGCGGTCCACACTGCTCCACGTCCCTGATCAGCCCGCCTACGCTGGGGGATCAGTGGGCACTCTTATCGAGCTCGAGCCGGCAAGTCACTATTGGGTTACACCGTTATTCTTTCTGTCTAAGGTGCACTACGTAAGCTAGAGAAATGTTACCCTATGCCTCACGAGAGGAGGAGTGGTAGAAAACGCAGGGAACAACACCTCGCTCACCCCGCCATCAGGGCGAGGATAGCATTACCCCATCCTATGCAGAATAGACAAGTGGAACGGGACTGTGCCATCAAACTGAGATGACAAGCAGTTGCACCTACTACGGTTATAGCAATTGACTTTCCACCGCATGTCCACAGACATACCACGTGTCACCCGGTTGTCAATGGACTCCTGACCAAAAATGAAGTGCGCTTAGGCTGGGACAATCTCATCTTCTGGTCTAAAGAAGCTCGTCTGTGGAACATCTGTTTCTGCATTGACCAAATTCGTCCCACCTTAAGCCATACCTACCTCGACTACAACATCCAGCAGCAGGAGTGAGTAAGTTCTAGGCAACACCCCTCGTCGAACCACAGCTATCTAAATCCAATTAATCCGTTTTTGGTCTAGCGGTTAAAATCCTTGACTAACGTGCCAGTCAGTCTAATCGGGCACGCGTCCGTGTGTCAATTTGATCACGCTGTCTGTCAGATTTTACCCCACTTATATGAAATGGACAATATAATCGCCTCATTTGTGTATCAAAATTACAAGTTTCCTTCGCAGTAAAATATGATTAATTACTATAAAAGACTAAAAGACAGACATTTTCCATGCATGCAAGGGGTATCACCAACAGGTAGAAGCATGGAGAGGTCACCACCCCCCCACCCACATACACCAACAGACATGACACTGACCGATCGATAACTTCTCTGTGCGCTCTTAGCTCATAGTGTGCGTGGGATATTGAAAATTTTACTTGCATTTTGTGTCATATTATTTGCATTTTCAGAGGGTTTGAATGTTCTAGGTCAGCTTATATTTTGTGTCGGATTGCAATAAATTATATACAGTATTTTAAGACATTATTTTCTTTATTTAAATGAGTCTAGGAGAAATGTTTTTAATGTATTATTAACAGTAATACTTTTTCTACAATTCAGTGTGAAGGGCATTGGTATTGGTTTTTGATATTGGGATGTCCGCAGTGGTAATGCGATATTGGTATCGGAAAACATGGTATTGGTACAACTCAAGTTGTGTATAATGTCACCCACAAGTTGCTACCCAAAATGAGAAGCCTTCTACTCATTCCTAAAACACTCACAGTGGGCGAACTAGTAGAATGAGCGCGGGGAGCGGAGAACCACTTCAAAGAGCAAGCTATCCTCAACAGCCCGAAGCCAACCAAACTAACGGAATCAGACAAGCCGTCTGAACATAAAACCAAGACCCCGCCACCTGCACCACCTTCTCCCAGCTTACCGAAATGTTATTACTGCCCCAAATACCACTTTCATAAGGATTGCACCACACAGCAGCAGGTGTGACTTGTACGTGCGGAAGAAAGGTGTGCAACTCGTACGCTACATACCAACCAACCAGCAACCAATAAGAAAAGCATTCCGCAGATGGGAAACACCACCGCCGGTGGGTCAAAAGGGGTGATCCTGCCAGACCAGATGAGCAAACTATAAAGCTCTTAGATGAAGAGGCTGGTCAACCTGAAGACCCACACATCGAAGTCCATGTCAATGGGTAAAACATACTGGCACTGCTCGACTCTGCTGTAACCAGAAGTTTCGAACCCTAACCGAAGAATAAAAGTGATCACTATGTCCACAGATCAAAACAGTAAGGATGGCTAAACCAGAGCGTACGCTCACAGTCGATGGTCGTACGACTCTCATTGTTGAACTTCATAAAATCTTGGCATCAGCAGAATTCATCGTAACACCAAATATCCAGGAAGAACTTATACTAAGAAACCCTTTACTACAACAGCTACAATGCTTCCATGGATCACGGGCAATGGAAAGTATACCTAGGCAACATTCACTGTGTAACCATCAACTGGGAACACTATCCCAACGCTGTCAAACCTCAGACTCTCAACGACGAAGAGGAGATTAACCATGAACTTTTCAAAGCTCAATTCCAACAACTGAAGAACGTTCTCGACGAGCAAGTTGACACTTTTGGATCTGGAGGAACGATCCGTCAGACGAGATTGATCTAGCATGAAATACTGCTGAGTACGACTGCACCAGTTTAGTACAACCGCACCAGTTTACAACAGACCCTTCAAAGTTTCTGCTAGGTGCATCGCCTCATAATGGAACAACTATAAGACTGAAACAATAAGGAATAGTTGAGCCGTCAGACTCACCGTACAACTCACATGTGGTATTGGTACCAAAAAGGAATGGACAGCTCAGGTTCTGCGTGAACTACAAAGCTTTGAATGACATCACACTTCCGATTCCGCCACCAGTTCTCAACCTGGCGCTTACCTTGCACGACATAGGAGAGGCAAAATTTAGCACCTTGGACATGCAGTCCAGGTATTGACAAATTGCGGTGCACTCCAACAGCCGAAAATATACTGTGTTCATTTCACCAGAAGGAGAAACCCTTCAGTTTAGAGTTGTGCCCTTCAGACTCAAGAATGCGCCTGCTTCATTTAAACGGTTAATGTTGGCAGAAGTACTAACAGGCTACATTGGGCGACAATGCATCGTATACCTTGATGACATGATTGTTTACTCAAAATCCTGGGAGGAACATCTCAATCACCTGCAGAGGGTGCTGGAATGCCTAGAATTCCACGGTATAAAGGCGAAACTCTCGAAGAGCCACTTCGGGAAGTCTTTGATCAAATACCTGAATCACATAGTTTCAACCGAGGGTAACAACCATCAAGCCAAGTCAATACAGGCTATTCAAGAAGCAGAGGAACTTCACACCTGGAAGCAACTATACCGTTTCCTTGGACTCTGTGATTGGCTCAGACACTTTGTGCCCAAAACTGCTAGACTCATTCCTCTGGACCTGTTATTAAAGACGGAAGCCCAGTGGCGATGGGGACCTGACCATCATACCGCCTTTCAAACTCTCGAGACCAGCTTTCACGACATCAAGCAAGAATGCCTCGTGGTCATATTGGCTACCTGGAAATACCACTATTACCTGGAGGGTACACATTTTATTCTGAGGACCGACAGCAAAACTCTCAAGTGGCTTCGGGAATGAAGAAACAAGGCCAAGCTTGGAAGGTGGGACCTGTATCTCACCGAGTTTGACTTTGAAATACAGTACTGTCCAGGCAATGACAATGAACTTCCCGATGCCCTGTCCCATCAACCAGACCTGGAAGACAAGGCCAAGCGAAGAGTTGGACAGACTCATGCCACCTCAACCGCAGCTCAGAAGAACAAATTAGGCTTCTACAGCTCCAGATCAGCCAAAGTCAGATTGACGCCACCAGCAACAAGACCCTAAATTCTAAAACCTCTGCCAAAAACATCCTCAGCCTTTTATGCTACAAGACGACATCATCTGGTTACGCAACAATCAATCTGAACCCGGGAAACTCTCACTGACATAAACACACACTATATATGGGGCGGCATGAGTAGGGATATCTGTCTGTATGTCCACGGTTGCATATGTCCACGGCTGCACAAAATGAACCTATCCCGTCAGACAACCAACTTAACCTCACAGATCACATACCCTGTTGACACACACATCCACCAATTTAATGGGGCCCTATCCCCGCAGCACCAAGGGAAACTTGTATCTGTTGGTCATCACAGACTTATTCTCTAGGTGGATAGAGGTTTACCCTCTGCTGAGCCAAGAGACCCACTCGCTGGGGATACCCAAAAAGTATTCTTACTGACTACGGAACCAAGTTTGCAAGTAAGAAGTGGCTGCTGGCCTGCGAGAATCGAGAGCTGAGACCTAGACAACTCCCTATACCACCCATAAACCAACCCTATTGAGCGGAGTAACCAAGAACTCAAGAAAAGTCTCCGGCTCATTGTGGGGAGGATCAAAAGCACTGGGATCACCACATTCCCAGGATTCTCTTCGCTCTGAGAAGATGCACGAATGAGATGATTAACTCCAGCCCCAGCTAACTCTTCCTGGGCAAAACCCTGAGGCACCTACGGGATTGGCAATGGGAGAACGAACCGACCAAAATGCCTTATCCTAAGGACATTCGTTTAGCCACACTGACCCGGATGGAAAAAAGCAGGGGCCACCCAAGAGGTCTTTCAAATGGGTGAAGCCATCTTACTACGCAGCCACCCCCTGAGCAGAGGCAACAATCAGTTCGGCGGGGGTCTAGCCAGAAAGTGGGAGAGCCCCTATAAGGTTATCAGACCCTAGGGAAATGTGTACTAGACCGAGAAACACCACAGATGTATACGCAAGACCACAAGGCGACAAATGAGGCCCTACTCCAAAAAAACCCAGAGTCCGAAGTACACATCACCGCCTCAGTTATCTCCAAAATGCCAGACGACGTGGAAGAACCTGCTATCTACGCCACTTCAGAGGAAGAATGGCCCCTGTCACCTAAGGAGCGTGCCAATGGAAAGCAAACAGGCCAGAGATCAACCTACTCTATGCCTACACGGGTGGAATTTCCTAGACTGCAAGCAAAATAATCTGTACAGACACTGCCTTCAACTCCTACCGAATTCAGAAGGAAGTTCTCCAACCGACCTGGAAAGTGGACGCCTAGAACAAGTGAGTTGTCTTGGCGAAGTCCTTTAGATAGAGATTCAACCCTCAAACTGCCTCATCCGAGCCCCATCACAAAGAGGATTCAAGACTCAAGTGCAGTCAAGCCGACAGAGCTCCTGAAGCCTTCACCTCGATCGACTACTTCAACGCTACCGGCTCCAGCAAGCCAACTAGGTGAGAAGACTGCAGCACCGGATGTCATCGCAGTCGCCGCCAAGACACTGCTTCCCACGAGCGATGCACCTGTAAGAATTGCCAGCCCACATGGGGCTTTTCTCAAGGCCGCCATTCAGCTGGTACCATCTGCCGTGATCTCCATCGAATGTGTGGACACCCTGTCGGCTGAATTGTCACGTGGTCACGACGTCGCCCGACACCAGAGCCGTTCTCACTGTACTTGATGTGTAACACACACTAGAATCTGCGACTACGTCATGGTTAGTGTGGTTTTAAGTACATTAGGTCGGAAGCCCGTCACCACACACACATCTTTCGACGGCCACAGATTCTGTACACTCCGGTGTACTGAACGGTAGAGCCCCAATGACTAGGTACACACCCAACCAAGGCAGGACAACCACCTCAAGTTGTATTGCTGATCGGAGCGCTTGTTGTCTTACATCAAGTTCAGGTCAGTTTGTTGGGGCACTGCCAGTATATAGCACCAGGCGTGTTGCCTTACAACTTAGTACGAAGTCGGATACGGCTACTGCAATCTTACGGATGGGGACACGCATTCTGTCAGTTTAACCTAGCTTACCAGAGTTCTGACGTACCTGTTTGCTCAGCTGCGACGATGGTGGTCGGCGACTGGTACTGGCCCGAGTTCTGGTGAGTAGGTGGTTGAGCTGGAGCGGTGGACACTGGTGTTGGCCCTAGGCCGGCTGTCTGGCTGGCTTCTATGGAAGCAGGGGTTGGCTAGACCATACCTTGTTTTTTGCCTGTGAGGAAGACAGTGATAGTGGGATGTTGGTTGCCGGCACGCTTGATGGGATCTTTTAAAAAAGAAAGGGGAGGAAACTGGGAGGTGATGCCTCTCCAGTTGTTGGGCGGCCTGAGCTCATTCCCGTGGGGTTTAACTGCACAGTGCAGTTGGTTTAGGGTTGCACCGTTGCTTGGTGGCAGCAGTAGCTGCCTCATTCTCCTTCCTTTAAGCCCCACTCCTCTTAAGTGTATGGCATTGAGGGGAAGATGGTTCTCAATACTGTCTTGTAAGGAGTGAACAGGTGACGAAATCAACTGAGTTTACTTCCAACAGTCGTATTTGACAATCATAGTGGCATCCCTTCCTCCTACAGTTTGGTACCAAAGCGCAGTGAACCTAGAACATGGATTACTATGGTCACCTTCTGATGACAGTGGGGTGTGGGTCGCAAAAGGAGTCAGGCCCTCAGGACCAGGTGGATACTCATTTCAGCACAGTTCAGAGTGGTGGATGGAGTATAACCTGGGCTGATTGTCTAGTCGCCTTTTGGATTGTGTTGCTAATGGTTGGGGATCCCTCTTTCTACACATGGGAGTGAACAGAATGGCTGACCATCTAATAGGTATGTTTCGACATTTGTACTTCCTGAAGGGGAGCTTGCAGTCCTACTCTAGGAGACATAAATTGGTTTGGGTAATACTTCCTGGTCTCCTGCTTACTCCTGACAGGTGTGGTGTTCTCCAGAAAACAATACAAATACCCTTTAGAAATGATTACTCATGAGTTGGTTTAAAATACATATTTATTCTGGTAGGAATAAATCTGGTGGCCCATACTACCTCCTAACCAAGTAAGTTTGAATGGAAGTAACTACATGCTCAAGATGAAGGTGAACTGGTCCTAGATTGCGCAAGGTAGAAAATCGCTAGATGGCTATGAAAAAACCCGATCTAACAAACCCTAACTTCAGGGGCCACTTACCAGAAGGGCAGTGGGGTGCGTTTACCACTACCAGAAAGACAGTAGCAATCGTCGTACTAGAAGAGTTCGCGACGAAGAACGTGTTGTGCAGACTCCTGCAAGTTTACTGGTGCTGAACATCTGGTAGAGCTTCTGGTAGAACTAGAAGCTTCTGGTATTGGTAGTGCACATAGTCTGGTAGGTCCTGAAGACGACGAAGACTGGAAGACCTTGTAGAGTATTGTGAGGACCTGGCTAGCAGTAGAGGGTGGTGGAGCAAGCTACTGGAGATGAAACAACTGATGCATGTCGCTTAGACAAGTCAATGTTACTTTTAGTGAGCGCTAGTAGGTCATGCACACTTTGAGACACAATTACGGAGAGTGAGTCTGTTTTCTACTAGAGACTAGTACTGGTCGGGTAGGCAGGCGGCTTGGAACAAAATTTGCTGTTAGCAGTACCACAATATTTCTCGCTACTACCTTAGCCCGTTGAAGTAGGGCTCATTTACCAGGGTACACACTCACCGATCTCCTGGGCTCCGGTGTAGATTTAGGTCAAATGAGACCAGCAGTTGCCTGGGTGATGCTAACTTATGGGTTGCCATATGGAGAGGTCAGGTATCTTTGGCTCCAGTACAGGACTGCACTGCTTCCATAAAATGAGTTGGCAATACCCAACCTGATGTTACATCCAGTGACTAGGGCACAAACAGAAGGATGTTTCTCGATGCCAAGCATAGTGTGCGAGAAAAAATTAATGGGGGTGCTGTCTGAAGAGGATTGCCTGGGGTGACGGGCGGTCTGAACTCGTTCCCGTAGGGTGTCTCCACCAAGTGTGGAGGGGTTATTGGTGCACACTCGCTTAGCAATAAAGAACTCCTTTTTCTGCTCCCTTCGAGCACAGTGCCTCTCCCCAAAGGGCATAGAAGCAGTACTGACACAACTTACTTTTACTTGGCGCAAGCAATTGATGATAACATAACTAAATGTAGAGTCCAACAGCAGTTGACAGCGCAAACCCTATGCTGCGGTTCTGCACCTTGGCGCACAAACCTAGAGTCTTCCTATTACAGTCGGGGTGTGGTACAGCAATAGTTGGGCCTCTAGTTCCAGGTAAAATACCCCTGCCAGCACCTACAGCGCTACGGTCAGTGATACAATCTGAGGTGGCTGTCATACTCCTGTTAGATGAATACCTAGTGATTGGGGCTCTACCTTTCTGTACACCTGGGTGCACAGAACAAGGGCCGTCGAAAGTGATGTCAGTTGCCGACGTACAGATTCCTGAAGGGGGTCTGTAGTCCTACACTATGGTTCGTACTGTTGTCACACCCAGTTGCTTGCTTGCTCCATGTAAGAGTTGAGTTCCTAGTATCGGACAGGATTTACCTCTACACAAATTTACTCTCAGGATAGGATCAAAATGTATTTACTATGAATAGTAAATACTGGTGTCACGTACACTTACTACTAAGCAGAGTGCGAACAGAAGTAAGCTACGCTTAACAGGTGGAGGAAACCTGCTCCTAGACTACTCAAGTATAGAATTACTTTGATGGCTATGAAAACAAATGTGATACAGTTACTCTACCCTGGGGTCGACTAGACGAGACTTTATAAATGAAGCCACTACCAAAAGGGCAGTGAGTGTCGTTGCCACTTACCAGCAACTAGTGGCGGCTGTTGAACCAGGAGGATCGACAGCGGAATTGTGAAGTGAAGTCGAGCCGGCTTCTGGTGTTGAAGAGCTTCTGGTAGCTGGTGGTGGTTGAAGCCTCTGGAGCTTCTGGTCGTTGTTGGCGGCAGCCACTGGTGGCTGCTGAAGATATCTTGGAGTGAGTGAGTGAACAGATGTGGGCGACTTTTAACAACAAGGTCTTGAGAGCCGATGAGGATGATCAAAGTAAATATGGAGCGGCGCCAGAATGAAGGGGCAAGGGAAATGGGAGATCCCTGAGAAAACCCGCCAACCAACGGCATCATCCGACACAATTCCCACTTGCGAAAATCTGGTGACCCGGCCGGGGATAGAACCTTGGTTCGACTTGGTAAGATCTCTTGGAGTTCTTGGAAAGGACACTTTGGGGCCTAAGGTGCATTACAGAGCCCCAGCACAGAAGTGTTGACGTGAACTACTGGCGAATGATAACTGGCGTCTTCGGCAATGCACTGCTGATGCGTGCTCGATTAGACTGACTCGGCACATTAGTCTAGGATTTTGTCCGCTAGACCAAAAGCGGGGTAGTTTGATTTATATAGTTGGCGTGAGGCGAGGGGTGTTGGCTGGTACTTACTCACTCCTGCTTCTTGATGTTGTAGTAGGAGTAGGTTTGGCTTAGGAGCGACGAATTCAGTCTATGCCTGAGCTGAGGTTTCACAGGTGTACTTCGTTAGACTAGAAGATGAGGCTGTCCCAACCTAAATGCACTTCAGTACTGGTCAGGAGTCCTTTGACAACCGGGTGACTACATAGGATGTATGCGGATACATGGTGGGAAGTCAATTACCAGAACTGGAGCAGGCTTGTCAACTGCTTGTCAACTAAGTTCAGTGGCATGGTCCCGTTCCACCTGCTTCTGTGTAGGATGGGGTAATACTATCCATGGCCTGAGAGCAGAGTGAGCCAGATATCGTTCCCTGCGTTTTCCACCACTCCACCTCCCGTGAGGCATAGGGCAAACAGTTCTATAGTCTATGTGATACACTTAGACAGGAAGGTTAATAGTGTAACCCAATAGTGACTTGCCAGCACGAGCTCTATAAGAGTCCCCATTGATCCCCTACAGTTGCAGACTGATCAGGGACGTGGAGCCGTATGGGCTGCCAAGCCTCTACTGGTTGTGTGTTCGCACTAGGATGCATGGCAAGACTTCAGGCTACAGTCACCACCGCACTGACTTAATGCAGATGGTGAGAAGTAACCTGAATCCGTCGCGCCTCCCGGTGTGGTGTTTCTAGTAGTTGTGGTGTCGCTGTATCTCCCCTGAAAGCACTAACTTAATGCTGATGTGTAACTGGGAAGAGACAGGTAGCTGTTTACTATGTATGTCTACTGACGTGTGGACACCTGGAAAGGACTCCACAGTCAGACTAACTCTATTTAACAAAACTCTCGGTTCCTGTCTGTCATGCACAACGTATCCTATCCTCAACTGTTGATGCAAATAAATACCCTGGAAATTAAAGACAGAAAGGTAGAGAACAATGAGTGTTTATTGAAGGTTCTATAAACACGTATCTTGTGCTACCCCCTACCAAGTCGTGAATAGCTGAAGGTAACTGCGGTTCAGGTGTAGGTGACCTGGTTGTAAGTAAAAAGGTAAAAGCTGTTTGAAGACGAATGCAAATTAATTAAAGTTAAACTGCTATGAAAAATGTGTCTTGAGGAGGCAAAGTGAAGTAAAACATATGTGAACGTATTCGCTGGTCGTCGACATACGTAGTAAGTAGCGTACTTGAAAGTAACAAATTTCTCAGAATATCCCGAGCACTGGTATAGTGCTGTGGGAGGTTGGTAGAGATGCGAAAGAATGTCTCCCGAGCACGGCAGCATCCGGACTTATATAGTGGTAGCTTTTGGCTGCTAGCGCGCGGTTCGGAGGTGGAGTGACGTCCTCCGGCATTGTTGGCATGGGAATACTCTGGTCAGAAATTCTGCTTCGTGCCTCGTCGGAGGCGCTCTGCCTTGCCCGAGGTCTGGACAGGTTGTAGGCTCTCAGCGCGGGTTAGGGTGAGCGGCGTGCCTGACGGGTTGCGTTCCACATGAGAAGGAATTGCTCATAGTTCCTGCTGCCTGTAGGGTAGGCAGCGTGTTGCTCACGTCTGTAGTGGTGGAAGAGGTACTCTAGGCAATGAGTCGTAATTGTCACTGCCTTATATTATGCGCTCGGCCGGCTAATGGCTGAACTGGAGTGGGAGGTATGACGTCGCTCTGTGATGTCTGCCTGGAGCGAGCTGGCTGTGAGGAATCTACCCTTGTGCTTGACTGTTTGGCCTCGGGCGCTCCACTGCGCTTGGCCAACTTCAGAAAGCTTGGCAACACTCTGTCTAGCAGGTGCTTTGGGGAAGCTGACGTGTTCCGCAGCCACTTATAAACAATGCGTATTTCACGTGCTAGGATTGCCTGCTAGGCTGGAGCAATCCTGTGCACATTAGTGAATAACATGTTGGGTTTGACTCTTCCTCGGGATATGTAGATACTACGTAAGAAGTGAGAGGAAGTTGGATCTAGAACATTAGGAAATACCATGTGTCTGTAACTGTCTCTCCATGGGAAACAATCCTGTAGCCATCTATTGTTGTGGTTCCTGGTATAATAGTAACACGTTAGGATGAGTCATAGTCATGTTTAGTATAACTCATATACGCAGCATGCTTCACAACTGATGTTTGATGGCTGCACTCTGGTACTTATAGTGAGCTGGGCCTGTCCTCGCCTGGACTGATGTAGCCACCCTCTGATCTTGACTAACTGCTTTCAGCTGCTCGTCGACACTTGGGCGTTTTGTGGCAGGTGTTCCCTTTGGCGATCTTCTGTGCCCTTGGTGGCACTTCAGGGTGGCTGGCGTGTTTTCTGACTGCTTGCACAACATACAATTTCACGTATCTTTAATCGCCACTGCAACAAGGGGTGATCCTGTAGGCACTCGTGAATGACCGTCTTTGATTTGACCCGTCCTAGGGTGAAATAACATACATGACTTGTTGAGTCATAGTCATTTATTATAAGGGCCAAAAGTGGCATGTGTCAACCTTATATTTGACCTTCTCTTGTCACTTGAAATTGTTTGAACATTGAGTTATTTGTAGTACCAAGAGTACAGTTCATTTTCAGTAACATCTTGTGGCGAGGTTGGAGGATTTATATTATTATATTTATTTATTTCAACAGACACACACCTTCTAAATAAACTGATATCCTGTAAGGGTCTGTTCAACACCGTTTGTGGTATAATAAATCATAAGGAAAGAGCCCGAGTGCAGCGTAACTCACAACAGGTGTAAATATACCGTGAAATTAGAGGACATGGTTTTGAATCATTAATTACTAATTGACTGTAAACCAATTAATTTTAATCGCCTTATTATATTCATCTTTGCTCCAAAAACACACTTTTAGAATGAAATATTATTAAGTTACTTTTAAGAACACACTCTCAAGTCTTGCCATGTGACCATGGCATCACCAATATAATCGTACATTGATGTGGATACGCTTAAGCTACGGCTGTCCTCTCCCCTAACACGGCTGGCTGGGAGGAAGTAAGTTGCCTAGCAACTAGCATGGCATCCTACACACTCCCACTGTTTGCCGATTGTTTCTTAAGTGGAGTGGTTGATTGTTCCTCTCCTCCTATCACTGAAGCTGCCACTTTGTCTCGTCCACCGTAAACACACTGCCCAGTTGATAACCTCTCATCTCTGAGCTGTTCAAATGCGAGTGGGATATTCAAAATTAGGCTTGCATTTGGTAGCAATATTACCGTATTTTCATTTTCAGAGGGTTTAAAAGTTTTGGGTCAGGTTGCATTCAGCATCTGATTACAATCAAATATAGTATTTTGTGGTGTTATATTTTTTATCTAGACAAATTAATGTGAAATTTTTTAATGTGCCATTCACAGTAATACAAATACAATATTACTTTTTTACAATTCCCAATTTTATTGCGTTTATTAGTTAAACATTAATCACAGATAGTCTACAGCCCTCATTTTACTCAACATGAATTTGTATTTTAATGATGTACATGTCAGAACCCTCATTTACTGAAATCCAATATGTATGAAAATTTTGTTTCACAGTCCCCTGAAAAACGGTAGATAGGGAGTTTACTGTATATAAAATTTTACAGAAACACTCAGTAAAGTACTTGCATAATGTGGGCAACAAAACTGAAATGCAGTTACACAAAACTTATTAATACTGTAATTTGGCTACTCAAAACTCTTTCTTTTTCGTATTTTGGCATTAGTGTAAGAACTGGTGCAATAATATAATAAGTACGTTGCCAACAATTTTCCAGTGTCACCTGATTCCAGCTTTGATAATAATCATTACGACCTTCAAATGTTAATTCCTGCATCTGACAATGACATATTTCACAATGTACAAGAAGACACTAAAAATAGCATTAAAAATTTTAAAATCAAACCCTCAAAATAACATCAAGCAGGAGTGTGATAATTTACATATGGCATGCTGCAGAATACATGAGAAAATGGTCAGTGCCGTTCATGGGCACAAACTCCAACCAGAACATTCCTAGTCATCCTATAAATGATGTTATCAACTGTTGCTACAGTCATCACATGTATGGTAGACTAATGGAAGCCCTTGCCACAGATTTCACCCAGTACTTTATACAGTAGAGTAGACTCCTAATTTTTTTGCCAGCATTCCTGAAAATGTTTTCGTAAAATTACTGCCATTATAAACCAAAACTAAGCAATTTTCACCCCAAAATATATTATAATTGCATTTAACGTGCTTTTTTTGCCATTAAACTTGTGTTTAACCATCTCTGGCATAAAACATCTTCATTTTAAACTAAGCAATTTAATTAAATCTGCAGATATCTACAAAATAAAATGATACCTTAGAAGTGTAAACTTGACCTCCCCTTGTCTCCAAGCATGTTTAAACATTGAGCGGTGTGCGAGTTTTATTGCATGCGAAGTACACATTCAGTGGCTTCTTGTGAGAAAATAAAAGGATTCATTATTGAAATACTAATGTATTCTCACACACTTAAACCTGATACTCATCATGGTGCGTGTTGCTAGCTTACAGCTGTGAGTACAGGTCCACTGCCCCATGCTACCGGCCCACCTAACTTAGTCATATTTGCGCATTATTTCTTGGCGTTTCTGTGTTACTTTCCATTGCATATGCTACATCACTGAATTACTCTTTGTATGAACTGTACTTTCAGATGCCACTGAAATAAATGTATGTTTCCAGGGGAAAAATTATATGTGGTTTAATACACGTGTTAAGAATAGCCACTTTGCTGCAAATTACTTGCCCTCATACGTATTTTCATTTAGAAAAAATCTCATTTCGTGATCTGCAAGCGTTCCTGAAATTATGGCGGCGTCCACATTAGGCGGACCAACCTGTACATTTAAAATTAGGGTATATTATACAGCTTATAACAATAACTTAAAACTGATTTTTTTTTTTAATTTTGTAGATTGCATATTGTTATGCTTTTGTGTACTGCAGAATAACTGAAGTCCATCCAAATTTGTCTGCTCATTCTCATGTTCATTTTTATAATGCACCTGTACATTGTACAACAGGCTTTACAGGATGTGATTTTAAAGTCTTAATTACTGAAGGTCAAGAAGTTATTTTATTAGCCTCCGCCCCAAAAATCACACATTTTTCAAAACAAAATAATACTACATTATCACTTTAAATAGCAGACACCTACCAAATACAACGACAGTCTATGTGTGTATATGATCTACAAGTACAGCATTAACTGCTATGGTGCCAACATACATGTAAACATCTGGCTTGGAGGAATAAAATTAAACTATTCTTGGATGATGTTAGGCATGTACAAGCATGACCACTTTTGCTCCCCTTACAAGGCTGTCAAAGTGGGAGATGATTGCCTAGCAACTTGCGTGGCATCCTTGCACCCTCCATCTGTTGGCCGACCAGGTGTAGGGAGGAAGTGCCTGTGGAGGCATGGTTGCTGTGTCCCCTTTAGCTACTATTCATCTCCCTCCATCTTTCATCCATGCATGTAGCATTACTTAAATTACCTTGGCCGCAGTTTTTACCCAATTTCCAAAAAAGTAATTTTTTTAGTTTTTCATATTGTGATGTAAAACAATATTATATAATACGTTATACTACTTTATTGCTAACAAATAAATTTTTTATTGATTTTCTTTATTTTTGGGGAAATTTTAATGTAGTCCCCAAAAATTACCTTGTAAAACCGCTACTCACATTATATCCACACATGTAAAATCGAGACTAACTGTAATTCAAGAATTTATTTTATTGAAACATCTAAAATTTTAGATATCATAATTTATCAATTAAAGGGTCAACCTTAAATAAGCTACATGAGAACAGCGTGACTGTGCAATGTTAATAACCTTCTGTGTGTTGGCAGCTTCCAGCGCAGCCAGCTCTCTGTCCAGCATCTCTCGCTTGTTAGCAAGCTCGTGCTCCATCACAGCCAGCTGCTCCTCCAGTTCCACTCGCTCGCGGTCTAGCATCTCTCGCTTGGCAGCCAGCTCGCGCTGTGTGTGTGCCACCCGCTCCTCCAATGCGGCCTGTTCCTGCTCCAGCTGCTGCTCATATTGGGTGCGCGCTTTCTCCAGCTGTTCTTGGTGGGCAGCTTCCAGCTCAGTCCTCAGTCCCTCGTATGCCGCCTGCATCTGCTTTCTGTGGGCAGCACAACACACTTGCCCAGTTACTAACTATAACTATCATCCTTACGTACAGCTTCCAGAGTGGAGTGAAGATGTTTGGGCACTTTTTAACGAGGTCTTGAGTACTGTTGACGATGAAACAAGATGGTTTTGAAGCAGTGACAGAATGCAAGGGTGGGGAATATGAGAGATACCTGAGAAAACCAACCCCACTAGCAGCATTATTCGGCATGATTCCCACACATGCAAAATTATCGAAGTGATAGTGCCGGGAATCAAACCCAGTTCACCTTAGTGTGAGGTAAGCATTCTAGCAGCTACACCAAACACTGTCCCTACAACTTCCAGAAACTGGCAACTCTGCTTGGAACATACACCCCTCCATATACTTCTACCTATCAACTACTTATAATTTTACACTTCAACCATTTATACTGTCTTTTTCTCTACGCTTTTGATTACTCACTTGAACCATCTCTTCCTGGGTCATCCTCAATGATTTTTATTTCAAACAGAAGAGACAAATTAGACTATATAAATGTGGAAGAAATAGTGAGAAAGTAAAAAGGGATGAACCTCAACAAAGGGGTAACATCTTCCTGGTGATAGTCTTTAGGGCTCTTAACCGAGACCAAGTGCCCAACCATTTTAAATGTGAGACATTAAGCAAAACTACAATGGTACATTTCGCAAAATACAATGACATGAAAAGAAAACACACCAAGCCAACTGCAATATCCACCGTGTTTCCACCGGTAAAAATGTAGACTGAAATCCACTGGGAATAGAGCCCAGAATCACACCATCACAGAAGACCCTAGAGGTCAGAATGCAATATAATCATGATACCAGTAATTTCTATTTATATTAAAACACTCCTTCTGCTGCAGATTATCAGGAAAAAACCATTAACAAACTAAATTATGCAGTATGCTTGCTGATAGCAACACTGCTAATAGAATCATGCCATTCAAGGAAACAAATGGTGAATCATGTATCATGAACTCCACAGTGAAGAAGCAGATTTAACACCAAAGTCATTACTCTCCTATGATGCTGGTGGTGCAAAGTATGAATAGCAATCCTCAAAGCCACATGTTTCATTCGGAAAAAGACTGAACTTGTTCAGAAGTAATATTTTTAATGGTACAAATATATTATTGTAGATGGTGTAAAGCAAGCAAGAGCAAAGCAATGAAAAACCTCACACACAAAATCAAAATAAAACAGAGATGCGTCATACTCTCTAGATCAGGCTTGCCGTTTTAACGGATTTGATCAGTTTTTATGAATATATTGAAACCATTTTTCTTTTTTTTTTCACTTTGCTCTAAATGGCCGCTGCATACATGTGACACTAGCACCTCACAGTGATGTATGTCAGTTTCACTGATGCTTTTCTTTGAAAGATTCTTACAACGGAGGTGAATAATTAAGCAAAATATTTTGGATATACGCCATTGCTTCAAAAGTGTATGTTCAAAATATTTTACTTAATTATTCACTAGCACGGGTATACAGTTATCTACATATTTCTGTTCCTGGCTGTACGATCTCATGCAAAGGCCAAGGCCATTATAGAAAAGAACCTTTGCCACGAATTGCTGTTTTTACGGATGCAATCTGAATTTGTTGACTGTGTTTTGCATTTTGCATTGATATCACAATGGTGAGGAAACTAAAATTATCATAGATACAGTCATTGTATAAACGAAAGTATAAGTGTGAGTGGAGAAAAGAATTACCATGGTTTGGACATTCCAAACCAAAACTACTACATTAAATATGTAAAGCCCACACCCAGGTACTGTCTTATAGGACAGCTTGTCGATTCAATGCTTGCTATCTCCACTGCGTATTGGCACTGGAGGGGTTGTTCCCCAAGTTGAAAGACTGAACTTGAGGCATACACCCACATGCATGGACTGTTGACAATGAGGCCAACTCCCATTGTTCACCACGTTTAGGTGCCGAGCACTGTGATAGGGTGTCCATTAAGTTGGCATACGCTCCACGTGGTTTTACACCAAGTAGGACTACACGAATCATGTGATCATCTTATGAATGTGCGAGTGTGTGGTGATATCCAAATGCCTTACTCACATCGGAGTGGTATTCGTGAGAAGGCAAAACAGGTGCTAGCTGAGCTCTGGGCATCTGCATGAGCTTACCTCCTCCATCATCATAGGACTCAACTAGCTCACGACTAAGGAACAAGCACAGACTTTCCGCCTTCTACTGATAACCATCACTCCTGACATCCCCAAGGACCTTTTCGAGGCACCATCGCGTCGGAACAAGGAAATTCACCCCTAGATTGCAGAGTACCTCAGTCGACCGGATCAGCCCACAGTAGTACCCAATGCATATTTCTGACTTAAAACAGTTGCTTTGTCCCCACGAGCACATTCGAACATCAGAAACCAGACTACTAATCCACCTGTGGCTCACGTATGCCCCATTGAGACGAGACAGGTCAAGCCACAGTTCGAGGTTACACGTCGCCCAAGTATCCCGCCGAAGGTTAACACTCAGAAGCATAGGATATCATTGCTCGAACCCGATTTTGTGCCCTTACATAAAGCTACCAGGCCAGTCCTGTACACTGGATGTGCACCAGTGCCACATAGACACAGACGAAAAAAAAACTAGTAAACCCCGCCTTAAGGGTGCGTCTGACTTAGCACCAATCAAAACCTGCTCTCCTTAACGTAGTGAACACCAGTCAGCCCAACGTGTCACATGTCAACCTCCCTCAATTAAAGCTTGTAGTGCTTCCTCTTCTGTACACATTTTCCTTGTTAAAATTCACTGGATCAGTTGTACAATAGTCAATTATTTTCACCTAGAACTATTACAACTAATTTATTTGTTTTAAAATCAGTAACTGCTTGACTATATTTTAATGTTATTTACAACTGATTAATAATAGCCTCCATCCCACTTCTGACACCAGTGTTACATGCGGACGCCTGAAGGGCGTATCTGAGTTAGTGAGGGATGGTCATTTCAAAAAAATATAATTTTTTAATTTTGATTTCTACTTTATTCACACAGCTAATATGTACAACATTAAATTATCTGTCCCCGCTTTTACTCTTTCTAATAAACAGTGGGTGTAATATTTGATGTCTATTTCAACTCTAATTACCATCTTTATTAATTTTAATTGTGTCTATTGATTACAGTCAATTAACTCATATTCATTATCAACAGGTGTTCAGTCTATCTGTTGCCACGACTTAATAATGTATTTCACTCACACATCTAGTCCAATAGTCCAGCCTGCCAGCCACCCACTCCACTGATTGATACCAGCAGTCGCAGACTTCCCTTCCTCTGGTCACTTCTCGTCTTTTATTGCTAGGAATTCAGCCACTCATTCATTCCTTCATCAACTCCAACTCAACTCGATTATTGGTTCAGAGGCTTGCCACAATATTTACAACGTTAGCTGTGACCATCTCGAAGGTTCAACGCACCCCGGGTTGCGCTGATAGAATGCGGTCAGTGATTCACAGCATTCTTCAGATAAATGCAGAAATCAATACAACCAGAGTCAGCAGAATGTGCTGCTATAGAGATTGCAGTGTTGGCTCACTCTCTGTAAATGATATGCTGCCATCATCACTCGCGCAGGACGCAAAGCAAACGTCAGCTGCGCAGACCAGCGACACGTAACTATATTTTAAAAAATGTTTCCATACAGGAACTTGCAGGTACATAGTTATATAGTAGACTCAACTATTTTATGAGATGCCATGGCTCCTGAGAAGGACTATAATATCGCTACCATTGTAAAATCAAAACTGAGAAATTCTAACATCTAAAAATTTAAAAAAATTTGTTTAAAGTGGAGTATTTTCAATGAAGCCATATTTAATCATTTCGGATGTAAAACGAATACAAATTTCAAATTCAATATTATTTTAACATAAAGATTAGGCATCTTCCAAATTAAATTATATCAAAAAAAGTTAATACTTTTTAATGTGGCAAATGTTGCAACAAGAGATGACAGAAGCTCAGGTGGATGCATTGAGTCGCTAAATTTAGGTATAAAAATTATGCAATTAAATGCGCCATTATAAAAAACAAATGTAATGTCTGAAATTTTATTCTGATAATAATTAATATGAATGTTTATGCAGTTCATGCACTTTACAAAGTAAACACACAAAACAGTTGCAATACGAGCCCTCGTATCTTGAGAACTTTAGGAAAGCATGAGGGCCCGTTCCTTCCTGGCACCCTAACGACCTCTCACATAGGCAGAAGAGATTTTGTATGAAAAGGTTTGTTCTAACGAGATGAAAATGTAGAGATGACTGCGGATGTTTACCAGTGTAGGTTACATTCACCACTCCCGAAGTTCTCATTCTCTGACGGTAAGTTGTCTTCCATGAGGTGGCAGTGGGCACTCACAGCTAATAAAGTCAGTGCTCCATTCCAACACCTCACATCCATTGTACCACAAACATACCCAAATAAGGGCATTGAAATGTGCTACTGTTATCACATTTTCAGATCACCACCTAACATGGACATAGCGTTGTACAAAAAATCAGATATTGGTGCGAACCCGTCGCAACCACATTCCCATGCGAGCCAAACTATGCCGAAAATACAACTAATGGTGTTTCCGGGATGTAATAGAAAAGAAAGAACACCATTAAACATCTTAAAAGCCCTTATCACCAATTCCCAATGCAAATTCAAACCACGACTTTAGAAAAAACCAACTCATGACAAACACACATACTAACTCTGCCAAAACCTCTGAAATATTGAAAAACAACTACTTTCCCCTTGCCAAAAGCAAAGAAAAAATTAAATGTTCCCAAAAATAAATATTAACTGCACCATTACAACCTTGTCACCAAAAATTTAAAAACATAAAGTGATACATAAGTTTTACTGAGCATTAAGTCCATAATCAGTAGCTTCTACTTTTGAATAAACAGATATCCTTACGTCATATACAACACTCCTTTGTTGCCAAATAATGCATAAGGCTGGTTTAAACAGAATGCATGATTGTAAAAAACCTTGTTGATGATTATGTGGCTAACAATTTTCAACCACTTTGAAAGTAACATGTTAGTAACAAATTTGACGTGTGACAGATTAGACTGACTTGGCATGTTAGTCGAGGACTTTGTCCGCTAGACCAAAAGCAGGGTAGTTTGGTTTATATAATTGGCGTGAGGCGAGGGGTGTTGGCTAGTACTTACTCACTCCTACTTCTTGAGGTTGTAGTCTGAGTAGATTTGGCTATGCCGGAGCTAAGGTTCCACAGGTGTGCTTCGTTAGACCAGAAAATAAGGTTGTCACAGCCTAAGCGCACTTCAGTACCAGGAGTCCTTTAACAACCGGGTGACTACAGAGGATGTATGCGGATACATGGTGGGAAGTCAATTACTAGAACCGGAGCAGGCGCAACTGCTTGTTGTCTAAGTTCGGCAGCGCACTCCCATTCCACCTGTCTCTCCCGTGTAGGACGGGGTAATACTATCCATGGCCTAAGAGAAGAGTGAGCCAGGTATCGTTCCCTGCGTTTTCCACCACTTGTCTTCCCGTGAGGCATAGGGCAAACAGTTCCATAGTCTATGCGATGCATTTAGACAGGAAGGTTAATAGTGTAACCCAATAGTGACTTGCCAGCACGAGCTCGATAAGAGTCCCCACTGATCCCCCACAGTTGCGGGCTGATCAGGGACGTGAAGCCATGTGAACCGCCAAGCCTCTACTGGTTGTGTGTTCACACTAGGATGCATGGCAAGACTTCAGGCTATGGTCACCGCGCACTGACTTAATGCTGATGGTGAGAAACAACCTGAGTCTGTCGCGCCTCCCGGTGTGAAGGTGTTTCTAGTGGTTGTGGCGTCGCTGTTTCTCCCCCACGAGCACTGACTTAATGCTGATGTGTAACTGGGATGAAACAGGCAGCCATTTAATATGTATGTCTACTGACGTGTGGACACCTGGAAAGGACTCCACAGTCAGGTTAACTCTATTCAACAAAACTCCCGGTTCCTGTCGGTCATGCACAGCGTATCCTATCTTCAACTGTTGATGCAAATAAATACCCTGGAAATTAAAGAGAGAAAGGTAGAGAACAATGAGTGTTTATTGAAGGTTCAATAAACACGTGACCTGTGCTACCTCCTACCAAATCGTGGATAGTTGAAGGTAGCTGTGGTTCCAGGTGTAGGCGAACTGGTTCTAAGAAAAAGGGAAAAACTGGTTGAAGACAAATGTAAATTAATTAAAGTTACACAGCTAAGAAAAAGGTGTCTTGAGAAGACAAAGTGAAGTTAAAATATATGTGATCGTGTTTGCTGGTCATTGGGTTGACTGGTTGTTGACATATGTAGTAAGTAGCCGCAGGGGCGTAACATGAAAGTAACAAACTTCTCCGAAGATCCAGAGCACTGGTATAGTGCTGTGGGAGGTTACTAGAGATATGAAAGCTTGTAGGCTGCCGGGGTGGGATGCGGAGGGAGGCATGATGTCCTCCGGTCCTGGTTAGCGTGGTAAATACTCTGGTCAGCGATTCTGCTACATGCCTCATCGGAGGCGCTTGGCCTTGCCCGAGGTCTGGGCAACTTGTAGGCTCTCAGCGTGGAGTAGGGGGTGTGCGGCGTGCCTGCCGGGTTGCATATCCTCCAGGTGAGAAGGAATCGCTCATAGTTCCTGCTGCCTGTAGGGTAGGCAGCTTGTTGCTAACATCTGTAGTGGTGGAAGAGGTACTCTAGGCGATGAGTCGTAATCGTATTAGATTAGCTGTATGAGCGGCACGTGTCAAATTGCTCTCAACATTGTTGAAAACATAGTGATTAACATGTAGAAATGTAATTAAAATGTTGGTAAGAGTTCAATAATGCCAATTTGTTATTAGCATATAAAAACATATTTTGCTGTTAACATATAACTTTTATTTTCCTAACTTGTTAATGACGTTATCAACGTGTTTGTAACAAACATTTAGCCAACAGCCTGGAGGCAGTCTATAACAAAGAATGTTGACAGAATGTTTTTGACTGACATGTTTACTTTCAAACCAATTGTTGTAATAAATTTGTGTGGGGGGTAGACCCAAGGCGAGGCAACGCCCTCCGAATGATGGGGGGGGGGGGGGGGGGGGCTTTTCAGCCGGGACCCATAGTTGCCCGTCATCCCTGAACGTGACATGAAGTGAGACCCTAGGTTGGAGCGGCGCTGGAATGTAAGGGCGGGGGAAATGGAAGCATTCCGTGAAAACCAACGGGCAAGCTGCAGCATCCATCACAATTCCCACATGCGAAAATCTAAGAGTGAACCCACCAGGGATCGAACTCGGATCACCTTGGTGGGAGACGAGCGCGCTAGCCACTGCATCACCACTGCACCTAACCAATTGTTAGGAACATGTTAATGACAACAGTATTAGGCCAATAACATTCTGCTACTGACATGTTATCACCATATTACGGACATGTTATTGACAAAACGTTGCCCTAATGTGGCAAATGTTTGATAAAATCTTTGTTAATAGCTTTTCACAATCAACACACTTTCTATTAACATTCGTTGTAAACGAACCTTAATTACCAACCCCAAGGCCATATAATTTGTATTTCAAACACTTTGCAATGTACTTCAAGTTGGCCCATTAAGTGCTAGTGCTTTAAGACAACTCACTGAATGCTGGTCTCCTCGGCCTCCTGCTGGGTCTGGACGTTGCTTTGGAAGAGAGCTAGCCGCTTCTCCATCTGGACCAGTAGCTGTTGCTTGGCCTCCTGTTCCTTCATGCTCAACTCATTCTTCATTGCCTCTCTGCATCTCTCCTACACAACCCAAAAAACAGCCATATGCAAATGATGCATTGAACATGATTTACGAGTTTAGTCTTCTGCACATCCTCAGCAGTGGTTCAGAATTTGCCAGCAGCACTATTAAAATCACATGTCAATCAGTGTTGTGATGTTTACTTTTAATCTTTTTAAATCAACTGTACTTTTCATAAAATTATTTTGGTTACTTAAATACACTGCTGGACATGCAAATTGTTGTACCCTCTTATCTTACATGAATATTATTAAACCATCACAAGCTGATGAGTAGTGATTAGACTTTCATGAATAGAGAGCATGTTCTTTAGCATCTGCAAAGCATGCATTTTACATGGGATAGAGCTTCCTCATGCAGCCATACAGGCAGCTATACTATGGAGCATTCCATCATACAGGTGACCGATAGGCACATACATGCCTCTATGCTTCCTTGAATTGCACACGTAGATCTGTCAGTGTTTGGTAGGTGGTTGACAGTGGTGCTAACATTGCTCAATATCCCATACATGTTCAATAGGGGAAAATTTCTGGAGACCTGGCAGGCCAAGGAACGGTATCCACATCTTGTGGAGCCTCTTGGGTAATGTGAGTTATATGGGAATGAGCATTATTTTTCTGCATAAAATTGGGTTTGCTGTGAAAAAATGGTAGAAAACAAGGCTGCAGATTCACACTGTCACATCACTGTGCTGTCACTGTGTCTTCAGTAACCATGAGATGTGACCCAAGGTCATAACTGATGCTACCCAATACAATAACACCTGGTGTTTGGGACATATGGCATTCACGAATCAATGCAGCATTGTTGTATTGCCCACTGTGGTGCCAAAACCATTCTGCAACTATAATTTGCATTAATGTTGAAGAAGAATTCATTGGAGAATACAATGCATCACCATTCCTCTGTCCAATGCCAATGTTCACGTTCCTAGCACCATTGATGGCATGCTACTTGATGCATAGGAGTCAACGACAAGCAGCACAGTGGACACAGTGCCTGTAGGCCAGCCTTACTAAAACAGCAACGAACAGTTCTTAGGGACACTGGCAAATACAGTGCAGGACCCACAGACTGCAGGATCTCTCTAGGTCAGGGGTTCCCATACTTTAGTGTATCATGCCTCCCTTCTGCTAAAAATAATAATTACCCCCCCCCCCCCCCCCTTCCTTCCCTGGACAAAACTTCATTAGGCTATTATAAGGATAAAACAAAAACGAACAAAGTCTCAAAGGTTTTATTTAAGCCTGAAATTTTAATGTTTATTGAACACAAATGGTGGTGAACAAATCAATCAATGAGACGGATGAGTTTCCATAATTTAACTAGATTCCCATTTCTAGTTAAATAGAAGAAATTGTACAACGTAAATCACTGGCAATAACGAGTTTACTTCTATAATTTGGCACCCGGGCCCCACTTAGAATGTCATCACGCCTCCCTTGGGGGGGGGGGGGGGGGGGGGGAGGCACCCTCCACTTTAAAAATCAATGTGCTCTGAGTAGTGTTGCCCTCATTCTGCTACTGCTTGTTGGTTCATTCGATGATCTATCTGTAGTGCATCTGACAAAACCAGTACTCTCTCTGAGTGACGTATGACCTGAACGTATCCACACCTGCACACTTTGTGTCAGAGTGGTGACTGCAAGACTAAGATGAATGGCTATACGACAACGCTGATCATCCGGCTTCATGCAGTTCTATCATACGACCCAATTCAAGTGGGTTTGGGGTAAGATGAATGGCTATACGACAATGCTGACCATCCGGTTTCATGCAGTTCTACCATACGACCCGATTCAAGTGGGTTTGGGGTGGCGATTTTCTTCATAGGCACAAAGCCGTGGCATACTAATCTGCCTTTTAACAAGCACACTTCTGCCTTTCCAGCCTGTTGTATGGGATAGTACTGACCGCAAGAACTCCCTATATCACGTGTTGCAGCGACATTAATGCTACTTCACTTTACCCATTTCCATTGCACAATTGGTACTTTATGTGTTCCTGATTTTATTACAAATAGATAACACCTTAAGATCTAGCATTTCTCATGTCCAGCAGTGTACACTGTTACATTAAAAACTGTCAAACAAAGTGAAATAACTTACAAAGACTGTGTTCACATAAACAGTTGTGTCAAGTTCGAGCTATATTTTTTGACATATGAACCAGTACAATAGTGATTCTGTGGCTGTGATTCGGAAAATGGTTAACTGCACAGCTGGCATGTGCACTCTACCCTGTCATACCCTCTGTTATGTACACTATGACTAACAAATCCAACCAGCTAAGCAATGGCGGCAGAAGGTCGTCTTGCAAAGGCGGGAGGCGGGAACAACTTTATTAGTTGTCTTAGAACTTACATTTGTTTTCAGCAAAATGAATCATAGCACAGAGTATATATCAGTATTAATGGCTTGCTGTTGTATGATACGACAAAATATTTATGGCATGCAGTAATGTTTTTCATTGTTTAGCTATTTTCATAAAACTGAGTGAAACAAAATAAATAATATTCCTTGCAATTTTTGTCTTGTGAGAAAGCATAATTGACATGTAGAAAAACGTGTTTTACTCCAATATTTTTTTTTTCCTTCTCACAAGTATTTTCTCTATAGTCAGTTTAAGAAAATTAAGTTAAAAACTCTTACCAGCATGAGACTTAGTATTGGTCACAGCATTTGGTCACCCAAATAACATACTATAAGTCCTAGAAAAAAAGGAGCTATGGTCACCATCTAGGAAAGTGGGAGTTAAAAACTGGTTTTTCACACTTTTCTCAGACACTATCAATTATATCAAAAAAGTCTGAAACAAAATGTTAAACACACCGGTCTATAATTTTTTTTTTTTTGCTTTTAGACTTTTTTGATACAAGTAACCATTGTGCCAGAAAAAAATATGTCAACACCAAATTTACCCCGTCTTACATGTAGCTTCTCGTATATAGGTGATCTGACATGAAATAAAAATGAGTAAATTGAAATAGCTCAGTATTCTATTTTATTAAAAAACATTTTTTTACATTTTGAACACAATTCACAAAATGCACATATGTTGACAGAAAATGTACCTTCAATGTGAAGTAATTAATTATGTGAAGTAATGAATTAGGTGAAGACGTAAATCATAAGAATAATGCACATGGATTTAATTGCAGAGGAAGTCCAATACCACCCTCAGTATTGTGCTAGTTTCAGGCATGTAAAAAAAAGCATGAAAGAGGTGGAAGGCGTGTCAATGACTAATAGAACACCGTATTGCAGATATTGTTTCATTATATTAGGAATCAAGACAAATGCCAGTATACCTTATTTAAACTCAATGCATTAATTTATGCCTTGGATGAAGAGCAATGTGAAATTTCTGACTAAATTTTCAAAACTTGTTTAAAAGAAAACTTTGAAGATATAATAATAGTCACTGAAGCATTTGGAAGTGGACTGTTTATCACTTTCACAAACACTGCACACAATATAATACACGATCAATGATGTTCACAAAGGAGACAACACATGGAGAATGAAAGACAGTGGATTGTTGAAATGGCAGCGGAAGGCAGGTTATTTGAGGTGAACCACATGATTTATTAACTTATCAATCACTACATGAAATGGAAAATGGGGGATTAAATCTTATACTGCAGCCATTGTTTTTATGGCCATTGTGATTAAAGGTAGTACAATGAAAAGGGGTGATAAATCCCGAGCAGTCGGCACCATCAGCCACTCTATAATATCCGCTTGCCAGCCAAGATCCTTCGGGTCACCTGTGCAGTTAGGCATTTTGTTACACTTACATTCTAAGTATGGCTACAGGCATCTGATTAATCTACTGCATTAGATATCTCTCAGTGCTTCCTATACAGACAATATTATATTTAAACGCAGAAGATGACAACCAGAATATCTGGAGATGCCTTCGTACAATTTGCTTTTGATAATGTGGATGTAAACACTAGAACAATAAATGAACATGGCGCAGTCCACATACTTGACGGTATCAAGTGTACTGCCAGCTAATGTAGTGTGGATTTCCCCTCCTCTTGTTTGAGAACAGTAAGAAACAAACTAACCTTAATGAACTCAATATCTTTAGTAAACTATATAAAACCCACCAGACGCAGTCTCCGGAATATAAAAATACAATAAATTTATATCGTTAACCCCACCAGAAGCCTCTTCTGTGCCTACGACAACGCCCTCGACCTTCTGGAAGACTGCACCACCAATTCCTGAAGATGCAGACAGTTCCTTCTTTACAGCTCCTTGGTAACAGTTGTCAACTGTCTTCTTCAGGATTACTACCCTCGCCTTACCGGACAGTATCAGCAATTCTACCACTATCCTTCTGGTAGCTGCCATTAACGGTCCGTTCAGGACAACACAGGCATATATAGTTAGGGAAAGTTGTACTTAACTACCTAGCAGTTTATCACCTTCCCAATCAGGTTAGATCCAGGTGGCCTTCACGAGGCTGTACGTAGGTTTAACTTCCATGTCAATTCCAGGTTAGTTTTAGGAGGTAGTACAGGCCACTGTGTATATCCTTCCTGAATATGCATGTGATCTAAACTTACTTCTGCGTTTCCAGCCTGTTGCATGGGATTTTAAGCACCAAGTACTGACCGCAAGAACTCCCTATATCATGTGTTGCAGCGACATTATTGCTACTTCACTTTATACATTTGCATTGCACAATTGGTACTGTCTCGGGATGCAGCACACTGCTGCTCTGCTCAAGCACCAGCCACACACGGCCATGCATTCTGTGCATAGCTCACTCCACTTGTTCATGCAGGAATAGATCACTGAACCAGGTCACGACCCATTTGACCCGTGCAACGAAGAGTAAACTCACCCTAATGTGTTTATTGTGTTGTTATGATCTGTGCCCCTGAAAGCAGTCTAAATTATAAAAGGAAAAATGTTATCTTCATTGTGCTCCCCTTAAGTGAGGCATAAATAGCCTAGCACCGCAAAGCAACATGGGTTACGTAATGCTACTAATCACAGACTTGAGACACTCATAATTAATAGCGTATTTTTGTAATGTTTGTGTTATAGTACTGATAATAATAAAAATTTAGAAAGCTGAACTGTAGGTTATTCTAAACAGTGCATCTTCTCACTGAAATTCTCTGTGAAATAGTTTTGCTTTTAAAAATGCAAATTCGTCAGTTCTTAAATCATCAGTTTGTTCCACTTAATGTAAATTTCTGTTTCATTACAGACCTGTGCACTCTAGAACAGGCAATTGACCTGAAAACTGCTGCAGCTCAATAAAATAAGTTAAAGACATAATTATAGACATGTACCTGCATCCACGCAAGGATTTTGAGTGGCACAACAAAGAAGCTACTTCCCCATGCTAAAAACATCACAAGAATAAATCCATTTGTAATGGTATGACGCGTGCCGCTTATACAAATATTCCAATATGATTATGTCTCATTGTCTAGAGTACCTCTTCCACCACTACGGACATGAGCAACATGCTGCCTACTCTACAAGCATCAGGAACTATGAGCGATTCCTTCTCACCTGGAGGATACACAACCCGGCCAACACGCCACGCCACCCCCCCCCCCCTTTCACCACGCTCAGAGCCAACAAGCTGCCCAGACCTCCGGCAAGGTCGAGTGCCTCAGATGAGGCACGAAGCAGAATCGCTGACCAGAGTATTCCCACCCCAACCAACGCAGGAGAACGTCACGCCTCCCCCACACCCTGCACCGGCAGCATACAAGCTTCCACTACATAAGTCCAGACGCTGCCGGGCACGGGCAGTCATTTTTGTTCCATCTCTTTCGTCATCCTACAGAACAGCTGCCAATGCTGGGACCGCCTGAGAACTTCGAAGCATTGAGTACGCCCCCTGTGGCTACTTCACCGTCGACGATCAGTCACCCGACAACTAGCAAACACGCTTACCAAAACGTTAAATTCACTTTGTCTCCTCAAGACATCTTCTTCAGGCAGTTTAGTAGTATAATATATTTTCTCGTTAAGCTCTTTCTTTCCCATTCTCCATTAGAAACAGGTCGCTTACACCTGGCCAGCGTAGTAACCTTCAGAACTCAAATGCCTGGTAGGAGGTGGCACGCATCGCATGTTTATTGAGACTTCAATAAACATATTGTTGTTTCTTACTTCTCAGATTTTCTTTATTAGAGTATCTGTCTGTCTACCCGCTAGATACAGGTTGCTACATACACCTTTGATGAGGACCGGGGAATTTATAAATACTCAATTAACTTCAGCCATGGGCGCGCTTCAACGGATCCGTCATATTTCCACACACCCATTAGACGGCCATCTGTTGCTTCCCAAACTACCACAGCATTGCTTCCAGTGCCGGTGGGGAGGAACAGAGGAGCCATGACCACTAGCAACACCTTTACCCAGAGAGGGGTGACAGTCTCAAGTTATTACCTTATCCCACAGCACTGTTTCTAGTGCCGGGATATACCATGGCCTGAGATCTGCCGTTCATTCCTGTGTGGACACACATCCAGTGGTGGCATTGGTGACCCAAACAGCTCCACGTTTCTGATCAGCCCGCATATCATGAGGGATCAGTGGAGACTTTACAGAGCCTGGTCAGCAAGCCAAAACCGGACTTACACTATAACTTGTGTTCAGTATTCGAGTCAAGGTGTACCAAGTAACCTGTGAGAGAGACTTAATGCCTTTCAGCGAAAGGCACAGCCGCAGGCATAGGGAGCAACACACAGCGCTTCTTGCCACCAGACAGTTGAGTGCACTTCCTCAGCCTACACTGGAAAGGCAGGCGAAATAGAACTGCGCCGCACAACTCAGGCACGTGTCAGTATTGACTGCTTCGGTTGTGGTATTATTCATTTCTCCGTGCATACGCATTCACCCGTCATGCCATCCTGTGGTAAGAGTATTGTTAACTAGAACGGAAGTGAAGTTCGGTTGGGATAACATCCACTTCTGGAAAAACGAATCTCACCTGTGAAACTGCAGACACGGTGTGGGCCAGGCTCGTTATGACTTGACCAAATACACCACCAACACGGCACCCAAGAAGTAGGAGTAAGCAAGTACTAGCCAACACTCCTCGCCTCTCGTCGCCTAGCTAACTCAATCACCCCGCTTTAGGTCTTGCGGACAGAATCCTCGACTGTCATAACTATTTACCTAGCCGGTCACGCATCAGGTAAAAGAAAGACAGCTTGTAAATGACAAATGCAATTGGCAGAGCAATCAGGGACAAAGAACCACTTGAAACTTTCTCCCCCTTCTACAGAGCAGTTCAGAAACATGTGCAACTCATTCACAAAGAATCACTAAAAATTTTGTCTTCCCTTTTCATTGTGTCCAGTTAAAGAAATGTATTTGGAATATTCATTAGTATTCCAGTGTTCTGGGAATCCAAGCACCCTAAGGTAACTCTTTAGCTTTTGGCTGATGGTAAAATTCAATAATCAGTTTCTTTTTCATTTTAATATCTTCCATTTCCACAGTTTCAGAGAAAATAAACTACAGTATTTTATTACTGAATGCTGTCATGAAAATCAGGGTGGGGACAAATAATTGTATTGTCCCTTCCCTGTATTCTCGAGGAGAGTGACTGTTTTTCTGTCCCCTCTTCTCTGCTGCCACTGCAGCTAAGAAGAACCTCAGTCAAAAAGAAATTGAGAACAGGTGGGGGGGGGGGGGGGTAGAGGGAACCTATAAACAGGGGGGAAGGAGGGGAGAGGGAACCTATAACCCACCACAATTCTGATTGTAGTAATTTTCATTCATCTATTAATGTTAGACAATTTTTATTATTTCCCATTTTAGGATGTAAAGATAACTGACAGAGGTATTTACTTTTTTCTCGAGGTTATAGAAATATTATCACTGATGGCCCAAAATACTATAATCCACAGATATTTATTCAAAGAAAGATTTGTGAGGCAACTTAAACAAGCAAAATTAAGGGGCTTGAGAAATGTGAAATGCAATAGAGTTACGGAGCCTATGGTGGGACATGTTTCCTTCATTTCATTAGTGCCAATAATGTGCAAAGCAGAAAAAATACTTAATCAAACACTGCACTCAAAAGCTCTGCAATACTGCCTGGCACAGTGGAAAGGTTTGGCAAGAGAATAAGTAACTTGCTGGAATTTCAGAGAATTTGAGAGGAACTGGAGAGAATGCCATCCAAACACATCATCTTTTCTACATGTGTTCACCAATGAGGCTGCCACAAAAAAAGTTTCCTACAGGTCAACAGGCATGGCAGTGCAACAAGAACATTATCAAACTGAAATAATGTTTTGAAGGAGAGTGGTATAAGGAAAAATGTGTCAACCACTACATCATCCCTTGTACATACAATTTGCATTATCATGTGAACAGTAGGTCTATTAGTACAGCCTGCCAAACTTTAGTCTGCACTTAAAGAAAACCTTGATCAATTTTGACTGTATACAAGACAATTACAGATGTTCCTTCTGACAGGAATCAAGTCAGGAGGTTCATCACCACCACTCCCAACTCTGCAGAGCAAGAAAAAAAAATTGTTAGGTATTCTGCTCAGTATATTTTAAGAGTCAAAAATATTTACAAAATATGACGTGAGTGTAGGTTTCAGTAACCTTACTGAATACTGTCTCATATGCTTTAATAATGTGTCAGAATTGCAGGCATTATTCTAATTAATTTCTCATACTTTAAAGTTCCATCTAATCCACCATAGACGACTGCCCTATCTTCATTGGGAATTTTCCACGATAGTTTTCATTCAAGTTGAAAATTACAAAATTGGGACTGTAATGTATTCAATGCTACAGCCAAATCATCATCAGTGTGTGTTAACATTTTTGGGAACATTTCTACAAAAAAAAATTAATGCTCGAAAATGACACTGCTGATTGTTGAAATATTCACTAATTCAGCATTAATCCAAATATTACACTTCAATGAAAATTCATGTACAGTATAATTTATATGTTGCTGTATAATATTTACAGAAGAAAAGCAATTTTTCTTCTTGTCTAAAAGTTTCCACAACTTTGGATGTTGCACTTCCTATTGTTGTATCCCCATCTTTACTACTATGATAGTCAACATCCAACAGTATAGATGCAGATTTAACTGCTATTGGGTTAAGAAATTTAGACATTATATTCTGCAACATACTGAGCAATAATGACCTTAGTACATGGGTTTGGGACATACTTGATTGGAGAAGCACATTTGGAGTTTCAAATACTTTTACAATATTTTAAATAAAAAAGTAAAATGCCTTATTTAATTCAGACAGAAGAAACACACATCTTTCCTCCTGTAGCAGGTTGTAATTCACTAAACTATCACCAGCTTCAAAGCTGGCAAAACACAAATGACAAACCCATGTCATTGATTAAGTTGACGAAATTAGGTCACGTGACCATTTTGTTAGCAAACAGTGCCAATTGGAACACAACCTGAGCTTCGTAATGTGCTGCAAAAATTTGCAGACTTCCTATTTATAGTTAGTTTATCACAATTAATATCGTTATTATGGTACCAGTGCTGCCACCTATAGCAGCGGCGGACACACAACCAAAGAGATGTAGTGAAACAAAAATAAGTTACTTTAAAATTTAACAAAGATTGACAATAATAAAGTAGTTTTTAGCACTGTTTACAGCATTTACAAATGAACAATAGTGGAGAAATAGAATTGTTTGGCGTAGCACAAATTAATTTCTTTTTTCTTATTAGACAAGAAATAGACAAATAACCATAATGAATACAGTCTTTATTTAATACAGGTGCTGCCCTCTATAGTGAGAGGAGGCAGATACAAAAATGCATAATATAGAGTACCGTTAAAGGATACTCGTTAATTGTGTGGCAATGAATACAAATATTCACTGCCATTAACGGTAATTACTTAGCACTTTTTTCTAAATAAGAGTAGGCACATGTTCAATAGTCTCATCAATTTCCGATAGGAAGAGATGCTGCCCACTTCTCAGCAGCTATATTTATTAAGTGGCATGGGCACCCTACTTTAATGAGATATTTAATCTCTCTAATCAAGACAGCTGCTAACCCATTCATCATGTTTCATTACAGGTGGATTGTCTGCACTTGAGGACATACAGTTAGATAATAAAAGATCACATGATTTAAAGATAATGAATAGAAGATTACCAATTTTTGAGCAGTTGTATCAACTTCTAATAAAGGAACAGAAAGAAGAGCAGTTTATAATCATCTGTGTTTATCTGTTGTATAATGTTCTTGCTATATGGTAAAGCTTTGCAGCACTTATATAGCTTAGCATCCAGGGTTGGCTGGTATAAACAACACGATAAAAAAAAGTGGTTTCTTTAAAATAAATAATTGTTTTTTAATGAAAGTTAATCCAAGCTTTTAAAAGTTAATATTTGTTAGATTAAAACTGGTTTTGTTAAATAAATCAATAATAATTTATTCACCATGACGCGTAGCCTACTTTGGCAGGTAAGTGGTTAGGATGCTGACCGCCCTCTCGAGATCATAGATAAGCCTACCGTGGCGTAATTGGCTAATATTATTGGCCCAACGGGTCGTAGAGGGTTTGGATTCTGTGGGTGGCCGCTTAATGGAAGGGTACCGTCTGAATCGAGAGGAGTCAAATCCCAGAGTGAGGCGGAATGAGATAGTTTCCCACCCAGGGAGTTCTATCTCCCTCACTACTACGGTTGCCAATAATCGGGATGCCAGTTGTCCCGGGGTGTATGAGATGGCGATGTAGTTTAAGCTATCATGGGGGTGGAGGTGGATGGTATGGCGAGGGAAATCGAGGCTACTTGAATGGGCCGAGTAGGTTGACGTGCGGGCACGTAATTCGTGTAGGGTGGTACCGCACGTGGATTGGGGACTGCCTTTGGTGGGAGTCGAACCCGTAACATTTTCCCTGACGCTAGTATGATTACGCAAGAGTTGGGTGGATCCACCTCCGGTGGGTGTCAAACCCGCACGAGTTTCCCGGATGCCAACTTTATTAGGCAGGTGTGTGTTAGGTCCTTATTGGCATCAACCTGGGGAGCAGTTACACTTACTACCTGCGGGGGGCGCCTCTAACTGATGAGGGCATGGTGGAGCAGACTCGCTTTGTGACCAGCAAACACCTAGTAAGTGATTGTATGGGGATGCTTGTGTAGGAGGTAGAATAGATGAATAATCCAGGGGCAAGCTCTCGGATTCTGGTGTCTGAGATTCTACCTTACTTGTGGTTTAAAATAGTGGTTTGTACTCTGAACTCTCTTTCTAGAACATGACATTCCCTATGTCGTTGACACTGAATGCCACCCTTCTTGCTATGCATCTAGTCAGTCCCGTGATCCTTTCCGCAAATGTAGTGTCCTGAGGGCGTGGCTTATGCAGACACACCCAAGGCCCTGTCGTGAAGAAATGGAGTCTGGTATTGGGATGTACTGGAGGAAGGCTACATCCTAATCCATACAGACTAATCCTTTCCTCAAGCTTTGTCTCCTGTAGAGTTCAGTGTACAGCACAACTAGTCTCCAGCGGGATTTAATCACTGATTCTGACACAAGATTTATTAATAGGGCTTACTCTGTAGGTCTTACTCTGAAAACTAGAAGGCTAATTACCCAGGGACTAAAATACAAATTAATGGTACATGAACAATTAAAGTTTACGTAACCTTTTATTATGCTGTTAAAGAAAGTGAAAAGTCCTGGCTAATCAATTAGAGGAATTAAAGTAACTAGCTAAAATATTAAAATACTACGATACATAGTTCAAACAGACAAAGGTCGGCCTGGAGATTAATTAATAAAAATAAGAAAATGCAAAATACTAAGATATGCATTTCACAGCATATTCTCAATTACTGAGGGCTGTCCAGGAGGACGTTAGAACCACGACGACCTGTTACCGTGGGAGTCAAAGGAAGCTGACTGAGGTAAAGGATTGTTGGTACAGGGTGTCTGGTTACCTCTGCAGAGAGTTGCTGCCCTCACGTTCAGCTGAGGCAGTAGTGGACAAGCCTTATCCAAGTTGCTGGGATGGTGCAGCCTTGGTACAAGCCTTCTTGCAGGCTTCTGGAGGTGGAGTCATTTCTCAGGCTGAGAGGAGAGGAGAGAGTCTTCTGCAGAACAAGGAGAGCTCACTGACCTACTTGGCCAGTAAGCCTGACGTCTCTGTTGGGGAGTGGTTCCGGACTTCCTTATGTACGAAAAATCTTCTGATCAGCGATCTTGCAGGGGTGCAGGGGTAGCGTAGCCTTCCAGCACAGGGGTAGGTTATTGGGGGTTGCGGGTTCATTTCTTACCTCTTCGCTTGGAGGTGACGACAAATTAAAACCCCTCTTCCTGAGGCGGCTGGTGGGTTGCGACATTACAAGGTCACAGGGGTGCTGCCATCTCTTGGGTTTGCTAGAACTTCTTCCGCAGCTAACAGGTTGGGTAGTGGACTGTCAAAAATATTTCATTTATTCATGGGGATGGCGCTTGCATGCAGGATTTCGGGCGGGCTGTAGATTTCGTAATTAAGAGCGTCAATTAATTTTACATAGTCTGCTGTCTAGCGCGTGGAGTCTCTATACTCAATATGCAAAATTAGATTTGCCACAGTTAATGACTTGCCCCGAGTTCAGGTCACTTGTAGATGGGGTGAAGACACCCGTAGAGCATGTGTCTGCGCTGCGCAGCACATTGGCATGCGTCAACCTAATAAGTAACTAACCATTTCTTGGGAAATCCTCTTGCATAGGGATATTTTAAGGCTGGATACCATTCCAAAGATGAGTTTACATCACATGGGCAAAGCCCTTATGAAAAGGTAATCATACAGAGGGAGCAAAATGTCAGTTTATGGAAGAGGTGCAGGAAGTCAAATGGGGACGGCAAGTTGTCACATGGTACAAATACCCACAGATTGATGTTTTCGTCCATAAGAAAGTATGGTGTAGTTGCTATAGATTGTATTGAAAAAAAAAAAAAAAAAAAATCATTTTCCAACCAGAAGTAATTTTATGTAGAACTTTATAAACATTGCCAAAATTACCAGTGTTTATTTTCTTAAAAGATGCATAATAAAGGAAAAAGGCACGTGCAGAATTTGGCTGCAGCAACAGAGCTTCAGGAAAAACAAATGAATGGAAAAAGAAGAATAAGTAAATTCACTTTTCACAAATATAATTTTTTTAACTACAGGCATATAACGAATGTTATTTTCAGCAGGAAGGTGTAATTATCCTCACCTACAAGATTTCTGCACCAAGTGCAAGTTTTCTCAGCAGATTAATGGTACAAATAAATTAACAGAAAACATTACTGTACTCTTTAACGTATAAATGAAAGTATCAAAAACTTGCCAGATAATCTGATTTTCATAGCTCTCCAGCTAAAAATTTTTTTGTAATGTAGCGTGAAAACAATATAACACTTTCAGGAAATTACAATCACCTGTACACCCTAAAAATAAGAAGTCAGTAAATTATGACTCCCTTATTTTATATTAAAAAAAAAAAAAAAAAAATCTAAAATTTTACATTTCCAAATTGTATGTTATTACAATAGTGACTATCTTTTACATAAGATTATTTATATAACTCTTAATTTCATATGTAACTAGTTTTGACTAATACACACACTTATTGTACAAATTAAATGACACATGTGATGTTCACACTTAATGTATTATTTTGGTCAAGTGCTTGGCAGCCATATTGGTGAGAGCCACTGTCAGGTTTGCTTGGCTACACTTTTTGCAGACTTGCACTCCATCTGGGCTTTACCAATATTTTTGGATAATCCTCTTTAATGATATGAATATTCAGTTAAATGTTTTACTCTTATAGTGAAAGCAATAAGCAATTTACATATGTTTAAAACCGGTATGTGAACGTGTTTGGCTTTGGCCTTATATATTCAATGTTTAACAATTCATTATGACAGGGAAAAAACTATAAATTTCATTGATTGATTGAAAAAGAGTTTATTACAATTAAAATACAACAAAGTGAGATAAAAAAAAAATCACCCTTTACAAAATCAACATTCCAGCAAACAAAAAACCTCTCTTCTGTCCAAGTGAATGTGGCAGAAAGAAACTCAAGAGAAAAATCGTCTGGAACAAATAAAATTCTAGTGATAATTAAGGTAAAATATCCAAAAACCCTTATAAAAACAACAAATTGTTGTCTTGCCTTTAAAAAATTTTTAATGGAATTAAGCAAAAGTGTGCGGCCAAACACACAGAATGTTGCTACGAGCTAGACGGCCAAGTCATAAAAATGAGAAATCACTTAATATGTGCATTACAGGTATAGTAGATATTGAAAATGAAGGTGTTACTGGTAGGATGTTTAATGAATTGTCACTGTTTTTTTTAATTAATGCAAAGATAAACCACCCTGCCTATGTATTTTACAGTAGGCAATCTTGATATCTCCATATATAAGTTGAATCTTATCTATTAAATAATTCAAGCTAGAAAATCGAACCTGCTACAGATAAATGTTTATCAATTATGAAAATAATAGTGCAAGTAACTGCTGGCTTGTACTCGCCCTATAACATAAAGTAAATGTGCAGGTCAACTTCAACTTACTGCAGTTTACAAATTTTTGCGAAAGTAATTAATGACTTTCAAACATATTGTAGCAAGTGCAGCACAACTGTATGGTTATGAAAAGTCTTGTCCAGCAAGATAAACATGCAAGGCATGCACATGCCACAGAACTGGCATTGGGTAAGGCAGATGCAGGAAATCATGTTGCCAGGTTGCAAGAAGTGGTAACGACACACCAACTGTGGAAAGGTGTTCCAACATTCAGCGGAAAAACCACCTAGCCTAGTTGCTCAAGATAGTTAAAGCAAGGTTTTATAGGGAAAATACTACAGAAGAAGGGCATCTTTCCCCTTGATGACCAACAGCAGCCCAACACAAACATACACACATTCCCCCCCTCCCCACTCTCTCCCCCCTCCCCACTCTCTCCCCCCTCCCCACTCTCTCCCCCCTCCCCCCTCTCTCCCCCTCTCCTCCCCCTCTTATATGGGTTGTATACAAACATAAATACGGTCATTTTTGTGCCTGAAGAAAGTAATAACCTGACTTCATTGTCTACAACCGATACTAAAGTATCGGCCCGAAACCAAAGTATCAGCCCAATACCATACCCAATATAGATACATCGGGAAAAGGCTAAATATTGGCCGATACTTAGTATCGGTACCTGCCTATCTACATTTTTTGTTACAATTGGCTTGAATATAACACTGCACTTGCCTGTATGAAATAAGATATTATACAAATATGAATACTAAACTTTCATGAAGCATGAAATATAGTACATTTGAATACAGTATAAAAATCAGCACACAAAATCTTAAAACCCTAAACTTTAATGGCCTACTCCAAAACACATTCCCAAAATAAATTCAATATTGTCTCTCACAGATATATTCGTTTGTTGGACATGATGTTGTACATTGAAAAAGCTCGCTCGCTGTAAATACATTGGAAACAGAAATCTAGAATCACTTCACAGCATTTGTAGTGTACTCAAGAAAATCTGTTTTCAAAGATGGCCAGAATATCAACACTATAAGAAATGAATTTTAAGACAGCCTGTTTGGTCTGAATGTAACACTCCAGAACAAGTTGGAAAGGCACCAGGAACTTCTAGGCCCTCAGCAGCAATTTCCTTAGGATCATAAAAAGCACCAAACACTGTACAAAATCCCTAGCACGATCATTAGCAATCAAAGATGTAAGTTTTAAGGGTGACTTCTGCCCTATGGAAACAAATTTACGTCTAGCAGCTGATTCCAAGCAAAGCTTTTGCATTTAGCAGCTCTGAGGTTTCAGGACAAAATGTTGTCACATGCCAATTTGAATTTGTTTTCCAAATAAGAAATTTTTCCCTGCAGCCTGAGAGCAAACGGATATGAAGGACTCTCTAAAATCTCGAGCAATTTAGCAGTTGATTCACAGTGATCCACTACAAAACTTGCTTCACATTTTACAACACCAACTTTGTCAGAGGACATTTACCTGAAAAACTCTGTGGAACTGTCACTACTTTCAGCATCTGCATCTTCTTTCTTGAAGTATTCTAAAAGGTGGGGCAAGCATGTGTTAATGTACTTCACAGCTCAGAACCACGAATTTCACAAGAAGAACTTGTGTTGTAAACAATGAACATGCTATACCTATGTATCTAGCGAGATTATTTTTCAAAGGTTTTAGTTCAAAAAGTGCGAAGATACTGCAAATAGACTGTACAAAAATTTTCTACCAAAATTAAAAACAAAGTTGATATAATGTTTAATATTTTATAGGATCCCAGGTGACCTTGTGAAGTTCTTCTGTTGTTGTCAAAAACTTCCACTTATATTGATGGTTAACATAAAGTGGGATAAGGACTTACGTGTAGAAAGAAAAGTTCTTGTTTGGATGCTGAGTCTGGCCCACCCTGTATGCGGGGATCTAGTCCTGGCGAGGAACTGGGGCTTGCCCATTCTACAGGACTGTACTGGTAGCTTTGGGTAGGGCACAAAGTCTGATACTGGTAGTGTAATCTTATGCTTGAGGTGGCCGCCTTGATCGGCAGTTTTGACAAATGCAAATTCAATAGAATGCTCTCAAGCAATTGATCGGTATACCGAGACAACGTAGCGGGTTACTAGATGGGCCGGCAGTGGACACGTGAGCAGTGGGTGTAGTGACTTTGTATTGTTGAATTGAAGGACATGGTGCAGGTCTCAGTACCGATGGAATAAGATGTGTGATGGCCTCTGTAGGTTGCTGCTTTGGCTGATAAAGGTGGGTGACAAGCCACCGATGGATTTCATAGCTGTCTCGTATGGGCTCAGTGAACAGGTTCTTTGGTACTTCTAGCTCAACTGGGTCTTGCAGGTGTCGTAGCGTCTGTGCTCGTTCTCTATGGTTGAGTTTAGCTAATGGAGTGAGCAAATCAGTGGTTAGCTCCTCTACAGGCACCCAGAGCCCCGTACAATAGTTTTTACCCTCTCCTTCAACCCAGAGTGCTTGGAGTACATCATGGCAATGATACACACACTTTACATCGGCAAGACAAGGCAATGCAAGGCAGGCATCCTTGTGTTGATTACAGCATGTCGGACCACATGTGGGCCGTCGATTGAGCGGTCACCCTAGTCAACCACCTGGTGCGGAAACGCAGTGCGTGTTACAAGTCGGGCCTTGCATTTGGGGGTCACCACGTAGGTGTGGCCTCGGCCAAGTCTTCCTAAATTCATGGAACACTTCCTTTTCTTGGCACTAAGGTGCAGTGGAAAAGACAGTGAGCACCAAACTACCAAGCTGGCCCGAGAACAGTGTACCTATGTGGGCTCTACCATTCTAACTACGGCATAGCTAAAATGGGTGGCCGTGCTAAGTACGTGTGGGTAGTAACAATGCATTTCTGGTTTGAATGGGTAATTTCCCGGAATCACCTGCGTCAAACTCATTTCCACAAAGTCAACTGGGATGGTGCAAGTCTTCAGGAAATGTGGTACTGAGCATTGTAGCAAAAACACATGCTTTATTTCCTTGTAAAGGAAATAACCAGTGATGATGAACTACTTCCTAACATTAGCTAGAGCTACTGCTGGAAAGCTAGCTACATAGAACTGCTGGTGGAGGCAACCAGTACTGACCAACAATAAGGAAGGAAAGACAATTGAACAGTGTATAATTGCACAATGCTAGGGTGAACTAAGCAACGATGTGTCAGGGGAAGTCTCAAGTGCGGCTTAAGGAACCTGGAGTATCCGTCTGGCATGGATGTACAGTGAAGGATGGAGGGTAAGCGAGGAAAAAGCTAAGATCCCTGGCTGCTAGCGCGGTGGATGTAACAAGCTATACGAAAGCAAAGGCTTAAGGAGCAAGCTGATCAGTGTGTAAGCAACGGGTGCTGGAATATTGAAGACTGGGTCGCAGTCTGGCCAGAACTCCGCAGGGGAGTACTTAAGACTGGGCCGGAGCTGAGCGGTGCCACACCTTATAAACTAAAATCTGGCTGCTACTCTGCGCTGATTGGCTGGCATCTCGTAGGTGAGGAGTGGTTGCAGAGTTGGGGGTAGCAAAAAGCATAGCTCTGGCATGACGTCGCCGGCCACCTAGAGAGTGAGAAGCAAAGACAAACAAAAATCATACTAGTAGTGCTATCTAGCAGTGGATAAACAAACTCGTTGCCTGTATGCATAGTTACGGTGGGCAGGTGAATAAAACAATCTTCACTGTCTAAAATGTCCATTCTAAACAGTAAAGAGAACAATTTCACGTGATGGGATAATGGAAATACTAATTTCCAGACTCAAAAAGCAAAGACTATGCGAACGGATGGGCTGAAGTCGTTTAATCACCATTGTTGCAAAAAGCGTCATGCGTTACTATTTTAATCTTAAATTATAATATTTAAGTTGTTGATTATTAAAATGGGGAGAAAAGGATATATAGTGAGTGACGGAAAAGTATAACTTTGGGAGGGCTCCAGGAAAGTTTTAAGTACCCATGAGTGGACTCAAAACACTAAAAAATGCCAAATTAAATTTATAATTGTGATGCATGCCACATTTAGCGCACTCCAAATGACTGCCTTCGCCCCATCTGAATATGGCAAAGTTCTATGGGCAAGTCAACTCCAATCATGCATGGAAATGGAGCCGGGACACATGGGATTTCCAGACGTTGACAGAGCCCCAACACGCCTCTAACCCTGTGCTCCTTGCTTTTACCGTCAATCCAAATATCCAAAAAACCATCACATTATCGCCCCTGCCTGAGAAGAAACACAGCTCTACTTCGCCGTGCCCACTAATGGAACAGCAAACAGTTCAAACATTGTGCCGATGAAGGAAGCACGCCAATCAATGAAGAGTCACTGCCTCCTCGAGCACCTCTGGACCTGAGATTTCATCATAATGTGTCGAGCAGCAGGCGAGTTAAAGATCCATGTTTCATATGTGTGAAGTCACAAGCTCCACTCCTAAGAAACAGGACTAACTCCCCCACTGAGCGCCTATTGTCAGCAGAAATTAGTATACGAGGACATCCCCGACCAGGCCTCAAGAGTTGCCCATCGTCCCCCGGGCCGTGAAGGCCTTGGAAAATCGGAGTTGCACATCGTCCTCTAAGTTGAGAAGGCAGAGGACCAGACTCAGGGTGGTATCCCTTACCCACGGTGGCAACTCTGTCTTGCAGTGCCCCTAGGTTGTGAAAGCCGGGGTATCCTGACAACGGCTGGACGCCCTCAGCCATGCCGGTAGCCAGCTAGTGATCGCAGACCACGCCACCCACTCAAGGACGCCACCACCAGAAGGTATCTGCCTCCGCAGCGCCTCCAACCTCTTGGGTCTTCTTCACCATCAGCAGCTACAGCATGTCTTAACCCTCCTACCCCGTACCTCTCCAGGTAAACCAGGGTCACAGCAATATCGTCTTATAAAGACATCCACGTAAGGTCTTAACCAAGCAATACTTTACAAGTTGGGTAAAGCACCTTGTTTACTACACTACGAGGTACCTTCCGAACAATCCCTAATTAAAGTTAGGATTCCCTGGGCTAATAAATACTCAAATAATTTTAATTATTTAAACTTTCTGTTACTTTTAGGTTGCCTTTGCCCGAGTTGTATTTATATAAACCTCCGCAGTTAATTGTATCCACAGTGAAAAACTATTGTAAAAAAAATTAACGTAATAATATTGATTTCACTTTATTGTATTGTTTTGCATATAAATTACGTGAAATGAATTCTAAGGAATTCTCAATTCTAATTGCTAGTAACCTGCTTGCCACAAGTATTTCAAGAATTAAGCTGAAACTAAGTAATTTTAATAATTTGGGTATGTAAGACAATGCCGGCTTCGTGAGCCAGCCACATGGAAAATACAAGCAACCCCAAACGGTATTCAGAGTTTAGCCATGGTAATGCTCACGGTATTGCATTGGCTAATCTTCAGGGGAGCCTTTCACTAGGAACTCACTACACCCCAGTATTATGATTGCCTACATGATCAGTCGAGTCACACATTTTTAATGTGGTATTGCTGGTACATTGGTATATGTTCATGTACTTGCAACGGTAAATGTACTTGCCAATCGGGCTAGGTTGTGGCGCCTTTGTGCTGTGACACGTTCATGGTATTGTTTATCGGTTATATTACTCCATTTCGTGTCTCAAGACTGCATAAAACAAATTTGATAATGGCTGAAAAACAAGTTAAAATTTGGTTGCACCTAGTAAAGTGCTGAATAAACACTTATTACACTCGCCGAGCAAGTTGAAGTGGATTCAAGTCGTGCAGGTTTATTCCAGGATCACTGCAGAGACTTGCAACAACTGAAAGGTGAAGTTGATGAGAATCTTCTGCAAGCAGCACAAGCATCTGAAACTAATTAAGACTCCAGTGAGCAAGAATTAGAAGAATTTGATGTAACATATTACACGCTACAGGAAGTTTTTTCTAAGCTCTGTCACTCGAACAGTGCGACGTGATGTGTCAAACCATGAAATACCTTCCAACTTAAAGCTTCCAACACCGAGTGAACAAGTTTCTTTGACCCGTTTGTTTATGTCACTGGTTCACAATAACAGCTCGCTGTCAGTGGTTGAGAAACTCCAGTATCTGCTCAAGTCGTTACCAAGGGAACCCTTCAATTTAATAAAACCACTTCCACTTTGTGCTAAAAATTATGAACTAGCTCGGGAAACTCCAATCCAGCGTTATCAAGATGTGCGAACCATTGCCACCATGCATTGAGATACCATTATGCAGCTTTCAAAACTCATTGTCAGTGCACCTGAGAAACTACGTAACATGGTAAATGTGAACAAGGAGAATCTGGGTGCTCTTAGGATTCTCAAATTTCCAGTAGGTGGGTGGAGATTTGTTTTGTTAAATATTGTATTACAATAACTAGATCAGGACATACGTAAGCAATTCATGTCATCATGCCTACCTTTGATCAGTTACTACAGTGTCTTGAGTCACGTCGTCAGTCTCTGGGTTATGTTGTCACCAAGTGTACTGTGTCTGGGTCTGGTTCAAGTGCTAAGAGTGAATTTATGGCCACCTCTGGCAGAGATGTGTGTGCTGTATGTCAAGGAACCCATTCCATTTATAAATGTCCTGAATTTCTTGCAGCAAGATTAGAAGGAAGGCAAGAGGTGATGCAAGGAAACAAGCTCTTTTTTTACTGCTTAGGTTCACATCATGTAAAGGATTGTACCTTACGAACTAAATGCATGCATTGACACAGAAGCCATCATACTCTCCTCCATAGGCCTGCACATATAATTGGTCCATAAGATGAAACCACACCACCAGTGTTGCCAACCGTGACGGAGAAGAAAGTTGAGGTGCCTGCCGTGGTGCCAATGACTTCTTGCAGTGACTGTTCAAGTACTGTTGTGTTAGGAACAGTCTTGGTTTGCATTAAGAATGCTAATGGTGCTTTAGTTCAAGTTTATGCTCTTTTAGACTAAGGGTTGCAGTCATCCATTTCAGAAAGGTGTGTCCCAAGGTTGGGATTGCATCAATGAAGTGCTCAGGTTCTGGTAGTCGGGCTTGCCCACTCAGTTGTTAATGGTAACAGGGGTAAGGTGACACTTACCTTGATGCCTTTGCTGAGGACTGAACCCAGTGTTATAACAGAATCCTTCAATTTAAAGGACATTGCATCAGAGTTGCCTGCTGTGCAGTTTCCCAATGAAGTGTGACAAGAATACGAGGGTTTGGAACTGGTCGACCCTACTTTTGACATTCCTGGGCCTATTGCATTCTGTTGGGAGCAAACGTTTCCCCAGACCAAGTTGACGGTGGGCGGCATCAAGCCCCACAGGGATTTCCTACAGCGCTACATACTGTGTTTGGCAGAGTTCTTATGGGGAGGACTTACCATGGAGCAGTTGCTGCCAGCAACAGTGTTGTCTCCTGTTTAACCGTGGCACAGCCGAGTCTCACAGACACCCTATGAGGGTTTTGGTAGTGTGAAGAATTGCCTGCATAAAAACATGTTAATCCAGAGGATGACGAGTGTGAACACTACTTTGTTCAGACTCACAGCCGTACTCCTGAAGGACGATATGTGGTTAGACTCCCCTTCAAGCATTCCCATGTTCTTGGCGACTCCTATCTTCAGGCAGTAACTAGGCTACACCATTTAGAACATCTCCTCAGCAGTCAGCCAGAAATTTAAAGGGAATACAATGCATTCATGAAGGAATACAAGGCACTGGGGCACATGCATTGCTTGAAAGCAGTTCCTGAGTCACAAAAAGTCTCTTACATTTCTCATCACTGTGTCATTAAGAGAGAAGCTCCACAACAAGTTTATGGGTTGTATTTGATGCCTCTGCTCTTACTACATCTGGAAACTCAATCAATGATGTGTTAATGGCCAGGCAGAAACTGCAACGGGATGCAGTTGAAGTCATAACTCATTTCCATTCTCCATCTAGTAGTATTTACCACGAATATATGCAAGATGTACCGCCAAGTATTAGTACATTCACAAGACAAGCCATATCAAGTGATTCTGTGGCGAGAGAATCCACAACTACCAATGCAGACATACCAACTCGATACTGTGATGTATGGTGTCAGCCACGAGATCTCTACAGCAGCTTGCCATAGATAAACTGGTAAAATACCCTAACGCGGCAAGAGTGGTAATGGAGGACATCTTCGTAAATAACATAACAGGTACATCCTAAGTTTTAGAAGCCCTTGCGTTGCAGAGAGAACTAATTGACCTACTTAAGCAGAGAGGTTTCGAGTTAAGGAAATGGGCAAGTAACTGCAAATCTGTACTGGAGGCCATACCTGAGTGTCGCAGAATGTGTTCAGTCAGTCTTCAGGAAGACAAGAAAGTAATCAAAATACTAGGCCTTGAGTGGGATGCAATCACTGATGCATTCTCATACTCCATTCAAAGCAAATGCAATCATAACCAAGTGTGACATCCTCTCTGAAATTGCAAAAATCTACGACCCTATAGGCTCGATTACACCGGTTGTGTTCTGTGCAAAGCTATTCCTTCAGAATCTATGGCTCTTGGGCCTTGTCTGGAATGCACTTCCACCTGATGAGGTGAAGGAAGAATGGCAACAATTCATTACCTAGATTCCAGTTCTTAGCCAGATCTGCATTCCCCACCTTGTACTCCAGCAAATGTAATAGTAGTCTATCAGATTCCTGGATTCAGCAATACCTCAAATCATGGGTATGCAGCAGTCATATATCTAAGAATATTGGGCAGCACTGAGACAAGGGTACAACTCTTACTTGGAAAGTATAGAGTAGTACCACTGAAAACTGTCACTCTTCTTTGTCTAGAGTTGCTCGAAGCACATCTCCTTTTCAAATTGGTTGAGACAGTAGAAGGTATTCTCTTAAAGCACATTACAGTTGAAATTATTACAGCATAGTGTGACTCAACTGTTACTTTAGCATGGAACACGACGGCTCCTCACACATTGAAGACCTTTGTAGCAAACAGGGTAACATACATTCAGGAAAGTAATGTTTCAATTCCGTGGCGATATAGTCAACCGTGAGACAATCCGGCAAACTGTGCTTCCAGGGGCTTGACACCCAGTAATCTTGTTGGGCATTTGCAATGATGGCAAGGACCAGAACGGCTGGCATCAGAAGAGAGTTACTGGCCGAACGAAGGTCCTGCACTGCACCAACAAGAACGTGAAGTGGAGCTGAAGGTTACGAGTGTAATTTCATTTGTATGTCAATTTCAAGGCCTCAGTATTCAGGATTGCATTGAGAAGTTCTCCTCCTGGTCCATGGTTCAGGGAGTCCTGGTCTATGTAGTTAGATTTATTATGAATCTAAAGATGTCGGCTGATAAGCGATGTGTTGGACCTCTAAGCACAGCAGAGTTTGAGCATTCACAACAGCTGTGTTTGAAGCAAGTTAAGCAAGACTCATTTAAGGATAACTTAGAACTCATTAGCCAAGGGAAGGTGTGCTCACCCAGTCTTAGAAGACTATGCTCATTCCTCGATTCAGAGGAAATTGTGCGTGTGGGAGGACGCTTACAGAACTCCGTTATCAGTTTCAGTACAAGACATCCAGTGCTGCTGGCTAAGAAAAGTCATGTTATGAACCTGGTGATTGACTGCTACCATACCTCAGCCCTACATGCTAGCACCAACACTACTGTCTGCAATTCACAAGGATTACTGGATTTTGTCAGGACAAAGTGCTGTGAAAGTAAGTGTTCAAATGCATACAATGTTTTCGATTCAGTGCTACGCCAACTCAGCCTGTTAAGGGGAATCTTCCCACCAGAAGAACACCATCAGCTAGACATTTTCTTGGCGTCGGTATTGATTTTGGAGGTTCACTTGCAATCAAGACATCAAATCTTCATAATGCTAAGGTGACAAAGGCCTATTTTTGCTTATTTGTCTGAGTACCAAGGCAATTCACCTAGAAGGTGTGACTGCTCAGTACAAATGCCTTTATCAATGCTTTCTACATGTTCACATCCAGACGAGGACTGTGCAAGCATGTCTATACCAATTGTGGAACCAACTTTGTGGGTGTAGGTCGCTATCTATCTGAGTTGCATAAACACATTATGACTTCTACACATAAACTCCAAATTGTACACATTTGGGCTGAAAAGAGAACACAGTGGCATTTCAACCCTCCATCTGCACCACACTTTGGGGGATTATGGGAAGCTGATACAAAATTAACAAAATATCACCTGAAACGAGTTGTTGGCCAGCAGGTCCTCAGTACTCAGATTGAAGCAGTGTTGAACTCACGACCATTGTGCCCACTTTCCACAGACCCAAATGATCTAGAAATCCTTACCTCTGCACACTTTCTTATTGGTTCATCACTCACTTCTCCTCCATGTGATTATTTTACAGACCTCCCAATGAAGAGACTGGACAGGTCGCAGCTGGTGCAGCAAATAGCACAGCACTTCTGGCAGCGGTGGTATAAGGAGTACCTGCACACCCTGCAGCCACATGGAAGGTGGGCCCACAGTCGTGGTGAGCTCAAGGTGGGCGACCTGTTGCTACTGAAGGTAGGTAGGTAGTTGGGCTTACTGTCTCGTCGACAGTGAGGTTATTGAAGACTGTGCAAGTTGCACAGGGAAGAGGGATTGGGGAAAGAATGGGACGGAATTGGCCATGGCTTTTGTTAGGGACCTATTCCAGCATTCGCCGAGTGATTTTGGAAAACCGAAATCAGGGTGGTCAGACCGGGCATTGAACCCAGGTCCTCCCGAGTGCAAGTCTTCTGAATAACCACTGCACTACCTCGCTCACTTGCTACTGAAGGAGGATAACAATCCTCCACTCAAGTGGCAGCTGGGACGGGTCAGCATGCTGCACCGTGGCAGCAATGGTGTGCCTATGGTAGCGACTATCACCCTGCACCAGGGACAAGTTACAAGACCTGCGGTCAAGCAGTGTCGCCTTCCTATTGACCAATTTGTGTACAGTGATTGACTTAGTAGTGTGGTTGTTGGGTTGACTGTATGCTTGCGGATATTTTTCACTACAACCAACTGTATTGTTTGTAGCATGTGCCGCCATTTTGCAAAATGGCGAACTCTGGTATTTGAAGTGAAACTCGGTGTTTTCCATTCCATTCGGCTGGACGTCATGCGACCAAACTCAGACGAAAGTGGTCAACTATGTGTTTGGAAGTTGAAGTCAAGAAAATTTGCTTTTATGTTATGTTGCAAAATGTTTATATATAGTCAACTCCCTATCTACTGTTTTCCAGGGAAATGTTAAAACATTTCTATGTATGGGGGATTTCGGCAGATGAGGGTTCTGACATGTACATCAATAAAATACTACTTCTGACATTAGAAGTCATTTTGAGTATGCGAGCTGTACATTATCTGTGAATAGAATAACAACGTTGATGCATTACACATACCTGCGCTTCTGGGAAGCGCAATCAACCAATGAGTAAGTCACCTCCAAATCAAAACAGTAATGGAGGTGGGACACATGGGCCACTAAAGTTGACAGAGCCTCAACATAACATCCTACCATGTTAGCTCAGCTTTTACTGTTCAACACGTCTCCACAAGAATCCATGTCAACGCCCCTCCCCAAAGAAACAACAGTTTTCCAAATGCCGGTCTCGCTAGAGAGACAACACACAATTCAAACTTCGCACTGCTGTAGGATAGCAGGCTGCCGAACAAAAAGTCACTGCCTCCACGAGCACACGAGGGCAAGAAATGTCAAGAGCCTCATACCAAGCACCTCAACAGATAAGGATCCAGGAACCCCTGTGTGACTTCACAAGCTCCACCCCCAAGAGGCAGGGTTAATTCCCCTGCACGAATCTGAGAGCCTATGAGCTGGGAAAGTTAGTAAAAAAACTAATCCCAACCTAGGCCTCGGGAGTGATTCTGCTGCACCACTCAGTTGAAAAGGCACAGGGCAGTGTCTCTCACCCACGCTGGTGACCGCGGAAGAACCAGTGGCAGTTGACGAAGCCAACCAGCTCTGGAGGACCGCCACCTACCAGAAGGCTTTCAACCTCTTCGGCCACTTCCAGCAACCCCTCCTGAGGAGCGCCGCCACTCAGAGGCCTTCCACTCCTTCGGTCTCTGCCAGAAGCTTCAGAAGTCATCACGACAACTGGAGGGCCCAGCTGCCGTCGTCCACCTCCACTTCAACAACTTCTTCCCACCTCTTTACCATTCAGATATTGTAGGTCACTGCGATGACGTCCCCCCTGGACTTCCCTTAAGGCCCTGGCCAGACCACATCTTCACCACTTGGGCGAAGAACACACTTTTGCAATTTAAACAGATAGGTCCATTCAGGACAATCCTCCTTAATTAAAATAGGGATCAATCTTTGGCCATTCTATTGTTGAAGAAGTTCATCTTCTCGATATCCCACGCCTCACGTTATTTTATCGTTTACCCAGGTTTCCTTACCCTGGCTTTAACGTGATCAACTTCCGCATAGTAAATTTTAAATAATATATTTTTTATTGATTTCATTTAGGAGTGTGTTGACCCACCTTATCTCAAATCTTTAAAATACGTGTCTCAATAGAAGCATTTGTTTTCACCTTTTCAATCAAATGTTAGAGTTTTCCATTCATAGCTTTTGTTAACCCTGACGCATAACGCTATCTGTGCTTCTATGTAGCACACACTATTTGTGACTGTGTCCCATCTTAGAATGCATTAATCCTTATGGGACACTTCAAAACCACTGATGAATGAATATATAAATGGAGACAGGACATGTGTCTACAAGAGCGCCTTGGGAACAGCCCCATGTTAAGACTCAAACACCTAATCCTACCAAGCGAAGCTACACGTCACAAAGCCGTCAAGAGCGTCACCCCTCCGCTACAGTTTGAATCGCCCATTACTCCAGGATGGCAGCGGTATTTCACAATCCCGCCGCTGGAGAGCAAAGTACCAAGTGCTGGAGAATTCAGAGCCTCCAAGATTCACAGGTTGGCCAGATCACATCATCACCACGCAGCCTCGCGGTGAGCACTGCAGAGAGAACAATCCAGTCACCCATGTAATATGTCACAAGACCAACCCCAAGAGAGCGGAGCTTGCTTCCCCCTCGCCCTGCTGAGCACAAACAAGCTGAGATAATCAGTATAAAAGGACTGCCACAAAATGGCCTCAGCGTAGTCTGCTGCACCTCCACCACTGTTATGGCCACTAGAAGGTGTCAGTTCATCAAGGGTAATCACGAGCCCCTATCTCCCGCTGTAATGGCCACAAGGCCATCTAACAGGGACTACTAGTTGCTAGAACCCTTCGCCTTGCGTTGGTAAGCTCAAGACTCAAGAGGGTCCTAGACTTCAACGTCCACCGGCAGCTACGGAGAACCCGCCAGAAATCCAGAGGGTCTTCCACCTTTTTAGCAATCTCCAGTTTGAGAGGCCTTCCGGACGCTGAAGCCACCAGAGGGTCTGCCAATGCCATCAGCCTCTATCCTTCCTTGGTTACCTTCCTTGGACTCGCGCTATTGAAGACATTCCTTCTGGTGTTTCTAACAGCCACCACACTTCTTCAGCCCCCTTCTGGTGCTGCTTCACTTAGCTTACTTCAGAACACATCCTTAAGAAATTTTCAATTGATTTAATATTTTATCATGGCTACTACCAATCACGTAATATTCAAACATTTAATTATTATTAATTTGATTCAGGATACCTTCTCCTGATTTAGATTCGCCCCTTTTTCTTTTATGTATATTTTAACTATATATTTCAAGGAGAGTGCAGTCCGAAGGTTTTAGAAGCTTTTTAATAAAAGCTCATACTAATGCAGCAAATCTTTTATTTCTTGAAAATAAAGGTTACATAATTTCATTTAAGCACACAAGGCATTGACATACTATTATATTTTGCTTTACTCTGTCCAGGCCCATCTGGCCAGTTTTAATTCTTGCTTACAGGAATAGCAGGCACCTCAAGTGAGAAAGCAACTAATACTTTTCACGCGTGGAATTCAGTGATCTGAGTTCATTCCTATTCCACCTCACCACTGTAAAGGGCTGAAGGAAAGGGGTGAGGAATGCACTGACCAATGGATCCACAGTGAAACCTCACCTGTCACTGCTACCCACAAGTCTTGCTTACATACCATACTTTCCAAACCACCACCGTAAAAAGATGGGCAGGAATATCGGAGTTTGTAAACTTGTGAGACGTAAAGTGGATAGCACTACACGGCAGGCAGAGGAACATGATACACCAACTATCTCCTATTATATTTGTTGTTACAGACAATCCAATACCATATATTCGCAAAGATGGTGTTAAATACAGATGTAAAGTCGATGTGCAAAACTTGGTTACTGAAATTATGGATTTAGTTGAGAAACAAGTCGACACTACTACACCATTTGATGCTTAGAGCCGGGGGTTCAACTCCCCAAGCAGACATCAACAAGCTGCCTCTACCACAGCCCTAACATGGCCGACATTACTCCCAGCTGGCACTTTAACCAACACATCTAGTGAATAACGGACTTGTGTTAATTTGTATAGAATTTGTGCAGTGTTATTTTCCACCATACTATTTTATAGGTAGTGTATACGTGACAACCATTTCGACTCCTAAGGTAATGTTCTTGTGTGATTAGAGTTGTTTTGTTCTAATTTTAATGTGAAGTCGACCGCCGTGCTAAGAAAGCCCCAAAGGCAGATACATCACATCACTAATAGGCAAACCAAGATCTGCCCGAGAAATATTACTTGTTTCTCTCTGGTAAACCTTCAAGAGCACCCAAAACCACAGGTATTATTTTCTATTTGAGGAATCAAGTGATTCAGATAGTTTTCTGCTCTACCTGCTGGAGAACGAACAGGTGTGAGTGCGATCTATCTCTAATAATCAACCCTCAGTAGAAAAGCTCACCTATGTACCACTGAATTTTGACGTATTATCCCGTGCCCCTCGTTACATACGGTAGGGCAGTTGTTAACAGGCTTTGTCTTAATGTTCCTTATCTCGGCCTTATGCTATTCAAAAGGAAGGTGGGAGAAAATTTAAACTTGAGCAAATTCTGACGCAAATGGAGGTGGACCTCACTAATTTACCTATGTCAGAGATAGTTGAGGGCAAACCTGTGTTTACTCTGCCTACCAGATCGACTACACGCTCTCCATTTTAACATTTATTGATAATCCTCTTTGACACCACAGTCGTAGTATTGGATCCATTCCTACTACCTGCTGCTTACGTACCTCAATAACTACACACACACCCCAAGAGTCTACCAACAACTTGAGTACCAATTCTCCACCACCAGTGCCGTCCTCTGTTCAGCCATCTACCGCCCCATCAAGCCCACCGGAGAGGAGGTGGGTGCCGCTGCCTCACATTACGCAGGTTACACATCGGAAAATTGTGCCCCTGTGCCTCTTGACATCTTCCCCGTACGTAAGCTGCCAGACCCTCTCTTTATATGCACATCCTAACTAAGCGAGAGTAGATTCTCAGGGCATGATAACCTCGACTCTGGCATCGCACTATTTGAAGGCCACATCCATCACTAAAACACAATCTGCATAACACAGAACTTTGAATGTAAAATTTGTCATAGGAGTTGCAATCCCCAAGACACCGTCCAGTCAGAACACCCACAAGGCTCCCAATCAGGTAACCATGTTCTCCATGTGGGGAACCCCACTCGTAGCAGAGCTAGCTAAGAGACTTGTGTGCTATTCCCGTCGTCTGGGCTTGCTATTGGGACTCGTTCAAAATTCAGTGATGCCACAAATAAATTGGGTAGAGGTTTCAAACCTCAAACACAGCCCAAACTGGAGTTAGGATTGTGTCCCATCCTTTTACGTATAATGACATCCTATCATTTTACCAGGTGGCTTAAAATACTTCAAAGTATAGCTAATACACACAATAAAATGGGAATTAAAAAAAAAGTAATACTGCATTAGTAATACCACAATTAAAACACTACAAAAAAATTCACCCAACTCATTTAAATAAAGAATATAACATCATAAAATACTGTATTGAATTGATTGTAATCCAACACCAAATGCAAGCACACCTAAACTTTCAAACCCTCTGAAAATTAAAATATGACACAGAATTCAAGTCTAATTCTGATTGTCCCATGCGCACTCCATCAGCTGAGAGCATGCTGAGAGATTATCAATCTGTCAGTGTGTTCACAGTGGCAGGCGGCGAAGGAGAAGTGGCAGGATTACCACTCCACGGAGCTACATGTTGCAGACACCTTGTGTCCGTGGTGAATGTCTGTCTTTTAAAGTTGCAAAAAATTGTCCTTTAGAAACATAAATGAATAAATAGTAAGGTGTATAATTTATTTGTTCATTGTCCTTAATAATTAATCATTCAAAATGATGTCTGATTCTCCCTGACGCGAGTAACAATACACTCCGGCTCTGTGCCTATCTCTTATTATACAACAAAAGGTGTTGAATAGGCCCTTACCATTTATCAGTTTATTCAAAAGAGGTGTCTATTGAAATAAATTAATATAAATCCTTCAATTTGCATGCAGGAAATTTCTGAAAATGAACTTTATGCTTGGTAATACAAGTATCTCTATGTTCAAACCATTTTTGGCAACAAAGGGAGGTCAAGTGTATGCTTCCAGGCATATTGTTTTATTCGCAAAGATGCTGTCCAGTGAATTAAATTAATATGTTCTTTCAAAACCATGTTGATGTTACACCAGATAAAACAACCTTTAATTACAGCATTGCTAACCATTTTAATGTAATTTCAAATAAAACATATGGTTTTGATTGGTAATTTCGCTCAAACTTTGTGACAAAATTACAATTTCGTGCTTCTTGGTAAATTTTGTGATAAAATTAAAATTTTGCGAAAACAATATGTGAGAAAATACTTGCTGGGTAGGTTAAGTTTATTTTACGATGCACTCCAAATTATTTGAAAGTGATGTACTGAAATTTCGTGATTTTGTCCTGACACGTATCCCTTAAACCCCGGTCGACAAGAGACTTTTGAACTACGCTATATCAGTCACGCTACAATAGGGACTTAGTTCCCCTTCTTGCTGGATACCAGTGATGGCCTTGTAAGCTGTCTACTATGTATGTAATTGGGTATACTAGGTCGGGCAATGTGTCTCAAATACACTGGCCCTATAGACAAAGTAGACTTACCAGAGCTCGGCGGGGTGTTCTTAATCGGTGATGTTGCAGTGCTGCAGGTGGGGTGTGTGGAGTCCTGGGTTCCAATGGTCTTTGTGGATGTCAGGTTGCGATAGTGGTCTGTGTGGTAGCGGTGGTTCCACTCCGTGCTGACCCAGCTGCCGATATGAGGGTTGGCCCTCCCGAGCCTGGCGTCGCTCCCGCTGACTAGGGTCCGGACCACTGGATGTACCCTTGTAGCCGGTTCACACTGGGTTGGAGTAGAATGTGGTAGGTACAGATGAGAGATGCCGGTCTCCGCACGTGACTGGCGGCTTGGGCTTGCCCTCTAGGAGTATCGAATCCCGGTGCAACTAGGTTTGCCGCACAGACCTGCTTGGCAGCACTGAAATCTGCCTTCTAAACTGCCCTTTGAGCTCCATGCCTGCTGTTGAATGGCATAGGCTTATAGCACACTAGATTTCCTTTAAGTGACAAGAAATTGAAAATCCCTGAGTAGGCATGTAAAGCCGACAATGGCTGGTGGTGCACTCCTCGACTTCCTAACAGTGCAAGCACCTGGAGTCATGGGTCTTAGACCACCTTCCTGCCACTGTTGGGTGCGACCACAGATATAGGGCCTCCAATCCCAAGCAGTTAACTCTGCCAACACCTTGGCTAGGCGCTCCAGTCAGCGATGCAACTTAGGTTGGCTGTTCTGCCTCTGTGGGGTACGTCCTAGTGGTGGAGACTATCCTTCTGAACACTGAGGTGAACAGAATGGGTGACTGTCGAAAGGTAGGGGGGGTAGGGTGTGGGTGTGTGTGTGTGCGCGCACGCATGCACACACGTGCGTGCATGTGTGTGTGCGCGCACACATGCACGCACGTGCGTGCACATGACTGACAGAACCCTGAAGGGAGACTGCCGTTCTACTCTAGGTGAAAAGCTCTACCGCTTGCTTGCCACTTAGCGGTCGAATACTGGTGGTAGATAGGCTATATTATTATAACCTAGAACTCTTGGATACGTTAAAGTTTAAGTATTTATTAAGCAATAAATACTCAGGTGACTCGTACGTGCTACCAATAAGTCTGTGCTGTGGAAGTAAGTAACCTACACATATAACTAGTGAAGGTGACCCGCTCCTAGGCTACTTAGGTGCAAGGGGAAAATGTTAACTTACTAGTCGCAACTAACACTAACGGGGTTTACCTAGACGAGACCCTAACCTTAAACAAGGGAACCACTACCAGCAAGTAGTGGCGGCTGAAGACCCAGGAGGTGTCAACAACTTAAGTGTTAAGTACTGTTTGAGGTCTTCAGGTAAACGAAGCTTCTGGTGATGGCAATAACCAAAAATTGTTGAAGCCTCCGATAGGTGGTGGCTGCAGCCACTGGAGAACTGGAAGTTCTTGGAGAGGACCGTGAGGGCCTATAGTCAGTAGAGATCCCCAGCACAAAAAGTGTTGAGACGAGCTACTGGAGATGATAACTACCAACCTCGGCCACGCACAGCCTTATATACGGCTCCTCTGGAGTGCATGGCGAGCCCGGAGTGGGAGGTGTGACGTGCCCCTGTGACGTATGCCTGGAGAGTGCGGGGTGGGAGAACTACCCTCTTGTGCTCGTGATATGACCTCAGGTGTTCTGCCATTTTCGGTGGTGTAACGACACTGTCTGCATGGCGCGTCAGGGGGACTGACGTGTTGAGCGGCTGCTTCAAATATCTTTTGTTTACCGTGAATCTTAAGTGCATTTGAGTTGAACCCACTCTTTACACATTCGTAACACAAAGTGCTTGGTTTGCTCCTTCACTGGTTTAAAAACACTCGGTAGAAACAGAAGGGCAGGCCAGGAACAGTCCAGGGAAACCAAGTATCTTCCGTGTCTCTGGTAGAACACATCCTGCTAGATATCTGGTATTAGTTCCTGCAGTTTGTATATGCACACAGGATGAGTTGTAGTCGTTTATAGTATATGGTATAAGTGACGCACGTCAGTCGTTAGCAGTTTCACATTTGGCTCTTTTAATAAAATTAAGAAAATAGTTTATTACATACTGTTAATATTTTCTAAACTCTTCAATTTATATTTAGAAGATCCTACAACCATGTATAACTAAATACATGATATGTTTAGTGCTGTGTGTATAAACATCTTTGTACAGATTTGATCTTCCCGCCATTGCCATCTGTGGCACGCTCATGGTGCTTCTAGGAACTAGCAGATTACGACAGTCAGTTGTTTGCAGATTGTTCAAGGAAAATAATGTTTATTATTGTCTGCCAGTTTTCATATCAACAAACTTTCATGATATACTGTCCATCAGGAAGTTCACCGCATCATTTATTGGTCCAAAAGTGCCAGATTTTGTTCCGATATAGCCGATTGACTACCGCATCTCTGTTTTGTGTATTTGTTTGCGCTGTGTTACCTAGGTCATGACTCATATTTCATCAAGAGTTTCTCAGAAGTTGCGAGAGCGTTTAAATATCTGTACCTTACCAAGATGGGCATAATTGCATTCAGTTTGTATTATGGTGTGCATCCCATTCGTGGTCACAGTGATCTACGCATACTATGGATCAATGATTATGTAGCATGGAACAGTTCCAAAAGCATAGCTGGTTGGTTTCAAAAACTGTGATAAAATCACAGTTACTAATCATGGTTAGTCAATCACTATTATGAACAGGGTTAGCAGCATAACGCAAGCATCACAGGCCTGTTGCTTTTTGGCCATAACAGTGCAAAATAGTGGTGAACAAAGCTGATAAATGCCTGGCCCTTCAGTCGTCTCGAAAGTGGAAAATCGACTCCATCATGCATTTGCATTGTCAGCTTTTGTGCAAGGCGACAGTACTGACGCATGTCTCTTCCTTTCTACTTTCCAGGACTTAGCTTAAATCCATAACGGTTTTAATGATGATCACATCGCACCAGAAGTTGCACTCAAATGCAGTTGTGAGTTTGACATCCAGTTCCATGCCCATCGGCTTATCAAGTTTGATGATTAGTATTATGTCGTAATGGCCGCGCATGACCAGCTCTCAGTGAACAATCATAGGAACGACAAAGTAGCAACCCAGTCACATTCAAATACGTCATCACGTGTCACCCACTATTCCACTTCCCAGTTTCAATGGTGACCCGAAGTCATGGTCAAACTTTGCAAACTTGTTTCAGTCTATGGTAGCCACCAATGATAACTTATCTCAGGTGAATCATTTCACGTACCTGAAGTCGTGCTTATCTGCAGAGCCATTGTTGTTAATCCAGTCCCTACTGCTGTCGGAAGAAAATTACAGTATTGCATGGGAAATTGTAGTGAGTGGATATGACAAGACTCATAACCTCAAAAAATATAATCCGACTCCTCAAGCTCTATGGGTGCACTGCTAACGTATGGGTGCTCTGCGAGCATCGAAAATTCCTGTCAATCACTGGGACCTGTTGTTGCTTCACTTGATGGAGAAGAAACTGGACTCTTACCTGCGCCATAAGTGGGAGCTGACAATAAGTGAATCAGCACTACCAAAGCTAACAGAATTCATTGAGTTTTGGAAAACATGTCAATCAGCCAAAGCAGGCAGTCTGTACCATGTCAAGAACTTCTATCTCTCAAAAACTTCAATTGTGTCCAAATCCAGCGAACATAATTTGTACAGTCCCGCTATGTATTTCTATGATGAGCACGACACAAACAGCTATTGCTTATTGTACTCTATGTAAGGCACACCAAATTCCTTTCCAGTGTTCCCATTTGCCGAGTCTAGGTCCGAAGGAACATTATGTTCTTGCCAAAAGGTTGAATTTGTGTTTGAACTGCGTCAGTTCATTACATCAAGTTAGAAACTAGAACTCCAAATTCATGTGTCGTCACTATGGTGCTAGGCATCACACATTACTACACTTCGCTAAAGCAAAGGATGCATCAACCCCGTAAATAGATGACCCCTCAGATATCATAACTGAAGAACCTAAAGGAGATGGTCAAACTAAAATTGTGTCCACACTTGCAGTTCATACCACCATGACAGCTGCCACAAGTTTGCCACCTTTTTTTCCATTAGGAATTTCTCCGATATTTCCCTGATTTCCAGACAAACAAATCTTTTCCCAGACCTTTTTCTAGCATTATTTTTCTATAAGGATTGGCACCTTTCCATTATAACACACTTTTACACCAAAATACTTCTCTGATCTTACAAAATTGCTCTCCACATAGATTGAAAAGAAAAATCCCTAAGCATTAATCCACAATCTTTAAAACAATTTCATATGATTCTAGCAGCGGTGCACAATTGATGACAGAACTGCCAAATATATCATGCATATCACAGAATTCCCTGATATTTAGCTAACTTGTTTGAAATTCCCCGACTTCCTTGACAGTTTTCCAATTCCTTGACATTTTGTTTTCCATACCTGTGGCAACCCTGTACCAACACTGTTTTGCTTTCTACTGCGCTATTAGAAATCCAGGAAGCATTTAGAGCTCCCCAACAAGTTTGCGCCCTCCTAGACGTAGTCAAGATAGCTTCATAACAGAGGCCTGCCTACAGCGATTGGAACTACCCGACAGAAGATTTAGTTCCCAAACCATGGATTATCGAATGTCCTAGTCAGTGTTTCTAAGTAGACCACAACTTGTCTACTTAGGCCTTCAGGACAAACCTTGCCATCATTCAGTCTGGGCACCTTTGTTCTATCACGCATTTCAAGTGATCTCCCTAGTACTCTGCTATTCTCTAGCATTTATGAGGCTGTAACTGATCTGAAACTTGCAGATTCTTCTTTGCCTCTCCACGCCCAGTCAACTTGCTGATAGGTGCCGAGTTGTTTCCGCACTAGCTGACTGGACGCAAAAGGGATGGAAACAAGGAAATGCCCACCATGTTGGAGCCTGTGTGTGCATGGATCCTAATGGGAAGGGTTAAAACTGCTGTTCCATCACAACCAATAACCTAATGTTGTATTTCATTGTTTACTTTGTCCCCATCGCTTGAATATGTTGTCAAACGGTTCTGAGAATTACAAGACGTCCCTCAGAAAACACACCACTCTCCTCAGGAAAAACTCTGTGAAGGCATGTTCGTAAACGCTCATACAAGAAACCAAACACAGGGCGCTACAGAGTTGCTTTACCCTTTTATCAACCAAGACCACAGTTAGGGGAATCTAAGAGCCAAGCTATAGATAAGCTTCACCATCTCAAGAGGCAACTGCAACTGAAACCTACAGTAAGAGCCCAGGATACAGAGTTTATGGAAGACTCTACCTGTCCTCTGGACATATGGAAAGGATTTCAGATGGAGAAATCTCTGTCATTGAGGCCTACTATATTCCTTACCACTTTGTGGTAAAACCTAATAGTACTACCACTAAGTATTGCTAGTGGTGTTCAACGCATCAGCAAGAACCACGAATGGTCAATCGCTCAATGACATAATTTTTAAAGGGTCAAAACTCCAAATCAGCATTGTTGATGTGTTGCCCCAGTTTCGTCTGTTACCCTATTATGTTCACTGCAGATATTAAACAGATGTATCGGCAGATATCCATTCATCTTAGTGACAGAGATTATCAGAGAATTGTGTGGAGGTTCTCGGATGATGAACCCATTACTGAATAAGACTGAATACAGTGACATAATGGCCGTCATCTGCACCAGCACCATATTTGGCCATACCCAATCTCCATCAACTCGCAGAAGATAAGAGCAGATTTCCTGTTGGAGTGAAGATCTTATTGTCAGACATGTATGTGGATGATATAACCACTGGAGATTGCAGTGTTGCGGCTGCACTCGATCTACAGCAGGAGCTCACAGCATTACTGAAGGTTGGTGGGTTTCAATTGAGAAAATTTATGAGCAATTATGCTGCCTTGTTGGATTGGCTCCCATTGGAGGACATTCGTGCACCATCATCTCATTCGTTCAATCTTGACTATGACTTGGTTTTTAAGGTCGTAGACCTGCAATAGAACCCTGCTACTGACACGTTCTCGTATGTAATCTATCCCAACTCCAATTTGCCCACAAAACACATCATCCTGTCAGACTTGGCTCGAGTGTTTGACGCCTACTTGGTTGGCTAGCTCCATTAACTTTGTTTCATAAACACTTAATTCAGATATTGTGGCTGAACGGTGTGGACTGGATGGTGAACCCGCAAGCATTGAAAGACTGACAACTTCTGTTCAGTATTTCGGCTACTACAGCTCATTCCCAACTGTTTTATTTTTGTTATGATCACATAATTTACTAGTTAGGGTTCTGTTTTTCTGTTTTATTTTATTGGTGGGGTGAGGCACTATATTTTAACGTCTTTCATGAGACGTGATTTTTTTGTGGTTCTTCTTATGAGAGTGGCAATTGCGAGTTATTGTTTTGATGAAGCAGTGGAAAATTTTGTTTGTACGGAAATATCATTCAATGTACTATCACTCAAAAGTTTTAACTTCATTGAAGAACTAAATGCGATAAATGTGTCGCTGTTTGCACAGATGCGAAAAATGCTCAACAGATAAATATCATTGCATTTTTTATCTAATGAACTACACTAAAAGAGTGCTTATTTAGGCCACATACATTTGAAAACACTGCACAAGAACAATACACAATAATTATGTCACTGGTAATACAGATGTACGAAATGCACAATGTAAACATGTTCAGTAAATTTAACGTCTACGTAAAAATCGTAGAGTTTTAATCAAATGAAAGTTTAAATACATTTCAATGATTCTAACGACAATTTATGAAAACTATTATTTACAAAACACACACACTTACTGTACACTTCGTAATTCCTAAACACGTGCCGAACTTTGGATGACAAAGTCACTAAAATCACTTGTTGGCTGCCGGCACGAAATAAATTATTTGCCTACTTATGCAATTAACAAAACACTATTTCTTGAAACCAACAAATTCAAACTTCACAACGTAAATAATTTTTTGCAAGCATCTCGCGATGGTCACAGAAAATGGCGGGCCACAGCACACAATAATTTACAAAGGGCAGACACGTGTCGATAATTCATTTCACTGAGGAGATTTATAAAAAGGCACCTACGACGAACTACACATAATGTAATAGATAAATTCAAAAATAATTAACTGCATATATAATATTCTGACATCACCAGCAAGGAATTCTCGCATATAGATAAATTATGAAGGAAGAAAGAGCACAATGGCAACGGCTTTTCACCAGGCAGGTGGAGACCATAGACATCAGACTCAACGGAGATTGGTGGAGACCTTTCACATAACCGTGATGTTTGCATGCTCTACCATAATATTTCTAAATATTTTTAAAGCCCTAGCTCTATAACTCAGAAAAATTGTGTAGTATTAGTCTGAGCGTAATTTTAACCATAAATGTTGTAATTATCATTAATTTTCCACATCATAATTTTTAATTTGGAGTACTATATTCTTTTACAATCATCGCAAAGAGTGCCAACATGATAACACGCATCCTGCAACAACCATCAGCTGACACAGTACTTTGCAAATGGGGACATTCACTGTTTGCATGCTGTGTAGGTTGGTCTCAACATCTGTCAAATTTTGTTGAAGTTATATGAAAGAGTACATCCGCGTAACAGCATATGTTATACGTTTTATTCACAATCGTAGAGCGCCACAAATCCAGGCCACTGATGTTTTACTACCCCATGAACTATACAAAGGCTTAAACATTTGGCTGAGGTTATGTCCACGCTTCTCGCTGAAGCTGATATTAATGCTCTAAAGAAGCAGAAGCATGTATCACCTCAGATCCGGAAATTGGTTTCATTTATTGATCCCTGTGGAGTGGTTAGAGTGGGCGGTACTCTCAAACTTAACATTTTAGCAAAAGCACCCAGCTTTACTACCCAAATTGCACTGTTTTACAGACTTAGTAATCAGTCATTATCATGAAGTCTGTCAGAATCCTGGTGTTCAAACCCTTCACAGTATCCTTTTTCTTCTTCTACACTTCATGGATTAGACCACTCCCTGTTCCGGCTTCAAACATTGTTACATCTTCTTCTTGGTCAACAAACATCCCTCTTTCCTCTAGGATTATAGTGTGTTATCTCCTTCTAAGATCTCTCATCCATTACTTAAGATCTACTTACATGCACGTTGTGTATTCTTCCGCCTTATGTAAAATTACCATCGTCATGGGCCTCATCACTTTATTCATGTGTTGGTCAAGTGAAACTGTAGAAATATAAAGAAAATTAAATATTTTAAAACCTGCTCATTTTTACACTTTGATGCATAAAAAAAATGGAAAAAAAAAAAAAAAATGGGAAAAAAAAAAAAAAAAAAAACCAACAGAAACAATTTAACTTATCACAAATGTTTACCTATCACTTTTTATTTGACGTTAAGATATGGAACTACTTTCACCCCATCGTTACCAACTTTACTGGGCATATGTCATTCAGAGTGTTCGTTAAAATATATGCAAGCAGTGGCAGTGACATTTTTTTAAGGTTGATTCCAAAAGTGCTCACTTTATCGTGAAAAGTCTTTACATCCTTTAACCCCCCTCAAAAATTTCATTTCAGTGGCTTGTATTTTAGACCTCTCCTTGAGAGTGGGAACCCAGTTTTCACAGCCATAAGTAAGAACAGGTACAACCATTGTATTGTAGAATTTTAGCATAGTATATTTTCTTTCTTGTCTTATTTTTTAATGTCCTTTGTATTGTTCCGCATATATATTCAAATTTATGTTATTTGTTGTCAATGTCATGATCTCTATCATAGCCAATGTGACAATCTAAATAGTTGAAATACAAAACCTGTTGTATGAGTAAATCATCTATACATATTTTTGTCCTAACTGTATTTTTTTCCTTTGAATGCCATAACCATTGTCTTCTTTCTTTGAAATTTCCATATTGTAATTCTTACACAACTGATTTAAATGGTGTAGAGATGTTAGAAGGTCATTTTCATTATCCTGTATTATAGGTTGTTCACCTGCAAACAGTAATGTATTGACGTATCCATTGAGATTTCTAATTCCTGAAGTTATTATCAACATCCAGTAATTTAAGATACTATTCATATAGATGTTAAATAATAAGCTACAACCTTGTTTCATGCCTTGGCTTGTTTCTATTGATCAAGATTGATGGGAGTCTCCTAACTTCATGCATACCTTTGGTCCACTATATAGGCTTCTAATGACATTAGATGAGGAGAGTGGCCTTTCTGCTTCATTATAGTCTACATTGTGAATCAACTCTATTGAATGCTTTTTCAAAGTCAGCAAATGTGATACGAGTCTCAAGATTAAATTCTTGATGTTTTTCAATTATCTGTTTCAAAATAAAAACATTGTCTATACAAGATCATCCCTTCCTAAAACTATTTTGTATGTCAAGTAACATAACGTCTACAATTTTCTTCAAAGTATCCTCAGGACACAATTATGGATACTTGCAGACAGATCTGCCATTTGTCGCTGTCTTCGTTACTGCTTTAAAATTAAGACAAGACATGCTTCTTCGGCATCATTAATGGGAGACCTTCCTGCCATGAGGATTTAACAGGTGAAACCCTTTGTAAAGGCCGGAGGTGGACTATGCTGGTCCGTTTACTATCAAGCTAGCCCAAGTTCATCACCCAGCATTGCTAAAAGCTTATCTTTGCATATTTGTTTGTTGTGTAACAAAAGTAGTGCACCTTGAGTTGACATCTGATCTTTCCACCTATGTATTTCTAGATGCATACAAACGCTTTCATGCCCGTCGCAGCAGGTCATCTGACATCCCTATATAGCGACTGTGGAACCAACTTTGTGGGTGCTAATAACCATATGAATGAGCTGAAACAGCAACTTGCTTCTCCCAACCACCAACAGACCATGGCAAGCGCCTTGTCCACCCTCGGGTTAACTTGGCATTTTAATCCCCTCACAGCGCCTCACTTTCGCGGATTATGGGAAACCTGAGTTAAGTCGGTCAAGTCCGATACAAGGCGTGTTATTGGAGAGCAAGTCCTCACGAGGAACTAAATATCATTCTTGTGCAGATCAAAGTCAACTGAGCTCGGACCTGAATGAGTTTTCTACGCATACTCCTGGTCATTTTTTTAACCCTTAAGCCACTTGTCACAGTTCCAGAGCCAAACCTAGAAGACGTCCAGCTGAATCTTTTACATTGTTGGCCGCTCATGGACAAGCTTCAGTAAGATTTCTGGAAACGCTGGCATCAGGACTATCTTCGCACCTTACAGCAGTGCCCAAAGTGGCAGGAAGAAAATCAACCTCTTCACCCTCAGCAGTTTGTATTAGTGAAAGAGAACAGGCTTCCTGTGCTACAGTGGTGCTTAGGACGCATCATTGACCTACACCCTCATCGTGATAAAGTGCCTAGAGTAGTCACTGTCCACATAGTGAATGGAACCATTAAACGTCCCGCCATTAAACTGTGCCCACTGCCCTTTAAGGGATCAGATTAATATTAAGTGGCAGGAATGTTTGGTGATGTGTGTATAGAAGTCTCTGTAAATTTTACTGTGTACAGGTTTGAAATTCCTGCCATTGCCATTGGCGACGCGCTAGTGGTGATTCTAGGAACTAGCCGATTAAGACAGTCAGTTGTTTGCAGATTGTTCAGAGAAAATTATGTTCATTATTGCCAGCCAGATTTTATATCAACAAACTTTCGTGATATACAGTCCATCAAGAGGTTCAACGCATCATGATGAACATAGATTTAGATTATTAAATTTTTCAACATATTTTAAACCACAGATGTCTATCATCTTACTGCGATAATAAAAGAAAAATATTTATGTCCACAAAAAATTTCCACTAGCAATGAATAGCACTACCTTCCTTGTAAACTTGTAATGAACAACACGGATTACCCAAAACTACGAATGCAACGAATGCAACTAAGGTTAGCTTGACGTTCGACTAATTTTTGGGGTAAGCTGCACATTCAGTTATTTGGATTTTATACTCTTTTGAGTATGACTTTATTAGTCTACTAAAATTTTGTCACTCATTGTAACAACCCCACATGTACAAGTATTTTACAGACCCTTCCCAAAACTGCTCGGGATACACTCTTGCCTTCAGTTCAACAAGCATTCTCATCCTCATGTGTCTGCTACGAAAGAAACGCTTGACAATTCTGCCAGCTCCTCCCCTATGTCCTGAGAGCAGACCTATTGGCAACATAGGCTACTTGCAGCTGTGCGTCACCATCTCAATTCAAACAAGGGGAGTCAGCCTGTCTGATGGGGTAAGAGAGAAGCATTTGTACAAAGTCCAAATAGTTTGCCTCATTGCTACAAGTGAGATGCACTGTATCTTCCAACAGAAAAATTATTTGAATTGTATAAACATTATTCAGAAAATTTTCAGCACATAATATGTGGAACTAAACTTTAATACCATTACAGATATATATCATTTAGAGTTTTGGCTATGCCATGTTACAAAGCTTTCCTTTCATTTTGATACAAACCATATTTTAATTTATTATTAAAATGTTGTGTTTATCAGCATTTTTTTAATAAACAAAAAACACTTATTTGATTATTAATTTACCATTTTTAATGATTGCCTGTAAAAACTCAATGCAATAATGCATTCTGTATACTTTAATCTCTTAATTAGAGCTGGGCGGGATCCAGACATTTCTGGAAAAATTCGGAAAATATATTTTCCCAAAAGGTCGGGCGAAAAATAATTTTCCCATAAATTTTTTGGAATAAAAATAATTTAGGCTATTTTACTCTTATTTCTGGGTTCAACATCACACATGTAAGAGTAGGCCTTCATGGCTCTAATCTTGCCAGCATTAGTAAATAATAAATACAAGTCAACATACCTATGAGTATTAATGGTTTCATATAAACATAATGCATACGAATTTTGCCACCAGCCGTCATATGTAAACAAACTTTGGTGTGCCTTCCTAAAATAAATAACTGCCCATTCCATATATTAAATGATATTTTTGTTGCGCAAATGGTACTTTTTCTGCCGTCCATCGCTTTACAAGTGAAAAACTTGTTTTAGAAACATGATGTAGGCCCTATATATTTTAAAAATAAAAGTTTTTATTGATATAATGGCATTCAGTCGCGCGAGAATAAACACTTTCCTCTGCACGTATTTTAATAGCTGATTTATGCACACTGCTCACAAGCATTAAGAAAGTAATATTTAGAGTTTTAAGCCCATGTTGTGCAAGAATCAAGATAACTAATGAAATGAGTATTTTATTTTCATGCACACTGAACTGTTTACTTTCGCGAACTTCTTAGAAAAGCTACCTAATAATTCCATTGCGGGCCGAAAGGCATATCATACGTATAGGCTACATGTGAAATCACATTTAAATTGGCGGGGATGCAAATGTATTTCCACGTAAGCTCATAAAAATCTGAATGAACGTGCATTTCTACGGCCACATGCTTCTTGTTCTTGAAGGTTATACAGCAGAACAGTTGCCGAAAGCGACACATCTTCATCTAAGGTAGTATGTTATTGGCCAGCACGTCACGTGATGTAGAATGTCGCCCAATGATAGTCGTCGTTAGGAACAGTACTGCTCGTGTTTTTATTTTGCTAATCATCTGTACATGGGATTGCATGATGTAAAACAAATTTTTATTTGATGTAATTTTTTATTAATAAACTTGTAGTTTTAAATGAAAGATTAAATACTGTATAATTTGAAGTGCAGTAACATATCTATGGGCGCTTTACAAGCCAATAGTAATGCACAATATTTCCTATAGCGAGAGCTACTATCGCATTACTATTACAGTGTAAACTGCAAAATAGTTACTGTACGATAGCACTATCGCGATATCAGCTTGAGCTAGATAGTGACAGTAACTATCATGGCAGAACGTGCAACTGTCGTATTGTATACCATGTAGCATCACTATCTAACATAATAAACTGGGTCACAATTTGTACAAGTGTTCACTTTGACAGTAACACTGCAGAAATATATATGGATTCTGGGTAATTCTTAAGAATAGGGGCTTTTTCAAAAATCGGAAAAATTACAACTGGATATGTTAGATATAATTATTAGTAATCATAATTACTTGGAATTTTGGAGGGGTTTCAAGTAGTTTTTTTGTAAAAAAATAAAATGTGATAGTGAAGAGAGTTACCAAGATTGCTGTTTTTATGCTATAAAATACGTTTTGGTAGTACATTAATCTTAAGTTTTTATTTTTACATTTTGTTAATTTTCTAGTGCAATGACAAATTCCCAATCCTGTCCCGTTTCCCGCAAGGAATTACTTTCCCGTTCAAAATTTTTCCGAGCCCAAATCATCTATCCCGTATTATATTATTAATATAATTAATGTCGTCAAGAAATCTTTTTCCTTTCTTCATGCTAGAGTTGCAAAACACAGTGAAAATTAATTTCAAAAGTAAAAAAATTTATATTACAAATTTTTTTAATGTATGATTAAGTTACATACACAGTTGTTTTTGATGTTGGAACCAATACAATGAATTCCAAACTTTATTCATGCATAGTTAATTTATAGATTAATACCTTTTAAGGCCCTGGCACAATGTGAATGTTTGTTGGTTGGCGATTGGTGGTTGATGATGGTTGATGGGTAATGGTGGTTGGCTGATGGTTGGTATGATGTTGGCGGTCGGCAGGTGGCGATGGCCGATGTCGGCAGGTCTTATTGTTGTTGGCCGTCGGATGGTGGTGCAATGTGTTCCAGTGCACAACAATCAGCGTAAGCATTAAAGTAAATTGTTTCATTGCTGTGCCAACAGATAGCAGCAAATACTTAAGAAAGGCCTATCAATTATTTTAAATGGCTATTGTTGGAATATGAATTTCCAAAATTTGGCGGGCAAGACTTAACGTCATATTAAATCTTTTATCAGTTATTTCCTCATGCTAAAAATTAAATATACTGAATTAATTTTATAAAAACATTTATACTCAACAGCTTCATAAAAGTCTGCAAATACAATACTTCTATGATTTGCTTTAGTTTTTATGTTATGAAACATGGAATTTTTAGTATAACACACTGCTGGTAACTGGGTAACCGCATGTATTATTAGCTTATATAAATACTTTGATTTTCACAATTAGTTTATACCATTTCAAAGTTTTTCCACTGTCACTCATTCTGAACTTAGAGAATACATTCTGATTGGTTGGTTGGTAAGGAAAACTTCAATGTATTCCACCCTTCCACAACACCAACTATCTGCCATAAGTTCAAATGATGTTAAGACCAACCATCAAAGCAAACGTGCATCAACATATAAAAAAAACAGTTGTTCCCATGATGGCAGGTGAAAACTGTGATGAACTCTCAAACATTATGTGGTCTTCTGGTACTTTATCAGTACATATATTAATAAATTATGAAAAACCCAATAAAGTGGCATGATATAAAGGAAATGTCAGAATTTGTGAAAATAACACATAATTTTATAAATTCCATGAATTATAACTAAAAGTAAAAATTTTCTATTTTTCATATCAATTCTGTACTATCAAGTTTCCTAAAGTTTCAAGCCTCTTTCCATAATTATATTCTATTCACGACTGATGTGGTATGGACACAAATAAAATTATTTTAAATAGGTAAACTGGACATGCGTTTATTGTTGGTTAAACCTAAATTGAATATAATATGAGATCAGCATCATTACAATTGTGAAATAAATTACAGTTGGCTAAACCTAAATGGAATATAATATAATGAAGTCAGATATCATACAAGTCATGAAATGAATAACACTGAAAGCACATTTTGTCAGGCTGAGGGTTCAATATAGTCAATCCTGGAAAGGAACACAATAACTTCAAAGCATTTGCTACTTGCAATCATGTTTTTAAACAAAAGTGACCTTCAAATTCATGCAGAAAACTGAAAACAGTAATTAAAGTCATATGGAGTACTAACGTGTTCTCTCGCCAGCTGTTTCAGAGACTCTGACAGTTCTTCCATCATCTTTTCTTTCTGCAAAATCGCTGCCTCTTCCATCTCCCTTTGCATGCTCTTGAGGTCCTGGTTTTGCTCTTTCACAACACACTCTCGGGTCGTCACATCTCCAGCAACAGCTTCACCCTTCGAAACACTGTCCACCCACTGCAGTTCGACTTGCTTTGTCTCCACATCCTCAATCTCAGGAACCTGCTCCTTCACAGCATCCTCACACAGCAACCTGCTCACCACTGCTCCTGCACATTTTTCTTCAACACTTTCCTCAGATAGTTGCGAAGTGTCATCAAAAATATTTGAAGTAATCTTATTCTTCATCCCTTCTTTCGGAAAGTATATTTCTGACAGCTTACCAGGAATCCTCGAACTGTTTGAAGCATCTACTTTTTGAAAAAGTAATCCCACTCTCTCTTCTGCAGACCTTTCCCTAGATATCTGAGTTTCAATTCTATCATCTGCAGGAAAAATGTTATCGACAACTTTAGGGGACATCTCATCACGATCAGATCCATCGGATGCATCTTGAATCACAGCTGTAAAAGACAAAAGTATAAATATTAAATTCACATTTTTTTACAACTCAACAGACAAACCATTACTAAATGAACTAATTAAATATTACAGTATGAAAATAATCACTACATTTTTGTCATTTCCCTTTCCTCCATACCTTTAATCATTTTCAGTAAATTTTACCCAAAAAGGGTGAGGATGGAAAGGGGAAATACATGTATTTATTAGAGAAATTATTTAATGTACACAGATAGCACTTGTTTTTGACACAAGATAAATGGAAACATGTTGAAAATAATAACATGCAACAAGATTTGGAATTACAACCCATAAAACCACAATGATAATACCATAACATGCAAACAAGTCAGCCTGACCTTGACAGATACAGTTGGGTCATAGGTACCCAAACACTTCTGAAATAAAATTCCCATCCCTTCCTTTCACAAGTAGGAAAGAAGGAAAATTCATTAGCAATCTTTTGACCTCTTTAGACAATATGTTTCAAGACAAAAATGAAAATATTTGTGTGCATTTGAACTTTTAACAAGAAGTTACTGATATAACTAATAAGCCTACTTTCCTCAAAATGAGTGCAATTCATTTTTAAATAAGTTCTTAAAAGCTCAGTTGGTAGGTAAGACTTGTCTCAAAAGAAATATCATTAGAGATAAAACCAGAAACAAATGAAACAGAAGAGAGACAATTACACACACAAGTGCCTTACCTGAGACTCGAACCCAGAAAATCTCTTACAATAAGCTAGTGTGCAATAAATTGCATTACAGCGGTCAAATTTCATCATCAACTTCAAATTTAATCCATCTAATGATTTAAATGATAGGATTTCTGACCTCAAATATTTACAGGGTCATCATTTTGAAAATAAGTGAAAATCAGTTCATTGGTCCCCGAGATATTACATATAACCAGCCACCATATTTTTCATGGAGGAGAAAAAAGTTATGTATTAACACATTCAATGATTGTATGCTGCAAGTACACAAAGTAAAGCTAAAATTGATTACATAGTTGTATAGTTCTGGGAGACTAAGCTAAAATCATTTTATAGCCACCACTCTGAAAATTAAGCGTCTGTAACGCACAAAAATTCATATAATTATATGGCCTACCACAATATAACTACTTCACCAAATTTGGTAAGAATGTGTAGATTGTTTCAAGATATGACATAAAAACTCAATTTTTATTGTGGGGCTAACTTACAAAATGACAGATTTGAGGCTCTGTATAGACAAATTTGATGGTTGTAAATGATACTGCCAGCATACAAAGTGAAGTCGGAATAAGTTTCATTAATAAATTATACTGAGCTAAAATATTTATATAGCCACAATTTTGAAAATAAGTCCCTCACTTGAAATTGTTTACCAAATTTGGTATGAATCTGTCAATTTTTTCCAGAGATATTGCATAAAAACTTTATTTTTTCATGTTGCATGTCCTACAAAATGACGGACAAAAGATGCTCCGTGTAGACGCATTTGATATTTGTAATATATAATAACATACAAAATTATGTTGGAATTGGTTACATAGTTTAGACAATATAACATTCCAAGCTTAAATTATTACATGACCGCCATTTTGAAAATAAGTGCCTGAAATACCTGAAACATACCATTTAACATAATCTGTACTGTACTGTTCGCCAAATTTAGTAGGAATCAATCCATTGTTTACCGAGATATGACATAAGAACTTTATTTATTCCTGTGGTGCTTTCTTACAAAATGTTTGACGAAAGTGGCTATGTGTAGGCAAATACAATGATTATAATAGATACTTTCAGCATACAAAATTTGGTCGAAATTGGTTACATGGTATAGTAGATATACCAAATAAACCATAAATATTTGTATAGCCGCCATTTTGAAAATAAATACTGTATCAAGTTCAATCACATTAACCAGACCTGTCATAGTATTACCCACCTACCAAATTGGGTGTGAATTGCTTTGATAGTTTTTGAGATATAATGTAAATCTATACTGTTTCATTCAATGCCATCTTTCAAAATGGCGGACTAAAATATCCATTTCAAAATTTAATGCTTATACAATGCTGTGCCTGTATACAAAATTTGGTTTAAATTGCTTCAGTAGTTCCTGAGAAATAAAATGTTGCTGCCATTTTGAAAGCCTGGCATGGTTGAAAATTATAAATTTCAGGTGTCTTTACTAAGACCTATAATACCCAGTTTCACATGTTCCAAATTGAAGAAAAAAGAAAGGGGGGGAGGGGAAATTGGTGCAGACACACAGAGAGGCAGGAAAGTGATGCAACAAGCCCTTCTTTCCTTTGGATAGTAGTCTGAAAATTGGATATTACATAAAACAACCATATTTTTCATGGAGGAACCAGTATCAAGTATCGCATGAGAATATAGAAAGTTACTGAATTTTAAAACTTATTTTCTCGTATCACAAAATATGGTACCAGCATACGATAACTTTTGGAATGAGTATGATAAATTAGAAAAGTGTACTATAACATTCAGAATTTGTACAAATGTACCACAATATAACATATTTTATTCATAGCATAATATTCACACAACTGTGAGCTCCTTGAGGTGTTTTTAGGCAACTCATACATTCCATAATTATGATTTTTGACATTTACTTTTAGGGTGCATAATTGAAGTACAATAAAAACAGGTTGAGAGTTGCGAGCAAGTGCAGACAGACACAAGTGAGCCACTTGAGGAGTTACTGTACATCCAATATATACCACAATTATAAGCTGCACTAAAATTTTTCATTTAATTCCTTTTAATCCCATTAATCACTTATGGTATATATTTCAGGAACAATAATAGAAGGTAGAGCATTGCGAGCAAGCACTAATATACATGAGCGAGCAAATTGAGTAGTTATTGTACATCCCACACATACCATAACTATCTGATGCAACTACACTATTAAATATACACAAAAATAAATACCAAAATTATATGATACACCTGTCATGGCCTAGCCCGCATATTCCACGGACTAGGCCAAGATGGGTGTATCAGATAATTATATTTATTTAACAGTGCATTAATTTCCTTGTAGTTGCAAAATAAAATTTAAACAACTGCAGAATTGCAAAATAAGCGTGTACTGAGCTATCATATTCTATAGAAAAAATAACGCGATGGGTGGAGCGGTGGGCTGATCGAGATGTCCAGCCTCGTCATGGTGTACAGTCCAGAAGGGGTCAAGCCATCAGTATCAGTCCTATTATTACAACCACCGAAAATAAAAACATGGTGGATGGAGTGAGTTGCCTGATCTGGGTGTAGCCTATTCATCGATTGTGTTACTAATGGTTGGGCTCTACCTTGTGTGTGCACCAGGTACATTTGCGTACCTGGTCCAGAGGTTGGGTGGCCATCTAATGGGTTTGTATTGCTGCATACGTACACCCTGTTAAGGTAGCCCGCAGTCTTACACTATTTCGGCAAAGAGGTATCCAAGTCGTCGTCTTGTTCTTTATGACATCTACGGGGATGGAAGTCATAGTCACCCTAGAAATAAGTACTCAGAGGTAAGGTAAGATCATGTGTTTATTCCCCTGAGGAATAGACATGGTGGCCAATACTAACTCCTAGTTATCAATGAACTGCAACAGAAGTAAACTGAGATAATCCAGGTGAAGGGGACCCGGACTAATCTAAATAAGAGAAGATACGGCTAGGTAGTTATGACATCAACTGACCCTAACTAATTCCATGCTGTTGTCCACAAGACACTTCGGTGTAACTACCACAGCGGTAGTGAATGTATAGGCTGCTCACAGTAAATTGAGCACTTTTGAAAGCCCTACTCAAGATCTACTTTTATACACGTTGTGTATTCTTCCGCCTTATGTAAAATTAACATCGCAGTGCCCTTCATCATTTTATAATTGCATCGGTCAAATTAAATTGTGAAATAATTAAGAAGATAAATATTTTACAAATCTGCTCATTTTTACTCTTCGATGCATTAAAAACAGAAAGCGAAAGAAATATTGTATTTACTCGTATACAGCGCGCACCATGATTTTTGCAACAAGTTCCAGTGAAAATTTTTTAAAAAATAAAATTGCACCAAAAATTTTTACCGCCCTATTAGTAAGTATGAAACAAATTATTCTTTTTTACAGTAATTTTTGGTGATTGTGAAATGTTTGGAAAATACTTTACATAAATAACTGAAGTACAAAAAGCCAAAATAAAATAAAAATCCGGAACCGTCTTGCTCCTACTACTCAACGTTTCCAGTTTAGTTTTTCTTTTCTCCACTTTCTTATTTTAGCAATACCCGGCTCTTTTACCGTGCTAGAATGTTACACTACCCTTATCACAAAAAAGAAGGGCCTCCTCATCCCTTCCCTCTCCCCTTTCCAGAAACATGGCTCGCTAGCCACTGCCATGGAAACAAAGAGGGATGGCGGAATTATCGACTGGGTGTTATAACAAGGGGGGAGGGGGTTGGCCATAAACACATGGCAGCTCTAGTTTTGTAGCATGACAGGATGCCATTAATTGATAGAAGGGGGGTGGGGTTTCGACCTACACCTAAATAAAGGTCGGGAGCAGGAGGGGGAGGGGGAGGGGGAGAGAGAGAGATGAAACACAGTCCTCCCACTTTCCTCAACCCCCCCCCCCCAGACAATTTATGGCTACCACTCCCCCTTCCACTTTTTATAGCATGCACCCCTGAAATTTTTTACTTTATTTTGGCAAAAAAAAAGGGCTAAGTTATCACAAATGGTTGCCTAACATGTTTTATTCAACGTTAAGATATGGAACTACTTTGCATCTATCATTACCAACTTTATTGGGTGAATGTACTCAGTGTGCACATTAAAATATATATATGCAGAGGCAGTGACTTTCTTCTAAGTTTCATTTCTAAAGTGCTCTAGCGTGAACAGCCTTTAAGATGGGGTGGTTGAAGACTTCTTTGGGGGTAGCTGGGCGAAGGTCTGGAAGATGTCTTGAAGGTAGCGGTGGTCCTTCATGAGGAAGGCGGCAAGCAGAGAGCTTCAGCAGACTAGGTGTGGAACGAGCTGCTGAGTAACAACTGACGTTTCGGTGCTCGCCTATATGGACAACCAGTTGTTGGTCCTTCGGCCGGTTGGGTATCTTCAGGCTGGAGCTCCTCCATTACTGGCGAAGACTGCATTTGCTCGGGGACGCTGGAAGTGCAGTTTTCCTCAAATGTGGGTTGCATCATTCCTGCAAGCATAGGTGCAGTGCTGGGCTGCTTCGTGGGCTTCTATCACATGTAGGGTTAACAGACACGTGACATCTGACATACTGGTGTAGATGGCCTTGACTGCTCTGTCCTCTGGTCCCATTTGTCTAGGGGTGAGCTGGTGGGCTGTGGAAACAAGTTGCCCTGGGATCAAACCCTGTTTAAGTTGATGTGACGTCATGTAAAGATGAGACAAAGTTGTATTTAGTAATAATGTTGGTATGTGTCACGCGTCAACATTAAAGAATGTATTTAAACTATAATTTAATTTAATCTTGTAAGTGTACATTTCATGAGAGAACCATACTTAAAATAAGAAAATTTGTAATCGGAATCGAAAAAGTAAGGAATTGACCCAGCCCTACTTTTGAAGAATAGAAGCAGTGCCAAAATAAAGTACCATAAAAATGTCATTGAAGATATGGTTTAAGTCAGTTTAAATAAAAGTGACATCAATAAAAAATACTGAATGTTCGGAAATTGTAAGACATAATTTTAGTGGTTATCAGGGCATCCAGCATTTTGATATAAAGAATACGTGTCTGTGGAAACATCCCGCTACTGAGCTACTGGGATGAACTATGCACTCATCATTTGAATTGGCACGCTGCCTGGGTCTCACATGTGCGGGCCGAGTGGAGTACACATGTGTGGGGCAGAGCGGGATGGAGCCAGCTTGCAGGACAGCAGACAGTCCCCAATTGTTATGCCACCTGTTATAAGTGATGAACTGAGCATTGTAATGTGGGCAAGTGATGTTATTGTGCCATATACATTTGCCGAATTAGCCAACGTGGTGTACGTTTACGGGGAGGCACGGAGTCTCAGTTGATGTATCACAAATTTACAAGTGTGTTACCCAGACAGGCAGCAGCTGAATAGGAAAATGTTTGTATTGACGTGTGACGGGCTGGATATAAGGCAAATATCTAGAAACTCTGGGGGTTTCTGATCGAAGAGATATCCAGGAGCTCCAGCCCGAAGATCCCCAACCGGCCGTCCATGTAGGTGAGAGCACAACCCCTGAAACACCAGTTGATACTCAGCATCTCGCTCCACCACCTCGTCTGCTGGAATCTCTGCTGGCCGCCTTCCTCACAAAGAACCACTGTTACCTTCAAGAGATCTTCCAGACCATCGCCCAGTGACTCCCTCAAGATGTATTCAACCACCCTTCTTACACTACTACCATTGTGGTAGTGACACCTGAGTCCCTTGTGAACAACAGCATAGAATCAGTTAGGGTCAGTTTATATTTTAGCTACCTAGCCGTATCTTCTCTTGTTTAGATTATACCCATGTCCCCTTCTCCTGAATTACCTCAGTTTACTTCTGTTACAGTTCATTGATAACTAGAAGTTAATATGGGCCACCATGTCTTCCCTCAGGGGAATAAACACATGATCTTACCTTATCTCTGAGTAATTACTTCTAGTGTGACTATGACTTCTATCCCAGTAGACGTTGAACCTACTAGGAAAAAGGAGACAGCGTCTTGGATACCTCTTTGCCGAAATAGTGTAGGACTGCGGGCTCTCATAACAGGGCGCATGTATGTAACAATACAAACCCATTAGATGGCCACCCGCACTGTGGACCAGCTAGCACAAAGATACCTAGTGCACATGCATGGCAGAGCTCCAACCGCTATTAACACAATCCACGAAGTGGCCATATGCTCTTCACCTATAGGAGTGGTGAAGGTGGAGAGCTAAGAGGGCAGTTACAGCCTCTGAACCTAGCCAATTGAACTGCAACCTAGTGCCAACTGCCCTTTGCACTCTATCCCAACGGGACTGAGCTCGAGCCAGCCGACAACTGGAGAGGTCTCACCTCCCAATTTCTCCATGCTCCCTCTTTCAGCCACCCCACAAGGCCGCCGGCAAGCCGCACCCGATTGTCGTAAACCTTCAACTTGGACTTCCAGCGCCTCTGGGTATTGCCAAACCATGCTTCCGGACCGGTACTGCCAAACCGTGCTTCCTGACCATGAGGACCAGCAGCCCACTGTGGGCACCTAAAAGCCTCGCCAGCCACAGTAACACCAACACCCAAGGACCTGGCCTTAGTTCCAGCCAGCAGCAGCAGCAGTTGAACCAGGATCCACCCCGGCCCCCTGCAGGTAAATGAGTGTCCATACCTACACCAACGGAGGTAACACTATGTTATAATCAATCTGGTAGCTCTCTGGTTCACTAGTATTCAGAGTACTGGAGTGTGAGCCAGTAATTATCTGGTTCAACAAAGCTTGAGAAGTAAGGCACGCCTCTCGCGTCGCCTCTGACGACTTCCAAAACCACTGTGTTGTTTGTGCATGGAGAAATGAAATATAGCAAAAATAAAAATACAGGAAGGCTGTCAACGTGGGTTGCATACAAGCAATCCTGGGCAGGGCGAAATTATACAATCATTCCCGCAGACCTGCCATTCACGATAGCAACCCAAGTAACATAATCTTGTGCCAGTTATCGGCAGCAGGTGCACTGGAATTTCAGGAATTAAGTCCAATTTCAGTCCCCGCCTCCTGAGGGATTCAGCACACTGCATGGCCAGATAAAGGCATGAACTAGGTTGGAATTAAATTAGCACTTAATAGAAACACAACACTAAATAAATAAACAACAATAATAAAAGTGGTACAGAATGTATGGACAGGCAAAGTAGAACACTTTGAAACAACATGGCGCATGCTGCTTATACAACTAATCAATTACAATTACGACTCATCGCCACTGTACCAACTTCTACTGCTACAGACGAGAGTGACACATTGCCTAACCTACAGGCAACAGAACTTATGAGTGAATTTTCTTTACCTGAAGGATACGCAACCCGGCACACCCCTCCCCCCCTCCTCACCGGCTGAAAGCCAACAAGCTGCCCAGACCTTGGGCAGAGTGCTACCGACAAGGCACAAACCAGAAACGGTAACCAGAGTCTTCCCACGCCAATCACGGCAGAATGACGTCATGCCCTCCCTGCAGCCCGTGTCGGCAGCCTACAAGATTCCACTACATAAGTTCGGATGCTGCCAGGCACGGGCAGTCATTCTTACGCATCCTCTCTCACGACATCCTGCACTGACTCAGTGTTAGGACCTACGGAGATCTTCAAAACTTCAAGTACGCCCCCAGCGGTTACTTACTACGTCTCGATGACCAATGAACACGAACATGGGTATTCAACTTAACTTTGTCTCCTCTAAACAACTTTTACTTAGCAGATTAACTTGAACCAATTTGTATTCGTCGAGAACCAGCTATTCCCCTTTTAAATTAGAACCAGGTCGCCTACACCTGGAACCGCAGTTACCTTCATCTCTCCACAGTTTGGTATGAGGTAGCACCGTTCACGTGTTTATTGTATATTCAATGAACACTCATTGTTCTCTACCTTTCTGTTTTTCATTTCCAGGGAATTTGTTTGAATTAGCGGTTGGAGACAGAATACGCCATGCACTGCCAACAGGAACTGGGACATTTGTCTAAACTGAGCTGGCCTGACTGTGGAACCCTTTCAGGTGTCTGCACATCAGAAGACATACATATTAGATGGCTACCTGTTTCTTCCCAGTCACATATTAGCACTACGTCAGTGCTCGTGGGGGAGAAAAAGGGATGCCACAACCACTAGAAACACTTTCACACAGGGAGGGGCGACAGAGAGGTTATTTATCACTATTCGCACAAAGTCAGTGCGCGGTGACCGTAGACTGAAGTTTTGCCATTCAACCCAGTGCGAACGCACAATCAGTAGAGATTTGGCGGTCCCCATGGCTCCGCATCCCTGATCAGTCCGCATACTATGGAGGATCAGTGGGGACTCTTATTAAGCTCGTGCCGGCAAGTCACTATTGGGTTACACTGTCAACCCTGTTTAAGTGCATCACGTAGGCTGTAAGAACTGTTTTCCCTATGCCTCACAAGAAGAGGAGTGATAGAAAACGTAGGAAACAATACCTGGCTCACTCTGCTCCGAAAATGTGGATCGCACTACCACATTCTATGCAGGAAAGGCAGGTGGAACGGAACCCCGCCTCCAAACTTAGGCATCAGGCAGTCTTGCCTGGTCCAGTTCTGGTAATTAACTCCCTACCATGTATCCGCATACATCTTACCTGTCACCTTGTGGTAAAAGGGTTTCAGACCAGTACCAAAGTGCTACTCAGCTTGGACAACCTCAACTTCTCTACCAATGAAGCACACCTGTGGAATCTCCAATCCGGCATAGACCGAAAATTCACCGCATCTAGATGAAACTACCCCGACCACAATACCCAAGAAAGTGGAGTAAGTAAGTGTTAACCAACACCCCACGCCTCATACCGACTATCTAAACCAAACTACCCCACTTTTAGTCTAGGGGACAAAATCCTTTACCAATGTGCCAAGTCAGTCTAATGAAGAACGCGTCAAGATATTTTCTGGCGCCAAACATCCGACGTCAGACGAATAGCTGTGCGCAGTAAACGGCACGAACTAGACCAACCATACCCCGAGAACTAAGGGTCGAAACAATCAGTCAAGCGGACTTTGGGGAGTCCCCAAAACACCCCGTGGCGCCCTTAACTGCTATCATGTCAGACTCCGAGGTCAATGCTACTACCGGCGAAAACCTCAACAACGAGCACGATGTATCCAACGTACAGTGTAGCCATACCGACAGCCCAAACCATGGCACACTAAGAATAGAATGCACCTACTGTACTACACTCTTTCATTATGGCTGCATAGGCTGGTCTGAAGAGGCCCGGGACACAGACGGATTAGAGTACCGTTGTACCGCTCGCTAACAACCCACGAGTTTCTGAAATGAAGTAATGTGTCCCTGCCGAGGCATAAACCGCATCAGATGCACGATGTGCAGTGAACCCTATCACCACCTAAGTATAGGGTGGCCCGACGAACACGTATCTATACTCGGGATGGCCTACCAGTGCGAGAAATGCTGCAGAAAGCACATCTCACTCCCGCAGATCCAAGTTATCCCGGATATGGAGACGACGACATTCAGATAACCGACTTTGCAGGTCGCCCACACGAAGATCCCGTAGCATTCACGCAGGACTGCGAAAAAGAATTCAAAGAAACGGATCTGCCACCGAAACAATGGGTCGATAGTACCCAACTGCATTTGAAGGACCTCGCCCTCACATGGTCAGAAAGATACGGGGGATTATTAACGGACTGGAAGCAGTTCAGTAACCGGATAGCGGTGAAATTCACGACGCAGTTTTATAGCCAGACCCAGGTACTCGATGAAGAAGCAGAAAACTTCACACGAAGAAAGGAACAAATGTTTTGATGCGTGTTCCTCAGAGTAAATGAAGTTTGTTCCATTGGTTGAATGTTACTGCCAAATCTCAGGAATGTACTCCTGAAAGTTAGACCAACCACCACGGACGAATTAGTTGATCGAGCCCGAGAAGCTGAGCAAAACTTTGCAGCACAGGCGAGTCTCGAAAAACCAGTATCCACCAAGGTTCCCGAGGTACGAGCACCACTGGTTGTGTCCTATAAGGCACACCATCCTCAACCCCTCGCATAGCATTCGTACCCAAAAGCTGGTTCTTGTCCAGAGAACTACTGGAACAAGGACTGCCCTCGGAAACCAGAGGGGGCTGCCGTTCCTCCAAATATAGTTTACAAAACACTTTCAAATATCCCAACACAACCAGCTGGAAACCCAACTCCCGGAACCAAGTCAAGGAAACGCCGACCCCGGGGTACAAAACGGGCCTCACCCCTGGTTTACAAGGGCCCATCCTCCATGGATTATGTGAAGGAGTACCAATTCCCATAGCCCCACACATAAAAGTGGAGGTAAATAACAACCGGGAACTCACCTTACTTAACTCCGCAACCACCGGAAATTTTATCAGAAATAATCTGTTAACACCATACCAGCTTGCCGAAATAAGACTGCAAAGTAAGAATGACGCAACCAGAATCCACCTTGGACACAACCGGCTGCATTACTCTGAATATAAAAATTCAAAGTATTGCTACACCGAAAGAATTTATTGTCTCACCAACCATGTTCAAATTGGTAATACTAGGGTGCCTGTAGCTCATCTGCAATCAATGCATTTTAGAACACGGACAACGTAGAGCCTATCTGGGATCAAAACACAAGACATTCCGTCAATGCCCATCTACCCAACCCAATGAGCATTAACCACAAACTCGACGAACCAGAATTCTACCAATTAAAAGCAATACTAGATGAGCATGCCCAAGCATTCAGACCAGGAGGACTGCTACGAGAGACACATACCACACAACATGAAATATGGCCTACAACTGATTAATAGTCTACCGTCCATACCGAGTGTCAGGCCGCAGCCCTGACCTCATCATGAAGCAGGTAAATGTCATGATGGACCAGGGGATCGAGGAGTCATCGAATTCCCCATATAACTCAAACGTGGTCCTCATGCCTAAGACAGACGGGAAATTGTGATATTGAAAATATTACAAGTCGCTAAATGAAGTTATCCACCTGATCACTCCTCCAGCTATAGACTTGTCTCATACACTACGAGACATTGGCAAAGACAAAATATTCAGCACTCTCGACATGGAGTCTGGATATTGGCAGATTGCGGTCCACCCGGACAGTTGCAAATATAGAGCCTTTACAACACTCAAGGGTGAAACCCTTCAATTATGAGTCATGCTATTCAGCTTGAAAAACGCCCCAGCAACATTTCAATGATTAATGTCTGCTGAAGTATTAACAGGTTACATCAGCGAGTTCTGCTTCGCTTATCTCGACGATGTAATAATATATTCCAACAGTTGGGAGGAGACCCTAGGCCATCTGCAAAGAGTGTTGGAGAGACTCGAATTACATGGAATGACTTGCAAGCTGTCGAAAAGCTTCTTTGGCAAATTCTCAATTGATTATCTGGGACATTGCTTTTCACCTGAGGGAAACTTCCCGCACCACAGTTCTATACAAGCAACTGAAGAAATGGAAGAACCTTCAAATAAGCGACAACTACGACGGTACCTGGGTCTGTGTAATTGGCTACAAGACTTCGTTCCAAATATTTCAATATATATGGCACCACTACATCCACTCCTCGAGAAAGACTCGCATTGGCGATGGGGTCCTGAATGACAAGCGTTTTCCGTCTTTAAGAACAGCTTCAAGAAAATCCACCAACTCCATCTACCCCAAGGAGACAAACCCTTAATACTGCATACGGATGCGTGTCCGAACGGCCTGGTCACAGTACTGTACCAGCAAGGCAAAGGACATCCACATGTGATAGCATATACATCTACCCGCTTAAACGAAAAAGAGTAGGGCTACCACATCAATGAGTAGGAATGTTACTGAGTTTGACTTCGAGGTACAGCATTGGTCAGGAAAGGAGAAAGACCTGCCAGACGCACTGTCTCGATTCCAGACACTGGAAGAGAAAGCTGAGGAGGAAGAGAAGGAGAAATGTCCCCCCCCTCAGGGCGAAAGAAATCCAGAAGAGCAAATCTGTCTTCTTCAACTGCAAATAACCCGCCAAAAAATAACCTTAAACCAGCAGGAGGACCAGACATCCGTCGCCTACTACAGGAACAGCCCCAACAATTTGAACTGCTGTATGACGTTGTGTGGATATGTAGCGGACAGCCCAATATGCGTTGGAAAATCTGGGTTCCACCACAACTACGCGCCGATATATGCCGGCACCATCACGACCATCCCCAAGCTGGTCACCCGGGTACTCGGGAAACCCTGCTGGATATTACTACCAGTTATAATTGGGACAGGATACGCCGCGGTGTCCGGCAAAACAACAGCAAACTGCGTCACGTGCTGCAGCAGCAAAGAATACCCGGTTTCCCCTCCCAACCCCAAAACCACGAAGACCCAAGATGGCCTGAACCCACATCACTGCCGATCTGATGGACCTGTATCGACGTAGTACAAAAGGGAACCCGCTACCTGCTCATGGTAACAGATCAAATTTCAAAATGAATAGAGGCATTTCCTCTACCCAGCCAAGAAACCACCCCAATCGTGCGGAAAAAGGAGACTGAGATTTTCACATTATGGGGATATCCAAAGGCCATACTGACAGACAATTGAACACAGTTTACGAGCCATCAATGGCAAACCACCTGTCAGGACTTGGGGGTTAGTAACCTGGACTACCAATCGTTACCATCCCCAAGACAACCCCACTGAATGGAGGAACCAGATCAAGAAATGTCTCCATATCAGTGTGGGTAATGATCACAAACATTGAGATAAACACATCACTACCATACTGTGTACCATTCGACGCTGAACGAACGAAGCCGTCAACACTAGTCAGAGCATCCTACTCCTGGGAAAAACATTATGCAAACCAGGCGATTGGCAATAGGAAAGCGAGCCAACCGACATGCCTCAACCTGAAGACATCCGGCTAACAGCCTTGGTCCACACCACACTTGCCCAGAAGGCCCAAAATGCCAACATTCTCAAGAAATACCCCCAACCGTAAACAGGGGTAAGAGAATTTAACCTAGGGGAAGCCATCCTGCAAAGTCACCCTCTCAGCAAAGCCAGTAACCAATTCAGCGCTGGCCTTGCTGACAAGTAGGAGGGACCGCACCGTGTAGTAGGCAAGAGAGACGTCTACTGGGCCGAAAATATACAACGAATACGGAAAGCCATCCGAAATCAGATACGACCCTACCCAGGGAACTTGCCAACACTTGGAGACGATGATGCAGAAGGAGAAACACCTGGCCAGTCCAAAGATGAAGACAAGCCCCCAACCAAGAGGGTTGTTACCAATACAGGACCGGGACCCTTACCTAGACCTGAGCCGACGGCGCTCATTATTGACAGGGCTCCTAGTTACATCCCCCATGGAAGCCAGCAGTAGAACAACGCCAAGGTGCATTCTCCATCAGATCAATGTCCTCGACGCCACGCAGCTATGCTGAGAAAATCGCAACCAAACACTTTACAGCACCCTCTGGCTACTCCGAAGTGTCATGACGGAGTCCACGTGACCGAGAACCACGTCAGACACCCCGCCGATCAAACAGAATTAGCAAACAATTGGAGGCTCCTTCGCCGAGAGGGGTAGGAATCTCACCAGCACCTATGTCACCATCCAGTAACACACTGAAGCCAGAAGTCAAGGCCATACCAATTTCAAATAAATCAAACTCTGGATCCTAAGAGGAAAAACCGACAGCTGGGACGTCAAGCTCGGACAAGAGTGCTACGTCCCAGCAACAACCTGCCACGCAGGAACAACCGCCCATCAGGACATCTAGCTGCCACGCCGGAAGTGCTCCACCTCAAGAACCTGCATCGCAGGAACTCCCACTACCCTAAACATCAAGCTCAGACAAGAATACTCCGTCCCAACCACATGTCACACAGAAAACTCTGCCACCTGGGGCGTCGAGCTGCAGACGTGCTCCATCCCCAGGTCTTGCGATGCAGGAATACCCACAGACCTGGACATCGGGCTGCCAATTAGGAAGTGCTCCGCCCAGTCATCTTGATACACAAGAAGCCGCTTTCATCGAGACAGTCGATGCCACCCACTACCCTTGGACAGGCACATCACCCGCAGTGGAGGTCGAGGTGAATCTACCTTCCACTACCTTGTCCCAGGATCTGTCCGCAGAGACAGTCGATTCCACTCGCAACCTGGTACGAAGAGCTGTGCTACCCGCAGTCGGGGTTGAGATCTTTCTCCCTCGCCATGCCCCATCAGAAAAACATCCTACCCTACGGGTAAGAACCCATGCAGTCAGGGTGGAGGGCTTGTCACTCCCCCGCACTGCCTCAACGTCCCTTGAACGAGTGCTCTCCCAATTAGTTGCGGCAGAAGGACGCCCCAGGTTGCTCCACGGTGCCTGATGCCCCCACATACCGCTAAGGCCGTCCATACGCCTGACCGGTACCGAGAATCGCCATGGAGACATACAATCAGGTGCATGTGGCTGTACCCTATGCCTACCGCCCTTCGTCCGAGGGGGAGGCCCACTCATGGTGAGACCGAAGATCGCCAGTAAGTGCCCGAATATTAAAGACAGTTTATTAGCCATAAACCGCTACTACATGCACGTGGCAAAAAGACTCATACACCTGTCATGTGTACCACAATTAATTTAGCCGCAAACCAGACAACAGTGACGTAAGCAGAACAGTCACATTAAGGTTAAATTTAAAAGTATCCAGTATAAAAACAAGTACAAAGAACCAATGAGGTAAATGAACCCGTAATTAGTCACTCGAATATGTGCTAATTAACATGTTAATATAGCCGTAAAAAGCTGTCCATCAATAACTTTCTATAAACATTTTACACCTCAAGGTTCAGTTTTTCAGTGGCCGACATCCCACTTAAGTAGGTAGCATTACAAATATACGCTCACCACAGTGCCAGTGATTAGGTTGAGACAGAGACTTCGACGTAACAATGACATTTTAGGTTTTTATATTTTTATAATAGTCATCACTTAAAGCTGACTTGATGTGTAAGTAAATGTATAAATGTCACCATACGTTTTTACAGTGTACTTGTGAAGATCGCCAACATGAAGAATGCTGTCGTGTACGAGTGTAATTTCAGCACTCACTAATGTGAACATTCCTTAGGAACTTACCTTGATCATTCCAAAAAAGATACACAGTGTACATATTAGCTGTTAGACCTGCGATATATGATGGACTCCCGAAAGGGATAGTTAGGTTAATTTTTTTATGCTTTTCAGCATTAAATTTGATTCAATGTTCAGGCACACAAATATCTACATATGTTTTTTAAAGTGTATATGTGAAGATCGCCTACAAGAACAATGCAATTTTGAAGGAGGGTATTTTTATATTATGCTTGGTGTTCTTATGTTCTGTGTGCTTTTGTTTGCAATATCTTTTGTACCTACTCAACCAAAGACACTGAGTGTCAAAGCTCCCCACACCTAGCGCAAGATATTTTTACCTTCAATTTTATTGTGTGTGTATGTATGTTGTATTAAGTGACCAACGTTCGCACAATTTGCCGCGATAGTCATGCATGTAGTGTACACGCTTTGTATTCGTTTAGCCGGTCAACCCAGGTATTGAAGGGCCTGTGGTTGACCACCGTGCAATCTGTCGCACATAACTATTTAGCTTGCTGACAGAGACAAAGGTTCCCTGGAAAGATTTTCCCTTTTTCTTTCTTAACTCACTGCAGCAAGCTCCAAGATAGTAGTAGAGTTTCCCTGCCTTCTGCGAGTATGGTTTGTACATATTCTAGTTATTCTTACTTTTAGTCCCCTCATTTTGACATGCCATTGTTTTATATAATTGTTCTTTCAGGTTTTTGTGTACGATTCCCTTGTAATATCCACCAGCGATATGCTGGTTTTTGTCAATGGCACGCGTAAGAAATGTAGGCCAGTGGGCCACCCGACACACACTGCTTCCTAACCTCGTAATCTTTGTAACACAGGGGGAATACACACACTCGCCGCATCACCAGGGCGAAGGGCAGAGAAGGATGTCCAGCTGAAAAAGAGAAATAGAACCAAGGTCGTCAGTCAGCCGCCGCCACTCCACATCTGACATGTTTCGCTTCGCTGGCCGGGCAACCAGAGAGCACAGAACACGCGCCGCTACGGCAGTCAAGCCACCCAACCTTAAGGGTCCCGCCTACCTAACTTAAATTTTTTTTTTCATGTTATCTGCCTCATCAAACCTACAGACGACTACCCAGACTTTCTAGGCCTTCCAAAGAGGGGGTCTACGCCTTTCTCCACCACCTGTTCCATGATGAGTCATCACAACGGAGGAGGTGCAACTTGATGCGTGCCGCTTATACAACTAATCAATTACGATTACGACTCATCGCCAAAGTACCTACTTCCACTGCTACAGGCAAGACACGTTGCCTGCCCAGGCAACAGAACTTATGAGCGAATTCTCTTCACCTGAAGGATACGCAACCCCGGCTGGCACACTGGGTGTTATGTTATACGCACGTAGTTTACGATATTCTGCACTGGGGCAGATGGCATGTAACTGGCAGGCATGTGACTCCTTACACATTACATAGTGTGTGCTCAGCTGTATGAGCTCGACGTGGGGCGTGTATTGCTCTTGGTGTTTGCCTCAATTACAAGTACAACACATTTGGGTTTCACAAAGCGTGAAATTGATCTACGTGCACATACGGGTGAGAGCAATTCTCAACGAACACAATTTCAATTTTAACTAAGCTAACACATATGCATTTACAATTATGTTTCGTACGTTCAACATCGGAGTTTAAATTTCCTTAGCCTACAAAATACCACAAAAAATTTTAACTTTCACTTTTTGTGAGTATAGGTGGGATTACACAAAAAATTCATTCTAATGTGCTAACACTACTATGAACATACATGGGTGTGGGAGGTTTTATCATCCTCGTACTTTCTAAGGTTACGTAATACAAATCTCCGTACTATTGAGGTTACATTCGGGGTTTACAAAACTCATAATTTAGTAACATCTAAGCTTACAGGTACGTAAATGTTAATTGACTCTTTACTACATAACAGATTATGTGCAATTATTACCCTAATTTTATGCAAGTAACAGCCTGACTGGGCGGGGAACGAGTTTTGTTTTCTCGTGATTGTAGCGCATGGGGTATTTGACATGCATAGAGTAGATGAATTACGTCAGCCATACTGACGGCGGTACACATTACACAGGCTGGAGATTTGAGAGTACATCTCAGGATTAACATTATTCGCGAGTAACAAAGTCTAACCTAACACATGGGGTACACTACAATGAAACATTTCAACTCACTTTAACCCTCAAGGTTACATAGAGGTTTTCCTTCTAAGGAAAATAACCAGGCCTACTTTGCTACGTTGGTAAAATATATATTCAGTGTCAATACTAAACACATAACATTCAAACATTATGGGGTTGCATTTCTGTTACGTGTGGGTTTCACCAGTGTGAAAATAAATTTTACGTTAGTGACGTAACAGGAATTAAAAGTTTTAAGAGGTACTCGACTCAGCACTTTTAAATTCTCAATCTTACAAGTTACAGATTATTAACATTATACGTTAACATGCAAATTGTAACATTCTTACACTCAGTAATTTAATATTTTATGAAGGCTTCAAATCTCTTGGGTGGCGGGTTATGGCACACTCACAGAGAGTTCTCGCCTCACGCTCTTACACAAATTTCACGGTTTCTTTAAGCAAATGTCACCCAGTCACATTGAAAGGAATGGAGAGGTTTTCGTGAAGGATATCTTCACGGGCCTGCTGACAGGCTTCAATTTTGTGTTTACACTTCCTAACAGGCTCAAGGAGTTCAGTGGCTTTACGTGAAATGTGTCTTACAAATATTCAAAATAGCAACAACTAACATTTTTCATTTTCTCATTAATGCTTATGTTACGTGAGTATTTGGGGGATTTTCGGGGAAAAAGCAAACAAACTTCTCAGTCTGTTTGAGGGGTATGATAATACTTTAATTTCCTCCTGCAAACAAAACTCTCTTGATTAGCAAGCTAGAGACCAAGTACAAAATAAAAAGTTGTTAATTTTCTTTACGTTACTTTACAGTGTCCATTGATAGGATGTTGAGTACATTAACTGGGACACTTATCATTGTGTAGGACCTCTGTTCCTATCAATATGAGTATGATTTGTATTCTCTACTTTAAAAAGCAAATTCAAGTTATGTACAAGGTACACACAAAATTGAATGATGGTGCAGGTTCTTTCGATGCACTGCCTAATCCTAACTGGCTAACCGTACCAACTAAATTAAATACGCACTCTTGTATGCTCGTTTTGCCATAGGGGTTGGGTTTTCCTAACGGTTATCACTCCCTACTAAGATTAAATACTGGTGCTTATATCGGGGAGGCGCGCTAGTCTATGGTTACTGGCACCAGCCAGGTACTCACTCAGAAGTTGATGCTGATGCTGGTGGAGGGCATGGACGTTTTCGAGCTCGACGCTTCATTGGGTACCCTCGTTTGCGTGGCACTGCGGCATGCCAGCGAAATGCAGTGGGCGCTCACCATGGCGCCTCCTTGTAGCGGCCTGGCACGTGGCACGTGCGCCTGGTGCACCACGGGGCCTATCGTGACGTGGGCCTGGCGGTGGCAGACAGCATGGGGCTGGCGTCACGAGCGTCGTCTACATCTGCTGTGGTAGGAGTGGCAGGGCTACTGGGCTCATTCTTCTTGTTCACAGTGGGACTACTGTGTTTAGCATCTGCTTCTTTCTGTGTCCTCGGTGTAGCAGGCTGTCGTAGTTTAGCGACAGCGGCGCGGGAAATATTCGCGCAATACAGACTTTCACTATGCCTTCCCGTAGATGGAGGGATTTCGTGTTCACTCACGGTTACTGGTTTCGCGGAAGCCGCTAGAGGTCTCTCAACCTCTTCGGCCTTAACTGTTGAGCAGTTGGGGTCAGTCGCCAGGTAGCACAGACTGTTTTCGGTTTTCTTCCTTGTCTCGCCTACTTACTCCTTGCTTGCCTGGGAAGGGGTACTTACTCCTTGCTTGCCTGGGAAGGGGTAGGAAGGGTAGGGTAATATCGTGTGCTCTCCAAGGTCCCTATCCTGAATAAACCCCACCGTTTCGGGGGGAGGTGTAGCCGGGACTGACCCTGACAGAAGGAGATACTCTGCCGCGTCCAGGTTGAGGAAGGCCGTGGAACTTGTGCATTGAGTGCGGTTGTGGTCTCAAGGGTGTCCTGGCATTCTATAGTCAGAGGGGCATGCAGGGGAGCGATTGGAGTACATGACCTTAACATCGCACTTGTGGAGGGGGAGGAAGGGGCTGTCCATTCGCTAAACTAACGCTCACAGTGGGGCTATCAGGGACAAGGCAATTAGCGGGATCACGCCACGCGGTCTCGGGTCAGACGCGAGGTGGCATCCTACAAGGTTTGAACTGTGTACTACGACTCAAAGGAGATGAACACGGGGTATGGCGGGGAAAAGTCTCCTGTCAAAATGTTTCCTGGGATACGATAGATAGGAAATGGGAGGAGGGCTATCTACACTTCCAGAGTCTGGTGAGGTAGACCTACTGTTGTGAGGTGGAGGGGGACACTTTGTCCGCCTCAGGGATGTCCGGGGTTCGGTTCTCTCCGGAGGTTTCCGCTTCTAACAAGTTCTCATGCTGACCATACTATGACCATAGATGGCCTAGGGTTGGAATTTTCCGTTACCATGGGACTTACAAAAATTTGACAGAGATTAAGCTATCTCTCGTTAGCCATATTGCGACTCGTTTCCACGTTTCTCTGTTTTGGTTCCTATGTAAGGGACCACGTGTTTCTCCAATGCGCAGTTGTGCGTTTGGAGAGCGGGGAGAAAGCAGCATGCCTCCTGGGGTTGCCGCTTTAGGCAGTGTTTATTGTAATACCGTCCTGGGAAATACCAGTAGCGTGGAAGGGGGTAGCGGGGGTTCGCAAGGTCATGTCGTGCCCGGCAGGCGGTATGGAGAAGGGGGCTGAACAGTTAGTCCTGGCGCGTGCCATCTTTTCGTTCCCAGAGGAGGGGTGCTCATTCTCCTTTAACTCTCTCACCTTGTCTACCAGCTCCTCGACTGTTTGGGGCTGGAATGTGACAAGTAGGTTTTGCAGCAAGGGGAGGAGGGTACGGGTGATGCTTCTCACGAGCTGTCCCTCTTTTGCTTGGAGTAAACCCGTTTGTGGAGGCGTTCTTTGCGCCTTATAAAGAGCCCGACCTCCTCATTGCGCTTTTGCACACAAGAATGCAGGTCAGTAATTAGCTCACTAAGGAGCTCGTCTCCCGAAGAATGGGATATCAACTGGGCCTTTAACTGTTGCCATCTGTCTATGAACTCTCTCCCACCAGCGCTTGGCAGGATCAGTGAGGTGATGGTGAACACGGCTCGCCCAGTGTTTTCTTGGAATCAAATGCGCCCATAACTCACATTCGCATTCTGCAAGGAATTGTTGGGTGTTTGCATAGGCTTTCCCGTCGAAGTCTGGTAACGTCATTTTGCAAGGGTGACACTGGAATGTTGGGGCTATTCCTGTAAGTGGGGTTTCGCGGTTTGTACGCCTGCTCCCGGCGACAAACGTATCACACCGATATACCTGGCCAGGTTTACGGATCCTTTTGTCCAACCAGCAGATGCAAACGTGGTAGAACTCCCTATTACACAAAATGCAATGGACGAGATATCGCATTCTGGCCATTGGCATGTCTGTGGGTCATCCCTCCCACACTCAGTGCAACGGTACTCTAGTCTGTCAGTGAAACTGGGTTTGTCTTCCCACCCGATGCATACATAGTGGTAATTTCTTTCACAGAAAGTACACAGAATGGTGTTTAACCGGTGCCTGAGCAATTTGGCACAGGACAGGGGCCATTACTGGCCCAGCAGCACTGAACTCAACCAGGTGGCCATGGGTCTTGTGATGATTCTTTCAGAGTCAGACATTCCACAATCTATGGCCGCCTTGGGGTGTTTAGAGCAACTCCAAGAAGTTGCGAACGTGCTACTCTGCAAACAAGGGGGTGGTCTGGCGTGGTTCTAACTCCCAAGTCTAAGCTACCTGGCATTACTGACCCCACGTTGGGTGCCAAATTGAAGCGTACTCAATCACGACACACCTGGGTAACTAAAGAAGGGGAGATATGGGGTGGGAAGGCTCGGTTCAACTCCCAAGGCCGAACTACTTGGAGCTTTGGCCCCACGTTGAGTGCCAAATTTGATGCATGTCCTAGCTCACGAGGTAGCAGTTAGGCAGTTGACTACCCTCTTGGAACTTTAAGTATGCCTACCATGGCGTAAATGGCCAGCTAACATCCTGGGCCCGGTGGGTCGTGGAAGGGTTAGATATCATAGGTGGCCACTTGGTGGTAGGGTACTATTGGGAACGAGGGGAGTCAAACCCCAGAGTGAGTGTAATGGATGTAGATTCCCGACCAAGGAGTTCTACCCTCCTCACTATCAGAGTTGCCAATAAGCAGAATGCCAGTTGTCCCGGGGATATTATGTGATGATGCAATTACACGATCATGGGGGTGGAGGCGTATGAGCTGGCTGGAGTGATGCGTACGAGACAAGTTGGTCGACGTGCAGCGACAAAATCTGAAGGTGTTGGAACCGCACGTGACTTGGGGGTTGCCTTAGGCGGGAGTTGAACCCATACTGTTTTCCCAGATGCCAGTTTAATCACACAAAAGTAGGGTAACTCAGTTTCTGCCAGGTGTTGAACCAGGATGAGCTTACTGGAGGTGAGTTTGATTACACTGGACGTCTTAGGAGCAGACTGCTCTACTGGGGCTATATATTCTTCTGCCGCATACCCGGGCCAACAGGTGCATAAATGCTTGCCGAAGTGATACTCGTGTTCGAGGGGAATGAAGGGCGAAATCGGACGCAGGGTGGCTTTACTAGTCTGCGACCAGGGTTACCTCCTGCGAGGCACTTACAAGGACTTTAGCTATTTCGGCTCTTCCTAGGTGCAACATTCCTTACACCATTGCATGCTCTGTAATCTGGCACTCCAGCTATACATTGGATCCCTAGTTAACTCAACATACAGATACTCTCCAATGAATGTGAAGTGTCCTGACACAGTAGAATAACACAGACTCTAGGAAACACTGACTAACTACGAATGACGGTGAATGGACAATTAGGTTGACGTACAGTTTTATTAGATGGGAAAGAGAAACTGGAAAGTCCCGGCTAAAATCAAATTATAATTTTAATTAGCTAACTGGCTAAACAATTGTAATGATATTCAATTTGCATGAATAAGAAAGGCGAAGGCGAGACTGGAAAAAAATATATATAAAAATTCCCAAATTTAAATCCAACATAGTCTATGCAAATTTACAGCGTAACAATTTATACCGGAATTTATTCAGGGGAGTCAAGGAAGTTGACTTAAGTAAAGGTTGCAGGGGGCGTGAAGTAGGAACCTTGGATGGTGAAGTTGTTATCCTAACGGTCAACAAGTGCAGCTGAGGAAGAGCTGTTTGCAAGCTGCTAAGGAGGCTGCAGTCTTCAGAGTCTACGGGGTAAGGCCATCTTGCAGGCTTCCAGGTGTTGCGCCGTATTGCAGGTCGAGGAGAGGAAGGAGAGCCTTTGCGGCCTGAGAGGAGTCTTTACAGACTGAGGTGAGTCTATGCAGAGTGAGGAGTGTCTTCGCAGACTAGGAAGGGCTCAGGATTCTATTCGGCTGGCGAGCCCGTCGTATCTGGCGTTGTGGGTTGCTGGACTTATATTTATATGAAAATTTCTCCAATCAGCAATTCTTCGGGGTGCAGGGGTAGTGTAGCCTTCCAGCACAGGGGTATGATATCTGGGGTGCTAGAGCGCCGCTCATTTCTTATTGTCCCGCTTGGAGGCGACGAAAAATTAAAACACCTCGTCCTAAGGCGGGCAGGTCGTGACGTCACCAGGCCACAGGGGTGCTGCCATCTCTGGGGGTTGTAGGAACTTCTTCCAGGGCTAAGCAACGAGTAGTAGAATATCACAAATATTAATTTTATTCCCAGGGGTGACTATTGCATGCAGGTTTCCGGGCGGGCGAGGCGGGTTTTAATTGCGCGAGTGAATTACAATTACGTATTCGGCAGTCCAGGCTTGTGGAATCTCCTTGCTCAATAAGTTTATTTTATTTTGACACACTTATGACTTCTCCCTGAGCACGGGTCACTCGTAGATGGGGCAAAGTCGACTGTAGAGTGCGCATTTGCACAGTGCAGCATATTGGCTTGCGTCAACCTTTCCAGACGATGGATGAGCCTCCATCACAGAGGGGTAGGGGCGAATTTACATATGCCGCTTACTGAACTATTAGTCTATTACTTATCCGACTGTGACTCATCCTAACATGCTTTGTCAAACCAAGGAAACAACTCCAAGATGTCTACAAGATATGATCCCGTGAAGGGATATTGAAGCTACTTGGTCTCCAGACTGTTCCTGACCTGCCTTCTCTCTCTACTATGAAGTATTAAAACCAGAGGAAGGATCAAACCCAGCATGTCGTTTTATGAGTGCACAGAGAATCATTTCAACCTAAGGGGACGATTCCTGCACGTAAAACATAGTATTCCAAGCGGCCGCATGACACGTCAGCCTCCCCGAAGCACCCGGCAGACAGTGTCGCCACACCTGCTGAAGATGGCCAAGCGTCCGAGCCCATATACCAAGCACACGAGGATAGTTCTCCCATCCCGCTTGCTCAAGGCAAACTTCGCAGAGGCATGTTACGCCTCCCACCCCGACCCAACGCGGTCAAGAGTTATTTTCTCCAGTAGCTCGCCACAACACTGTGTGTGCTTGGACACTCTACTGACTGAGGCCCTCAAAGTCCTCTCCAAGAATTTCCAATTCTTCAACCACCACCAGTTGCAACGGCCACCACCTTCCAGAGGCTTCAACACCTTCTGGAATCACCGGCGACCAGAAGCTTTCATCTACCAGAAGACACTAACTGTTGCCAATCCTCCTGGATCGACAACCAACACTACTTGCTGGTAGTGGACCCTGCAAGATTGTCTCTCTTCTAGACAATCCGATAGGTTTTTATTATCACAATTAATACTGTATTTTATGGCATATAGGTCGCCTGCGCATATAGGTTGCACCCTTATTTTCCACGAGTGTAATAATATTTATCGATTATAGGCCGCACTCATCTTTGTGGTGGTACATCCTGTACAACACAGCATGTGGCAAGGATGGCAGATGAATACGACCGCTTCCATTTCTTTTTTGCTTTTATGCAGTGACAGGTCGTAAAATAAAAACGTCAATAACTGCAGTGGGCGGCTGGACTTTGCTTATTTTATGTGGTGACATGCTAGTCTTTTTTTCTGCAGTACTGGAATGAGACACTACCCTTCTCTCCAAAATAAACCGTATCCCCTCCACCCCCCCCCCCCCCGGTTACACCCTCATCATTGATGGCTTTAAACATTTCCGACAAGTTTACGACTACCACCCCACCTTTTCCCTTTATTTTTAGAAAAAAGGGCACACTATACACAGTAAATGTGTTGTTTCGTTGTTGTGGGAGTGAAGAAGTGCGACCCACAGTTACATGATGGAACGGCGAAGTACCCACACTGCAAGTTTCAAATTGAAAGTGATTTTATACGCTGAAGAGAATGGTTATCGAGCTGCGGGCCATGAATTCGGAGCAAATGAAAAGGCATGGTTCAACTTTTCTTACATTTTTTCATATTAAGTGTTTAAATGTGTACAAAACACTACACATTTCATCAATTTAAAACTTGTGTGCGTTTGTAAGTAGGTAAAATTTTAATAAGCTATTGTATTCTACGGGGTATTTCTTTTAATGGGGATTGTACTGTATTGTATAAATGCCAGGTGCCTCATTTAAAGTCCCGTTATAGTCTAGTCTTTATTGCATTGCATTCTAAACTTTCAACAAACTCTGCCATCTAAAGGATGGGTCTGAGTGACGCATATTGTGAAAGCGACACACATGCAACTACGGACCACTTATCTATAACTCCTGGTCGCCCGCTCAACATGCATGCCTGGTGCCGGCAAAAGGCTATGTTTACTCGATGCGCCATAAATTAACTACACTCGGTGCATCATAAATATCCTTTTAAGTATCGTGTACTTTAAATCCTGCACATACAGTGCGTGATTTTGTGTTTGCTTTGAAATGTATAATAGGTACTATGTTTTATCACGATTTCCGCAACCAATATCATTTTTCTCACTTATAAGTCGCACCTCAAGTTTTCAATAAAATTTTTAAAATGAAATGTTCAACATATATGCAATAAAATACGGTACTAGTTCTGTTACCTTATCCCAGAGTACTTTTGTCCGAGAGGTAAAACTTTTCTTCACTGAATTCTGACTTCGGAACGGGCAAGCAAGGGACCAGGCTATTTATAATTGCGAACTCAGGGTAGGATGACAGATCCCCTTCCGGAGCCTACCTGTTGCAAAACACACAACCTCATCTTTCGACGGCCACCCATTCTGTATACCCCAATGTACAGAACGTAGAGCCTGAACCGCTAAGTACAAATCCCACCGAGGCGGGACAGCCACCTCAGGTTGTATCGCTGACCGGAGCACCTAGCAGATACTGGCAGGGGTATTTGCTTGGATGATAAGGCCCTACCTTTGTGGACTACACCCGGCAATGGTAGGAATGCGGTCCTACAACCTGCAGCTCCAGGTTCGAGTACTGGTTACCCACACTGATTGGAGTTAGGGAGCGCACCATCAGCCACTGTCTGCTTACACTCTAGCCAGGGTATTTGTCAATTTCTTGCTGCTACTGAGGGGATAGTGAGTGTTGTTCTGCTTCTATGCCATTCAATGCCAGACACGGGGTTCAGAGAGAGGTAAAGAATGTGGAGTTTATTATTGCCAAGCAAGTGTGTGTGCCACCAACCTTTTCCCTCAGAGTATTGAAACCCCACGGGATTGAGCTAGAGCCGCCCGTCACGTGGGGAGTCCGACTTCTCCCGTCAGGACTTCTGTTTATTTCTCGAACCCCACTAGGTCGGACAGTGGGTACCATCCGGTAGTTCGGGCCCTGGTTACCGGGAGTGACACCAAACTCGGAATCGCCAATCCTAACTTCAGCAGCTGGGAAGGCACCCAGTGGAATTTACAGCACCTGCCCGAACACTACTGCAGCTCCATGACCAACAAGACCAGGAAGGCGACAGATGAGCCAGCCCTCTTGTAGCACCTCTGCTGCTATGCAGAAACCGACCCTTCAGAACTTTGGTAAGTCAGCCTTATCCAAGCAGGCTAGTATTCCTATTCGCCATATTGCCAGACCCATGGAATCAGACTTTGTACCTAACAGACAGCCATCTCGGCTGGCGTTAGTGTCCAGTAAAAGGTCTAATTAAGTAACTGAGGAACATTGTAGTGCATGACTGATCTAGCGCCAACCAAAAGACACGAACTCAGACAGTTAAGCGACACGTATCAAACAGAATAATTTATATGGGTGCAACTCTATTTTTGGTGTGCCATTTTTATTCTCAATTAAAACTGTATTGCTGAAAAGTATTTCCTTTGCATATTTAAGAGAATAATTTTTTTTTTTTCATTATTTTTAAATTATGATTATTTTCGTGCCAATTTTTGACTAGACTAAGGTAGTGCAAAGAATTTAACACGTAGTCAAATTTTTAAACATCTGCAAACCAGTGTACTTTGACTCGTGGTGTCTTTCTGCATATTATTTAATTGATTTCTACTCATCAGTGCAAACGAACTTTGAGCACTTTCAGAGAAGTTTGATTTGCTACCACCGCCAACGAAATGTCAGGAATTGTTTTATCTACGCAAGGCAAAGGACAGTTTCTCCACGCCAGATATAATTATTCACTGGCCAAGTCACCAAAGCCATGCATCAAAATCAACCTAGTACAGCAGTGTGCCGCAAGATGCCACTACCAGTACGATAGCCAAGGCATGAGCCTGGATCCAGCACATTCCACTGACATCACACACAGAGGATCTATATCAAGCTCTTCATCGCTGCTACCCCCTCTCCAATTCGACCTCCTATGCCAGCCGAACAAGAGGCACACCACTGAGCAGTATAAATAGAGGGCCGCACCAAGGCTCTTGACCAGTTGACGCATGCCGCTTACATCAACTATTTAATTACAATCACAACTCATCTCACTGCAAACCTAGTATACCTTCTTCTACCCCCGAGTGAGTCAAACCCCGCACCAACCCGTACACGGAAGTCGCGGCCTGTCACAATCCTGGAGGGCAGCCGGACACGTGGATACAAGGGGTTCCGGAAGCAAGCGGTGCATCGTCCCCCCCCAGCGCTGAGAACCAACATGCCATCAGCTGCCTCGGGGCATATCCGAGTGCCACCAAAGTTACACGAAGGCCGAGAGATGACTAGAGGGTTCTACCCCCACTCCGGCCTCGCAGCAGAGGGACGTCACACACCCTCCTCCGCAGCTGCCGTGACACGTGCTACCCTGACTATACAAGTTAGTGCGCTGCTGGCCTTGCGAGTTGTTCCTGCAAGTCTTCGAGATCACTCCACCACTTCCAGTGCTGGGGCACTCCAACTACTAGTAGATCTTCGGCAGCCCTTCCAGAGGCTGCCCCCAACACTCTTCAGCAGCCATCCAGAGGCTGCTATCATTGGCGTCAATGAATCAACAGCCATCCGAGGCTGCTACCATTGGCGTCAATGAATCAACAGCCATCCGAGGCTGCCTACCTTCAACTTTGCTCAACAGTCTTTGGTAGCCACCAGCGGCTACCAGCATTGACGTAAATAGACTTGAGCAGTCACCAGCGGCTGCTACCATTGAAGTCACCATTAGATCTCTGCAGCACCCACAACCAAATGCTACAGTGAAGCCAATCGAATTATCAAGTTACCAGAAGCTTCTTCAGTAACTAGACACATACCACACACAACTTTCACCGTCTCCTACAGACACTCTGGTTATAGTTAGTTTTGTTGTAAGCAATTTTCGTCAGTTTTATTTCACTTTCCCCAACTAGCCTAGGACCAGGTCAAATACACCTGGCTACCATAGGTTTACTTCCAGTCACCAGTCTACTTGGCAGGACAGCACGAGTCACTGTGTTTACTAAGTGATTAATAAACACAGCTTTGTTTCTTCTAACTATGAGTCTTATTCATCGAGTACTTTTGAACAAACTGCTAGGAGAACCTCGAGCCAAGTATCGCACACCAAGAACGGGAAATTGTTACTATGATCTAGCTATAGCTGGAGACTCTCCCTCAGACTGCTCCAGTTATGATACACACACATTAGACGGCCATCTATTTTATTCCTACCAAGTATACAGGTACTGGAGGAATAAAATAGAGGAGCCCCAATCCCTAGAAACACTTTCCACCCAGGGAGAGACAGTACGCCTGAGTTGTACCCCTACCGGAGCTACTGGATGCTGGCAGGGGTATTTACTTAGGTGCTACGGCCTACCCTTGGTTGGGAAACTCACACCCAGTAGTAGCAGTGGTAGCCCACACGGCTTCAACGTTTTTGCTAAGGTGGGGGGCCTTCTGAGGCACCGGGCTCGTGCTACCAACCACTACTGAGCAACACTATTCTAGGGTCACATGTGTCCATGGTGCTCGACCCACAGTTCTCAGCAGCCAAACCCGCTCTATGCCATTTAAGGTGAGACATGGTGCAAGAAGGGAGAAACAAAGAGTTGCTCGCCTCGCTGCCATGCAAAAAGGTGGTTTAGCTCTTCCCCTACAGCAGGCCGACAGGTAGAATGAGACTACACCAGCATTTTACCCTGAAGGCACACCGGCCTAAGTGCAACCAAAGCCACACGACCATGATCCAGTCTTACCTAATGGGACATGCATCGCAGTCTTCCAGCAATTGACTTGTCCTGTTCCTTCACCGCACTTCTGATGCAGCGGGAACCATCAAATCTCCTAACTTGGTCTTCATCGCGTCCTAGTGGTGCCAAAGACATAACCGCTCCTCAAGACTTCACCGTACCCTCGAGGTGCTGAAGATCCTTCACCTCACGTCTTACGTCACCGCAACACTGAGACACTACTAGTCCCTTCAGGACAACAATAGTAGCGTAGTTTAAGTCAAAGTTGTTTTCATAGCCACTTTTACTACCTACCCAGTTAACCCAGATGCAGGTCACCTTCACCTGTGTTCATATTGGGTGGTTAACTTCCGTAAACTCATGTGGATAGGAGGCAGTACATTCACCATCACTGTTTATTTCTGTTATGACGTGTGCTCGATTAGACTGCCTTGGCACGTTGGTCAAAGATTTTGTCAGCTAGACCAAAAGCGGGGTAGTTTGGTTTAAAATGTTGACGAGAGGCAAGGGGCGTTCGTTAGAACTGACTCACTCCTGCTACTGGGTGCTGTAGTCAGGTAGGCTTCAACTAGGCGCAGTGAATTCGGTCTACTATGCCGAAGCTGAGGTTCCACAGGTGTGCTTCGTTAGACCAGAAGATGAGGTTATCTCAGACTAGGCGCACTTCAGTACCGGTCAGGAGTCCTTTGACAAGATAACACGTAGGATGTATGCGGATACACTGTGGGAAGTCAATTACCAGAACTGGAGCAGGCGCAACTGCTTGATGGCCAAGTTCAGCGGCGCGGTCGCGTTCCACCTGCCTCTCCTGCATAAGACGTGGTAATGCCATCCACAGCTTGAGAGCAGAGTGAGCCAGATATTATTCCCTGCATTTTCTACCATTCTTCTTCTCGTTAGGCATAGGGCAAACAGTTCTATATTCTACGTGATGCACTTAGACAGGAAGGTTAACAGTGTTGATAGTGACTTTCTGGCTCTAGCTCGATAAGAGTCCCCAGTAATCACCCACAGTAAGTGGGCTGATCAGGGACATGGAGCCACGACGGCCGCCAAGCCTCTACTGGTTGTGTGTTCGCACTAGGATGAACTGCAAAACTTCAGGCTATGGTCACCGCGCACTGACTTAGTGCAAATGGTGAGAAGGAACCTGAGTCTGTCGTGCCTCCCAATGTGAAAGTGTTTCTAGTAGTGGTGGCGTCACTGTTTCTCCCCCATGAGCACTGACTTAGTGCTAAAGTGTGACTGGGAAGAAACCCATCTTTAAAATTAGTCTGTTATTACGAGGAGGCAGCGGTTTCCTATCATGCTACGTGGATACTGGCCCATCAGATCGGCGGTGATGTGGGTCCAGGCCGTCTTGGGTCGCCGTGGTTTTGCGGTGGGAGACGGAACCGGGTATGCTTTGCCACGGCAGCACGTGACGCGGTTGCTAACGTAATGCCGGACATTGCGGCTTATTCCGTCCCAATTGTAATGGGTTTTAACATCCAATAAGGTTTCCCTAGTACCTGGGTGAGCAGTTTGGTGATGGTCGTGATGGTGCCGGCATATATCAGCTCATAGTTGCAGTGGAACCCAAATCTTCCACTGCATATTCAGCTGCCTGCTATTTGCCCATACATCATCCCGGGATCTCGTGTTGGCTTAAGGTTAATTGTTGACGGGTTATTTACAGCTGAAGAAATCGGATTTGTTCTTCCGTACTTCTTTCGATTTGAGGGGGAGGGAACATTTTCTCCTCCTCTACCTCCAACTTTCTCCTCCAACGACAGGGAACAAAACAGGGCATCTGGTAGGTCGTTCAACTTACCTGGGCAATGTTGGACCTCAAAGTCGAACTCAGTGAGGAACATATCCCACCGGCTGAGCTTGGCCTCTTAATTCCGGGACTCGTGTAGCCATTGGAGGACTTAAGAGTCGGTTCGCAGAGTGAAGTGTTGCCCTTCACGATAATACAGATATTTCTTCACGGCCCAGACAACGGCCAGTCACTTCTGCTCAATGTGGAAACGCTGCTCGTTCTCATTTAAGAGGGTTGATGCATGCGTTATCACATGGGGTTTTCTCCTCCTACGTCTTGCTGGTACAATACTGGGCCCAGGTCTTTTTGACACATGTCAGTTTGCAGTACTAAGGGTTTGTCTCCCTAGGCCAATGGAGTTTGTGAATATTCTTGAAGCTATTCTTCAAGTTGAAAAAAATTTTTTTGTTGTTCTGGGCCCAATCGCCAAAGGGTGTCTTTCTGGAGTAGTGGATGTAGTGGTGCCATATATTCTGCAATGTTTAGAACAAAGTCTCCTAGCCAATTACAGAGACCCAGGTACTGTAGTAGTTGCCAGTTATTTGAAGGTATTCCGCTTCTTCAATTTCTCGTATTGATCTGTGTTGCGGGAAGTTTCCCTTGTGCGATATGACGTGTCCCAGGTAATCTATTGATGTCTAGCCGAAGAACCTTTTGACAGCTTAAAAGTCATCCCATGTAATGCGAGCCTTTCCAATACTCGTTGCAGATGGCCTTGATGTTCCTCCTAGCTGTTAGAATATATTATCACATCGTCGACATAAGAGAAGCGGAACTCGCAGATGTAACCTGTAAGTACTTATGAGGACATTAACCGTTGGAATGTTGAGGGGGCGTTTTTCAAGCCAAAAGGCATGACAAAATTGTAAGGTTTCGCCCTCGGGTGTTGTAAAGACATTATATTTTAGACAGTCCGGGTGAACCGCAATCTGCCAGTATCCAGACTCCATATCAAGAGAACTAATTATTTGGCCTTGCCAATATCTCGTAGTGTATGAGACAATTTTATAGCTGGGGGAGCAATCTGGTGGGTGACTTCATTTAGCGATTTGTAATTTTTTGCAAAATCACTATTTCCCGTACTTCTTGGGTACCAGGACGTGAGAGTTATAAGGGGAATTCGATAGTTCCACGATCCCCTGGTCCTTCATGTCATTGACCTGTTCCATGACGAAGTCACGATGGTGGGCTGACACTTGCTATGGACGGTTGTAGATTGGTACATCAGTTGTAGGCCATATTTCATGTTGTACAGAACGTGTTTGTCGTAGTAGATCTCCTTGTCCTAAAGCACAGGCGTGCTCGTCTAATATGGCTTTTTAAGTGTTAGAACTCTTTTTCTTCAAGTCCATGATGAATGCTCATTGGATCGATGGGCATTGGCAGGATGATGTCTGAGTTTTGATCCCAGTATACAGTAATACGGTTGGTTTCTCTCAGGTAGGCTCGGCGTTGTCCGTTTCGGGTAGCCGCAGAGTCAACCAAGGCTAGTACTCTGTCGTTCACCTCCACCTCTGTGTGTGTGGAGCTACGGGAACCGATGCTTCCTCACTTAATCCCTGGTAGGCCGTTGTAAACCAGAGGTGGTGGACCACTTCGTCCCCCGCCTCTGCGTTTCTCGGCTTGGGTTTCAGAAGTTGGTTTTCCAGTTGGTCGTGTCGGGTTATTTAATGACGTGTTGCCAACGCGGTTTGGTGGAACGGCAGCTCCTTCTGGTTTTCGAGGGCATTCCTCGTTCCAGTGGTTCTACGGACGGAACCAGCATTTGGGTCTGAAGGCCATACGAGGGTTTGTGGTTGATATGCCTTCAGGAGGCGTAACAGGTGGTGGTCCTACCTCAGGGGGCTTGGTGGAGACTGGTTTTTCAAGGCTCGCCTGGGCTGCAAAGTTTTGTCAACTTCTTGAGCTCGAGCGACTAATTCATCCAAGATCGTGGCTCTCGCTGTTAAAAGTAGTAAGTTCCAGAGAGTTGGCAGCAACATTCGACCGATGGAGCGAACGGCGGTAGCTTCATCAACCCCGGGGAACAGACGTCAAAATATTTGTTCTTTTCTTCGTCTGAATATTTCAGCTTCTTCGTCGAGTACCTGGGTCTGGAAATAAAACTGTGTCGTTAGTCTAGCTAACGCCTCCTCAACCGTGACTTCCGCTGCTATCCGATTACTGAATTGCTTCCAGTCCATTAAGAATTCCCTTTGAATGCAGTTTAACCCGGTCAACCCATTGCTTCAGTGGCAGGTCAGTTTCTTTGAATTTCTTTTCGCATTCCTGTGTGAATTCGATGGGGTCTTCGAGTGGGCAACCTGCAAAGTCTGTTATTTTAATATCGTCATCTCTACTGGTTGCTGGATGGCCAGGTGCAGTTCCGGGTTAGATGTATATCCAGGAAGGCTTAGATCTGCAGGAATGAGAGATGTGTTTCCTTCTGCAGCTCTCGCATTGGTAGGCCATCCCGGGCACAGAGACGCGTTCGTCGGGCCACCCTATACATAGGTGGTGATAGGGTTCACTGAACGTTGTGCACCTGATGCAGTTTTTGCCCTGCCCAGAGCACGTAACTTCGCAACAGTAACTCGTTGGCTGTTGTCGGCAAGCTGTAAAGCGGTACTCTAACCCGTCTGTAACTCTGGTTTCTTTGGGCCAGCCAAAGCAGGCATAATGGAAAAGTTTTGTGCAGTATGTGCATTCTATCTTTAGTGTGTCATGGCCTGGGCAGATGGCATGGCTACACTGTGCATTAGATAATTCTGGTTAATTGTCAGAGTTCCCGCCAGTGACAGCATTGACCTCAGCATCTAACATGGTAGAAGTTAAGGGCGTCACAAGCTGTTTCAAGGACTCCCAGAAGTCCATTTGAATGATCATTTTGACCCTCAGTTCTCATGGTATGGTTTGTCTAGTTCGTGCAATTTACTGCGCACAGATATTAGTCTGACGCCCCACAATGAGCGCCAGAAAATCTATTGACATGTGCCCGATTAGACTGACTTAGAATGTTAGTTGAGAATTTTGTCCACTAAACCAAAAGTATGGTAATTTGGTTTATATAGTTGGCGTGAGGCGAAGGGTGTTGGCTAGTACTTACTCCTGCTTCTTGTGGTTGTAGTCGAAGTAGGTTTCGCTTAGGCACGACGAAATCAGTCTATGCCGGAGCTGAGGTTCCACAGGTTTGCTTCGTTAGACCAGAAGATGAGGTTGTCCCAGCATAAGTGCATTTCAGTACCAGTTAGGAGTCCTTTGTCAACTGGGTGACATGTAGGATGTATGCGGATACACGGTGGGAAGTCAATTACCAGAATCGGAGCAGGCGTGTCTGCTTGTTGTCTAAGTTTGGCAGCGTGTTCCATTTACCTGCCACTCCTACGTAGGATGGGGTAATACTATTCGTAGGATGGGGTAATACTATTCACAGCCTGAGAGTACAGTTAGCCAGATATCATTCCCTGCATTTTCCACCACTCCTCCTCCCGTGAGGCATTGGGTAAACAGTTCTATAATCTACGCGATGCACTTAGACAAGAAGGTTAATAGTGTAACACAATAATGACTTGCTGGCACGAGCTCGATAAGAGAGCCCACTGATCCCCACAATTACGGGCTGATCAGGGACGTGGAGCCGTGTGGGCCGCCAAGCCTCTACTGGTTGTAAGTTCGCACTAGGATGCCTGGCAACATTGCAGGCCACAGTCACCACGCATTAACCAGTGCGAATGGTGAGAAGCAACCAGAGTCTGTCGTGCCGCCTGGTGTGAAGGTGTTGCTAGTGGATGCAGCATAGCTGTTTTTCCCCCACAAGCTATGATATAATGCTGATGTGTAACTGGGAAGAAACAGGTAGCCATCTAATATGTACGTCTACTGACGTGTGGACAGCTGGAAAGGACTCCAGTCAGGCTAACTCTGTTTAACAAAAGTACCGGTTCCTGTCAGTCTTGCACAGTGTATCCTATCCTTAACTGTTGAAGCAAAATAAGTACCCTGGAAACTAGACAGAAAGGTAGAGAACAATGAGTGTATTGAAGGTTCAATAAACACGTGACCTGTGCTACCTCTTACCAAACCGTGGATAGCTGAAGGTAACTGCAGTTCCAGGTGTAGGCGACCTTGTTCTAAGTAAAAAAGGAAAAGCAGGTTGAAGACAAATTCAAATTAACTAAAGTTAAACTACTAAGAAAAAGATGTCAAGAGAAGACAAAGTGAAGTTAAAATATGTAGGATTGTGTTCGCTGAATGTCGGGTTGACTGATCGTTGACGTACGTAGTAAGTAGCCACGGGGGGTGTACTTGAAAGTAAACTTCTCTGAAGATCCCGAGCACTGGTTTAGTGCTCTGGGAGGTCGTTATCGTCAGAGGCGCCTGGCCTCGCCCGAAGTCTGGGCAGCTTGTTGGCTCTCAGCACCAGGAAGGGATAGGCGGCAAGCCAGCCAGGTTATGTATTCTCCAGGTGAGAAGGAATCACTCATAGTTCCTGCTGCCTGTAGGGGAGACAGCGTGTTGGTCACGTCTGTAGTGGCGATGAGTCGTAATCGTATTAGATTAGTTGTATAAGCAGCACACATCAATTATATGCATATATAAAAAATACCTCCTTACAAAATGGCATTCTTTCTTGTAGGCGGTCTTCACATATACCCTTTCGAAGCGTATTATGATATTTAATTGTGTGCCTACACATAAATTCAGATTTAATACTGAGAAGCATAAAAAAAACTAGCTTAGCTATCACTTGCGGAGAGTCCATCTTATATCGTAGGTCTAACAGCTTGTATGTACACTGTGTATCTTTGTTGTAATGTTCAAGGCATGTTCCTAAGAAATGTTCACTTTTGTCCATGCTGAAAACACTCTCTTACACGACTGCATTCTTTGTGACCCAATCTCACATAAACACTTTCAAAACAAATTGTGACATTTATAGTGACGCTGCTGCTTCTACATCTATTCAAATATGATTACGTCTTATTGCCTAGAGCACTTCTTCCATCTCTACAGGCTTGAACAACACGTTGCTTACCCTACAGCAATGGGAACTTGTGTTATTCCTTCTCACATGGAGGATATGCAACCCGGCAGGCACACCCCCCCCCCCCCGAACATTTTCTTTTAACTTCACTTTGTCTCCTCTATACACCTTTATCTAGCAGTTTAACTTTAACTCATTTATATTAGTCTAGCACCAGTATTTCCCTTTTACTTAGAACCAGCTCACCTACACCTGGAACCACGCCGTTACCTTTATCTATCCTCGACTTGGTAGGAGGTAGCACACGTCACGTGTTTATTGAGCTCTCAATAAACACACGCTCTCTAACTTTCTGTTTTTATTTCCAGGGTGATTCTTTGTATCCACAGTTGAAGGTAGATTACGCTGTGCACTGTCGACGGAAACCGGGAATTTTATTAAACCGAATTAAGACATACGTATTAGACAGCTACCTGTTTCATCATAGCTTCACATCAGCACTGTCCGTGCTCGTGGGGGAGAAACAGTAATGCCACAAAGCCGCTTTTGGTATAGCGGATAAAATCCTTGACTAAGGTGTCCAGTCAGTCTAATCGGACACGAGTCAATAGGGTTACCTACACATCAAGTCAGATTTAAAGATGATCATTATAAAATATAAAAATCTAAAATGATATTGTAATGTCAAAGTCTCTGTCTTCAAATTAATCACTGGCACTGTGGTGAGCGTCTATTCATAATGCTACTTACTTAAGTGGGCCATCGGCCACTGAAACACTTGAACCGTGAGGTGTGAAATGTCTATCAAAAATTACTGACGTACAGCTTTGTACGGCTGTATAAAAAAAAGTTAATTAGCACATAATTGAGTGACTAATTGCTGGTTCATTTACCTTGTTGGTTCTTTATACTGGAACTGTACTGGATACTTTTAATTTACTCTAATTGTGATTGTTCGTTTTACATCACTGTCTTTTGGCCTGCGGCTAAATTAAACATGCCGCACGTGACCAGTCTATAACAAGTCCTTTAGTCATGTGCACGTAGTAGTGGTTTACGACTACTACACTGTTTTTAAACTTCACGCACTTATTGGCAATCTTTGTTTTCACTTTCAGCTGTCCTCCCCTTTGGACAAAGGGCACCATGCAGAGGATATGGCCACATATACGTGATTGTGGATCTCCATGGCGATTCCCGGTACCGGCCAGGCATATAGGCGGCCTTGGCGGTATGTGGGGGCATCAGGCGTCGTGGCGTCTGCTTCTGCCGCAACAAAGTGGGAGGGCACCCGTTCTAGGGAAGTTGAGACAGTGAGGGGGAGTGTCAAGCCTTCCACCTTCCACGGGTCATACCTGTAGAACAGGATGTTTCTCTGACAAGGCACTGCGGGGGAGGAAGATATCCACCCCGACTGCAGGCAGCACAGCTCGTTGTGGTACCAGGTCGTGGGCGGCATTGACTGTCTCGGTTGCCAGTTCCTGGGCGAGGCCGTGGAAGGGAGATTCACGTCCACCTCCCCTGTGGGTGATGTGCCTGTTGATGGGTAGTGGATGGCATCGATGTTCTCGAAGGAAGTAGCCTCTCGCGTAGCAAGATGGCGGGACGGAGCACTTCCAATAGGGCAACTCGACATCCGGATGTGCGGGTATTCCTCCGTCGCAGAACCTAGGAATGGAGCATGTCTGTTGCAGCTAGATGCCCCGGATAGCAGAGTTTCCTGTGTAACAGGAGGGTGGGACGGAGCACTCTTGTCTGAGCTCGACGTCCAAGCTGGCGGAAGTTCCTGCGTGGCAAGTTCTTGAGGCGTAGCACTTCCGGCATGGCAGCTCAACGTCCCGAAGAGCGGGTCTTACTGTATGGCAGGGGGTTGAGGCAGAGCACTCTCGTCATAGCTCGACGTCCTGGGTTCCGGTGGTCTAGCTGCATCTTGTACTTCATCGGTGGACGACTTCGCTGAAGTTGGGATGAAATTGACTTCCTGTCCCGTAGTTGTACCAGGTGGAGAGGTAGGCGCTCGTTCTGAATCCGCGGCATGCTCGCCTGTTGCTGGCCCAGTGGAGGGGTACGGTAACCTCCAGGCGTGAGAAATCGTTATCGGGAATTCTCAGATGTCCCGGATTACTGACTTGCTACGGTGTTTCCTTCACCCTCTCTTTCTTCGTGGGTCAGTCACTGTTGTGATGCCTGCCAGCGCGATCCAAACACTTTGGCGACATCTGTTAGCGGGGAGAACAAGTCAAGGTCGGGGTTTCAGGCAGCATAGGGGCTGGCGCGTTGCCTGTAAGTGTTCTCCCCTCCTACCCTTGTTTGCCTGCCTACAGTCTAGCTCGACTTGCTCCACATAATTTCACGCTTTTTCCCGTGCGTGTTCTATCAGCTCTACTATTGACTGCGGCTTCGAGGCTTGTAGAAAATTACACAGCTTCAGTAATAGGATTCGAGCTATGAAGTGTATGCAATTTTCTTTGTCGTTCTCTGCCGGAAAGAAGCAGTGGTAAATCCATATCTTGTTTCGTATAAACAATTCTGCCTCTTCATCCATGTCCTGGGTATGGCTGTAAAACTGCGTCATTAGCATAGCCAACACCACCTGGCCCGTGAATTCCATCGCTCTCCGGTTACTGAACTGTTTTCAGTCCGTTAAAAATTCTCCATATCTTTCCCAAGAGGCCCTTCAAATGCAGTTGGGTTGGGTCAACCAACTGTTTCGGAGGCATTTCCATTTCTTTGAATTCATTTTCGCATTCCTTCATGAATGCGACTGGGTCTTCGTCTGGGTGACCTGCAAAGTCTGCTATTTTAATATTGTCATCTCTACCAGTAGCTGGATGGCCGGTGCTGTTCCAGGTTGGATGTATATCCGGGAAGGCTTGGATCTGCGGGAGTAAGAGATGTGTTTTCTTTGACATCTCTCGCACTGGTAGGCCATCCCAGTCATAGACGCATTTGTCGGGCCACTCTATACATAGGTGGTGATAGGGTTCACTGCAAGTCGTGCACCTGATGCTGTTTATTCCTCGCCCAGGGCACGTAACTTCGTTACAGGAACTCATTAGCTGTTGACAGCACGCTGTACAGTGGTACTCTAACCCATCTGTAACTTGGGCCTCTTCTGGCCAGCCTATGCAGGCATTATGGAAGTGTTTCATGCAGTATGTGCATTCTACCCTTAGTGAGCGATGGCCTGGGCAGTCAGCATGGCTACACTGTACATTGGATACTTCGGGTTCGTTGTCAGAGTTTTCACCGGTGACAGCATTGACATCTGCGTCTGACATGGTAGTGGTTAAAGGCGCCACGGGGTGTTTCACAGACTCCCTGAAGTCTGCTTGACTGATCTTTTTGAACCTTAGTTCTCGTGGTATGGTTGGTATAGTTCGTGCCATTTACTGCACACAGCTATTCGTCTAACACCCTACGTTGGGTGCCAGAATATCTCTTGACACATGTCCAATTAGACTGACTTGGCACGTTAGTCAAGGATTTTGTCCGCTAGACCAAAAGCGGGATAGTTTGGTTTAGATAGTTGGCATGAGGCAAGAGGTGTTGACGACTGAAGAACACAGTCATTCTGGTTACTGCTGGAGATGCTGTTCGGGATTACAAATGAAGCAGGTGTGACTGTTTTTTGACTGAGTTCGGCGTGGTCTCATTCCGCCGGCCTTTCCTGCATAGGATGGGATAATGCGATCCACAGTTTGAGAGTAGCGTAAGCCAGGAATAGTTGCTTACGTTTTCTACCACTCCTCTTTTCGTGAGGCATGGGGCAAACAGTGCGTATGCACTAGGATGAACTGCAAAACTTCAGGCTACGGTAACCGCACATTGACTTAGTCCGAATGGTGAGAAGCAAACCCGAGTCTGTCGTGCCTCCCAATGTGGTGTTTCTAGTGGTGGTGGCATCACTGTTTTTTCCCCCACAAGCACTGACTTAGTGCTAATATGTGACTGGAAAGAATCAGGTAGCTGTCTAATATGTACGTCTTCTGACGCGCAGATACCTGAAAGGGATCCAGTCAGGATCCAACTCGATTTAACAAAACTCCCGGTTCCTGTCGGCAGTGCATGAAGTATTCTGTCTCCAACTGTTAATACAAATACCCTGGGAATGAAAAACAGAAAGGTAGAGAGAACAATGAGTGTTTATTGATGGTTCAATAAACACGTGACCTGTGCTACCTCCAACCAAATTGTGGATAGCTGAAGGTAACTGCGCTTCCAGGTGTAGGTGACCTTGTTCTAAGTAAAAAAGGAAAAGATGATTTTAGACGAATATAAATTAGTTAATGTTAAACTGCTAAGCAAAAGGTGTCTAGAGGAGACAAAGTGAAGAAAAATAAATATGTGATCGTGTTCGCTGGTCGTGGGTTGACTGGTCGTCGAAGTACGTAGTAAGTAGCCATTGGGGCGTACTTGAAAGTAACAAGATTCTCCGATGATCCTGAGCAGTGAATTAGTGCTGTGGGAGGTCACTGGAAAAGAATGCGTAAGAATGACTTTCGAGCTCAGCAGCGTCCAGACATATATAGTGGAAGCTTTTAGGCTTCCGATATACGGGGTGCAGGGGAGGTGTGACGTTCTCCAGCCCTGGTTGGCGTGGGAATACTCTGGTCAGCATTTCTGCTTCGTGCCTTGTCGGTGGGACTGCCTATCCCAAGGTCTGAGCAGCTTGTAGTCTCTCAACACCAGGGGGGGGGGGGGGGGGGGGGGATGTGCCTGCCGGGTTGCGTATCCTGCTGGTGAGAAGGATTTGCTCAAAGTTCCCGTTACCTGTAGGGTAGGCAACGTATTAGTTAAAAGTCAATTAAAAGAAATAAACACAGTTTAGCTCACTTACGAATATCGCTCCCGTAGTCATAATACCTCTCCTCGTAAATATCAGGCTCGTACGAGGGACAACAAGTGACCGGGGTTTTATTCTTTCCGTGTCAAAACACCTACACCAATAAAAATAGAATCTTGAAAGGCTACCCATTCTCTGCAATAGTGTAGTGAATGGTAGAGCCACAGCAACTGGATACAGCTTCCTTAGGGATTAGACTGCCATGCTGAGGTTTGCTTTTCTCAACACGTCCTAGTGGTGCTGAGAAGAGTATTTCCCCAGACATGGGGAACCAGTTCCTCTAGGACACACACCACACCAAAGTTGGAAGGCCACCTGTTCTCTACACCCAGTGTAGTGAATGGTAGAGCCATGACACTAGGTACTTTAGCTTCTTAGGGTGGTTTGTCAGCTTGGAGACTGCTCTTCTCATCGTGCTTCTGGTGCGGAGGAGTACTTCTCCGGGTCTGGGAAGACCAACCCTATCAGGCCTCACCCCCGAATAGGGACTGTCGCCATTGTTACAAAACTATACTAATCCCGCACATCTGGTGCCTGAGTTTGAGAGTGAAATACCGTATTGGCTGGCTGCAGCATTACGCACACTGATTACACAACCTACACATCAACTGCTCCACTTCTGCGAGGTCCAATTGTAGAATTATCTTTCTTCATGTCTTTTACCCATAATGATGGGTTTCATAAGAGAACGAAACCAGCAAAGGCTGCCTCTAAATATCCATTGGAGCTTAACCGCCTTCCTGCCGGTTCGAGCTTCTCAGTCCACGGGAGCAGGCAGTAGAACTTCGCACTCTCTCCAAACCAGTTTCACCAACTTACGAGCCAGCTACATTTGAAGCACTTACTAAAATCACAGAAGGACTTCACAAAGTAGTTCAGGTCTACCTCAGTGGTCAGGACACCTCCCTGGGTTTTGCCAACCTTTGGTTTTGGGGGACGCCATGAAAACCACATACCTAGTCAACAACTGAATCTCACACACCCACCACAGAGGCAGCCCCTAAAATGCAACAAGTCAGGCCTCAGCAGGCACAGCCACAGCCGCAGGCCATACATCACCCAGGTTTACCAGAACAAGTGGTCCCACCAAAGTGAAAAGTAGTGCTCGCAGAGACCGATTTTGTTCCCTGCTGGAAAGCAACTCTACCAGTACTGTATACTGGCTGAGCTCCCATTCCACTCGGAGATTACACACACCTGCCGTCAGGGTGTGCCTTGCCTAGCCTAGTGCCCACTTAAGTCACTTTGGTAACATGACGTGACACCTGTTGATGTCCGTTACACATCAACCTGTTTGATTATTTCATTAACATAAAAGTCTCATTTGTCTGCAGTAAAGATAAACACAGGTCTTATGGCACACCAAAAGCTAGGTCCATGTGCAGCATCACATTCCAGTTTCTTGGTAATCTTGTCTTAATTGTTGTGATTGCAGGGATGGGTACCAATTTTTCTCAGAAAAAGTGAAAACTATCCAGATTAAAATTATTTAATTTCTAAAATATCTAATTTTTCAGAGAGATCTAAGTAAGAATGACTTTCCACATGCTCAGGTAGAAAAATAAGCAGTTTTGACTATTCTCACGTCAATATTTAATGTTATCGATTTGTACTAACAACTTTAATAAAGTACAGACAATTTCTGGAGGAATAATAAGTGTTTGTAAAACTGTAATACATTTTGAAGAACAGTATATTAAGTGAAGCACATTATGTTAACATACAGATATTAAAACTACAGTCTTCGAAGCTACACAGTGACCACATGAGAGTTTGAGGGTGCCCATTTCACTGAGCACATGCACTCACTTTGTAGCTACCAAGCACACACTACATTAGCTGCATGCAAGATACATGCCTGGACGTTTCATGCCCAAGATGATGCGTTCCTCGTCCGGGTCCTCTTCGTCAGAGTTCCAGTCCTCCTCTTCTTCCTTCTCGTCCGGCTCGGCCTCGTCCTCCCCCTCCTGGGCAGGCAGTCAGGGCGCCAGTCACAACAGAGGCAGCTACCAATGTCAACACCACTCCTCACTGCCTCTAAAACTACAGCTCATTCACAATTAACTGAGCATTTTTTAACTCTTAGCTTTGAAAAAGTCCCTGTGATTTGTGACTATGCACAGTTTAACATAAACACTACTTCCATAATTGCAGTAATTCTTGGAACAAATTATGAAAATTAGTTCAGAGTATCAACGTCTCGTCAAAAAAGAAATTTTCAAAATTACTGAACTGAAATAGGTTTCTTTCTTTTAATTATACACTTAAGTAGTAATTGGCAGCAACATGTAAAATATTTGTAGCAAAAATTTCAGTGTTGGCCAACTCATGAATGAACAATAGTAAGAGGCCCATGAACATCTTTATCTTGGTATGCAGTGAAAGGGAGGGAACAAACTGCTCAGAAAGTAGACACTAAGCTCAGAAAGGTGCTCAATTAACAGCAAACAGCCTAAAGCCTATACCAACACTCATCACAAAACAACACTTTAAAGTCATTATGAGGGACCAGATTTTAAATTCAAATTAGTGTTGGGAGAGTTCTGGCATTTTTACCTGTACAGTACTGACTTTAAATTCAACTCCAATTTTCATATAATTTTGGAATAGTTTATGTAACCACCAACGGTTCCATATACCATGTTGCATTCTTGCTCATAGGCCGTTCACGGTAAAGTGAGCACTTTTGAAGCCCTAGTTAAATTTTTTTTCAACCAATTTATATCCTCCCACCACTTAATGTAAACCCTTCCATGAGAGTAAAACAAAGTGTATACATTCACCATGCCCAAAATCAAAAGTCTGGAGCCACAATAAAATGTATTTCTTGGTTATTTTGTCTGATGAAACAGCTTCAAAAATGCTCATTCTGTCGTGAATGACCTATAGTATCCATTATGTTAATATAATATGGACAAGTAGTTAAACTTGAGAATAAAATGTTTACACTTCCGCCACTATTTAAAGTGTAGTCAAGTTTTTAAACATCTACAGACCACAAACCTGCTGCTACCTGGAACCTTCAATTTAGTAAACATATCAAATGAAAATATATACCTGAATATATTAGTTGCACAATTCACAGTAGAAGATGCAATAAAAAGGAAGTACTTTGCTAAATTAGGAATTGAATATTTAATTAATTCAGTTACAAGTATCGACACTTGCTTTTGGTGCTCAGCAGTAAAACACTAAGGGCTAGTTTTACTACTTTCAATTTAAAAATTAACTGCTGGATAGCACCGAATATTGTTTTACCACTTCAAGTCAATGATGAGCAGCGACTATAGTTCCCAGCTGCTGGTCAGCGAGGATGGACCAGTGGTTAGCTTGATGTGCGACGTCCTTTTAGTAATGGTGGATCATCACGGTCCGGGCTGTTTTATTTTGTTTGAGAACACACACACTGGTTCATTCTAACTCTGTCTTATTTAAGGATGGACTGGTGCCCAGCCAGTATATAACACTGGCAGCATAGACTTTCTACAGGACATAAAGTTGGCGACGGTGATGATGGCCTTGTGAATGGCCGGACGCACTATGACCTTCTTACCTGGATGACTGGTGGCCTGTGGAGAAAGGTAACCCTGCTGCGGCACTTGTGGTGGCTGGCTGGAGCTGGCCCCAAAACCTGGTGCTGTGACGGGTACTGCTGGTAACCCTGGGTGGGCTGGTGTGTTGGTCACCTCTTATCCAGGGGTTGCCACGGCCGAAGGGAACTTTCTCACCCCTCAAGAAAGCGTGGATGACTGGGCGAGGTTCCCCTGCGATCTTAATGGGGGCTTTGAATAAATACGGAAGGAGGGCTGGGAGGTGAAGCCTCACCAAGCGTCTGGCAGCCTGAGCTCGTTCCCGGGGACTAGGACTGCTAAATGCAGTCAGGGTTGGGTTAAGCCTTTGTTTGTATTTGGAGATGGTTCCTGCCTTTTTATCTCTCTTGAATACCGTCGGACGGGAGTAGGGCATGAGGATGAGTAATACTACCAGCCCCGCATAGTTTTAAGCAGGCGACATTTGTCCTTAACTAAGTATAATTCCAAGTGTGACGGTGATCAGACCAGAGTGGCACCACCTGCTCCCTTCGTGTCCTGCACCAGAAGTACGGTGGACGGAGCATAACTCTGACCAATTGACTAGCTTCCTTGGCAATTAAATTCCTAATGGTTCAGGATCTACATTTGTATACACCGAGGTGTACAGCACGAGTGGCCCACTAATAGAGCTCGCAATCCTGCACTAAGTTGCGTAAAATTGAATTTTAAGTAAATATTCTACGGTCTCCTGCTCTATCCTTGATGGACCTGATGTCTAATTAGGAAACAGAACAACACACTTGGAACAATAATTGGCAGTTGGATAAAAAAGTGTTTATTTCTGGGAGGAATCAACTTGGTAGTACATACTACCTCCTATCAAACAAGCGTTCAATGGAAGTTAAACTACGGTAAACAGATGAAGGTGACCTGGTTCCAGACTGCACAAGGTAGAAATGCTAAATGGCTATTAAAACAACTCTATTTAACTATCCTGGACCTTGTGTCCAGAAGGAACTTGAGATAGCCAGAAGGGCAGCGGTAACTGTTGGCGTTCCTGAAGGGATGATGATATTTAAGTGTTCGAAGACTTCTTCGGGGGTTGGCTCCGGAGGATCTCTGGAATGTGCTGAAGATATTGGTCAAGGTGTAGTCGAGTCTCTGGTATATCTGGAAGACCTGGATGGCAGTAGAGGGCTCTAACACACGAGGTGCTGGAGCGAGCTGCTGCTGTTGGGTTCCTTCGGCACCAAGAGTGAAGTGAAGGAACAGACTCTTTGGCGAGGTCGTGAGGACCTGTTGGCTTCCTCCGGCACCTTTCAGAGTGGTAGAGGACGACAGACTCCTGATTAAGGGCCGGGCACCGGTATTTATACTCTGCTCGCTCTTGTCTGGGAGGTGGGTATTGTGAAGTCTGCAGGGTGTGTAACGTCGTCTGCCGGCCGGAGTTTCAGCTGAGGCGGTACAAGTCAGCATTTACAGGTGGAGTCATTCCCTAGCACGCTGTAGTAGTATGTGGCCTTGAAACGTCATCTCGGCAACTCGGCCGACAGCTCATTCATACTTTGGGGTTATGAGCGTGCATTTTTACTGTGGGTAAACAGCAGTAGAACCTCTCTATTACGACCCCTCATGGTTCCCGAGAATACGGTCGTAATTGGGGGGGGGGGGGGGGGGGGGAGAGCTGTAATAAATAATTTGAAAAATTATGGGCAGATTTTGACCGACCCCTAACCCCTATGCCCCCAAACTTGCGATTTTTTGCATGAAGTTAATGTTCAATCGTCTCTAGCACATAAAAAAACTAATTTTTTAATTAAATATAAATACTTATGCATATTTTAATAGCTGGATGTCTCATTAATTTGAAACCCAAGAAAGGCATATTGGACCACCCCTTGTCGTAAAAAAGAAGGCCTAAACACAGTATGACATGGCCGTTGACAGTGTGTGAAAAGATTAGACTATGTATTACTAAAATATAACTAAACACTGTTGGAGATGCCTTACGTTTGAAGCAAAAAACAGAACTTTATTTATTTATATTATATATCATGAAGATACATTCGATCACTCCTGTGCTGGGGCTAGCAGCGAATACATTGCAGTGCACACGTAGCTGGGTGAGCACCTAGATCCTCTGCAGAGCAGCTGGGCGCAGTGACTCGCATCTGACAAACAGTCCTAGATCCTTGGAACTGTGCAGCTGTTGGCGGTCGCTACAAGCTGGTGAGCGGTGACCAGCCGGCCGCCGCCCACTACAAGATTATTCTAGTGGCCGGAGACCAGCCGGCCGCCACCAGTGCAGCAGTTACAGGGCCGGTTAGCTTTGTAACAGCGGCCTGGTGTTAACAAAACATGCTGATAGATGCGATTCACGTCAATGTGTTGAATTTATACGAAATGTAGGCAGTGTGTTGGTCTCTGCATTGGCACGATGAGGCCCGTGTTTACTGGAATATAAAAATTTAGTGCATTCTAGTTGAAATATTAACTATCCCGAATTTTTCACAAAAAACTTCTGACGTGCCTATACATGCACCCGGCCTTGCTCGCCAAAATATGGTAACATAAGAACACATTTTATTTGCACACACTTAACTACCTTTATTCACTTTACACATAAAATTGACTTCACAAGAAAAAAAAAAACAAATGTCCACCTAAAAAATTAGCAAATTACACAGCCATGGGGGCACAAACAGAAGCGGCTACATGTGACTAGGACAAAGAATCCTCGCTGACCCAACCTGCAGCCCCTCTCCCCCCCCCCCTTCCCCAAGGGCTTCAATGTTCAATAGATAATACGCCATTGTCCCCTTCTGGAATGAAGAAATTTACTGTTTCACGCTGCTTGAGACAACAAACGACAAAGTCTATGACAACAACTTGAAAAATACGGGACCACTAACATCAGTAAAGGCTAGTTTCTCATAGACTGAAAACCGTGGATAATAGGAACTTGTACCGCGGTTGGAGAAAAGGTCTACAAAAACAAATCTGTGCATAACTGAAACCGCGGTTCACGATACCGCGATTGGGGAGGGATTACTGTATCTATTTTTAGATGTGCCTCAAATTTTAGACTTTTTCGACCAAAACTTTTCACGGTTCCTTAAAATTGGGCCGTAATAGAGAGGTGGTCGTAATAAATGGGGTCGTAATAGAGGGGTTTTGCTGTACAATATCTTGGTGTCTGTAATAGCCCCCGCAACAAAGGAGTATCATGTAGGTACACTGGAAGATTATACTGCATTTCTAACTCTGTTGGGTGCAACAGGGTGGTAGCTCATCCAAGCTTCGGAGTTGTGAGCGTCCATCTTAATCTTAGAGTGAAGAGTACAATTTGGTGGCATCTGTAATAGCCCCCGCAACAAGGGGCATATCCTGTAGGCACTTTGGTTGAGTGTACTGTTAAACTAACACCAACTGGTGGGGCAGGAAGGTTCGCACTGATAGCAAAATCGTGTTAATAGTTTGAAAAGGACATTATGCTTCAATCTGTTCCAACACGAGGATGGGGAGAAAGAAAATTACATCATATTTGGAATTCACTGCAGAAATATGATAAGTATTTATATAATAATAAGTACAGTAGAGTGATTTGAAGTACTTCCCAGAGATGCAATTATTTTATTTGTGTGTTCATATTATAAATACTACCACCACGCAACATTTTCACATTCTTTTGACGATGGCATTTTCGTTTTCATAATCAACACGTGTTTTGGATGTTACTATGCTGTTATCTTTAAGGGCTGGTTTACCACCTGTTAATCGTCCGGTCAAAAATTAGCTGTTAGTTAGCAACCGGAAGTTGAGGAGAAATAAAATGACATATTTGGAATGCATTGCAGAAATACGACAATATAGAGTATTTATGTTGACGTGTGCACTATTTGGGTCTGGGCAATGAGTATCAAGTGTCAGAAGCAGTGACTTTGTTAGTGCAGGCAGATTGCACATACTACATGCAGTTTGGATTGACTACTTGCATACAGGATTCCATTCAGAGTATAAGGTGGGCCATATCGGTTGGCGCATGGGCACAAAGTTCGCTATTACCTTGACTACTTGCCGGGCTGCTGGTTTTGGGGCCTGAGGCTTACTCCGACGCTGGGTCAGTTGGTAGGTGTGGCGGGTTTACTGGTGGTGTTACAGCTGCTGGCGTAACTGCTGCTGCTCTAAGGACTGCTGGTAGTTCTCGGCAGGCTGGGGTAGCAGCGTATGGAGAACCATGGGCATGCTAACCCGACTGGCACCTTTTCTCCTCGTCTGAAGGCCACTACCACAGGATGCAATGTCCAACAAACCTTCTGGGGAGGCTGAAACCAAGAAGGGGAGGAAGCCGGGCGCTGACTTGAGCTTGTTCCCAGAGTAACTCTTGGCAAAGTGCCATACTGGGCTAGGTACAGTTCAAGTTAGACTGGTAGGCAGAGGTAGCCTTCCTCTCCTTAATGTCCTTCCCACCTTGCTTAGTGAAGGGCATCAGGTGCTAGAACCATACCTCATGAGATAGGAGCAGGGAACGTGCATTCCCTATCTAAGAGTGTTCTGCCATCTAGGCACACTGTACCAGCGCAGAGTATAACCTTATTCCCCAACCGGCAACACAAAGGGTGCGGTGGTTGAAAAGTAGGTTTCCTCAGAGGCATCCCAATAGCAACGGGTGAGCCTCTTGAGCGGATAGGTCCAACCCAGAGCCAACCAAACACACCCTCCGGCAACACAAACGGTGCGGTGGATGGGTGCAAGTTGGTATAGCGACTTATCTTCTCTAGTACGGGGATGACTAGTGGTTGTGACTTCACCGTTTGGTACACATGGTGCACCGAAAGGGTGGCCATCGAATGGTGCGTGTTTCTTGACATAATAGTTCCTTGAGGGGGAGCTCACAGTCCTACACTAGGTGGCAGACTGGTATAATCAAACCCGGTCTCTGCTCTACACTTACAGGATGTAGTGTTTACTATGGAATTCTCAGAGTACTCAAGGGAAAATGAGATAACTGATTAGAACGTATTTATTCCAAGACGAATAAAACATGGCCCGTACTATTTCCTGTCTACCTCGAGCTGACAAAGTAGTAAACTATGCTAGCCAGGTAGAGGACCTGGATCCAGACTGACTGGGGGCAGTTTCAACTAGGTAACCAATTACAACTTTGCCTGTCTACGCTGTGTCACGTATCCTGATGGGACTGAGGGTTCCCACGTCCTGAAGGGTGTGTGGGGTAGCAGTTGCCAGGGAAAGCGACCAAGGGTGGCAGATTACTTCTGGAAGGCTTTGCAGGGGGAGGACTTCTGGAAATTCTGTTGTAGGTGGTGGTGAGGCTGAAAAGCTTCTAGGTGATGTAGGCAGTGATAGGTCAGAGAGATCCGGCAATCCAGTGTGGTGGAGCAGGTTACCTAGGCTGAGTGTCTCAGAAGAGCCAGACGACAACTGGCGATTTCAGCCACTGAACAGCAATATATTCTGCTCGGCTGAGGGCTTGCCAGCTCTAGTGGTGAGGGGTGCTATGCGTACACATCTTGGGCAGAGCTAAGGGCGACCATTGTTGACAGGTAGCATCATCTCTCGGCGCGCCTTTGAACATGCTCAGGGTTGTAGTGAAGAATCTATTACTGACAATCGATAATTGGCATCTTCAAGGGAGGCTGGGCTAGGCTTGCTTACTGACGGCTGATGCTGATGAAACTTACAATTCTGATACGTCTGTAATCATCCCTGCGACCAGGGAAAATCCTGTAGGCACTCTGGTAGTAATGAAATGCTTCCAAAACCCGTTCAATTCACTTTAGAGTGAAGTTGTTTATCACATTAGCCAGTAAGCATCACGCACCAACGTAATAATAGTACAGTTGAGTAAGAGATTGCAATTTTTATTAGTTAATATCATAAATTCTACCATAAAGTAACATTTTGGTATGACTTTTAACAATGACATTTTAGTTTCGATAATCAATACTCATTTACAACATAACTGTGCTATCTTGCAGGAAACCGTGAACCACAGAACACATAGCACTGGAACAGAACAGTGAATCAATCATAAATGCTGTTATGTGAAATAAAGAAATGTTCAGATGTTGGTGAGTATTTAAATAATAAAAGGAATTGTTCACTTCAATTAACTAAAGTCCAATGACAAATTCATACATTGCTCATAATATTTCACTGACGAGTGGTATTTTGTGAAATGCAGGGAAACTCCACTTTTTCGTTATATTTTTACACATTGTGTGTGAATGTTCTGCTGTTTGTTGCATGCATAAATACAACATGGCAATGGAGGCGTAAATATTGAAAATATATCTGTTTTATATTAGTTCATTATAATCAATTGGGAGTAACAGATATGGAACCAAATATGATTTTTATCACAAATATATTAACATATCCCTTCTTCTTTCCGATATAGAAAGCTTAAATATTAACTATACAAATTCGGTTTTATTAAATAAAAATAATCTTTACCTACAAAATAATATGAGGATCGCATAAAAATTAACTAATTAAATTTGTCAAAACATTGTTATTGAAACAGTACAAACTTGAAAAGTCACTAGCTTGCAATAACTTTTGTTACCAATATCTACAAAATCCGACAGGAACTTTCAGATTACAAACAAGAGGATAAAGAAAAGTGATAAAACACTAGCTTCTATTCAGCTAGCAGTCAAACTCAACTCCCAGCTAGCCAGTCTCCAGATTTAGGAGGTAATTAAAAAAAATATTTCATTAAGTTAGTTATAGCTAGAACTGCTAAAATGGTAAATTTGTAATCAAATTGTCCCAGCACTAATTTTATCTACAGTCTTACCTTTTACAGATGAATTTAAACCAAAATAATGATTATGCATGTTATTTAATGCATTAAATGAAATACAATTGGTACTTTGCTGTGCCAACTGCTACACATGACAGACAGACAACCTTGGAGGGCCCCCATCATCCCCAGGGGGGTGAAAGAGAGAGAAAGAGAGTGTGTGTGCACACACGAGTGAACACGTTCGTGTGGATAACAAATTGCAAAGAGGACCCCCACACCTACAAGGTTGTGAAAAAGAGCAGGTAGATTCTTTACCTGGTCAGAGTGGTCAGACTCTGACACGGTGAAACGTATGTCAAGTGCCTTGTCCAGATTGAAGCGCACACTTTTCCGCTCCTCATCAAGTTCCTGCCGCCGCCAAAGCTGCTTCTCCTCCGCTGTAAACACAGGCCACCCTCTTCAAACACAGTACACCAGAACCTCTATTATAAATTCCACTCAATTACATTTTCCCCTTAAGAGACTGGGTCACCCACCATATTAATTATTTTTATTTTTTCATCCAAATTCAAATTTAGGATAATTTATTAAAATTTAGACAGTAGAAACTTAGCTTATTGCCTTACCCATCATTACAGACATAATATGAACTACTAGTTCATAATTATGCAACAATTAACCAATAAAAAATTATATATATATTAAGTCATTCTCACCTTTAAATGACAACCACAGAACACCTATTAAAAATCACGTACAAGAATTTACACAGAAATATGAAATGTAATGCTTTTATAATCAAACATTTCCAGCAATGATCCCGACTCTTCAGTTATGACCATAACACAAATAATTCATGAATAAGTGGTGATACAGCCTCTTAAATTCACTAGTATATTCAGGTCCCACCATTTTTACAATGTATTAAAATTCTTTCTATATACTCTGCAATTCAACGTGGTCACCCTTGATTTATACTTTTTTTTCAATCCACGTGGTTAACAAAATTTGCAAATTCGTACATTGCAGTCTGGTTAAGAAAACACATTCACGCTGGCACTGAGTGTGCAAAAATACGCAAATAACATCATTTCATTGAAAAGTAAAAATATCAACCCTGAAAATGTTTGCACTAGAAAAAAATTATTCATCAGATCTGTAACAGGATTATAGACCAAAGGATAGCATAAATTATTCTGTTCTTTAGTTCTAAGTAATACTTAAAATTTTACTTTAGAAATCAATGTAAACATATGTTAACAGTTATGTACAGACTGTTATGAAAATGCTAACCTTAAAGTTAGTAAAATATTTTTATGTACTACAAAAGCTTACCAAAATTTGTAAGACTACTTGTATAAATGGTTTAGCATATTAAAACATTAAACTAGTGTGTATACTGCCCATCAATATATATTATAATTAACTGTGTAATGTTGGAGATGTCAGATTGGGCAACTGAAAATCCCAGCTCGAATTACTCGGCAGAGACATGAGACTTAAATAAAAGCACCATATTAAAAGAAAGAAAAAAAAGAAGGAATTCAAATGTCTGACAATTTCCTGCTAATTTATTTCAAGTTAAAGCAGTTCAAATTCTTCAAAATACAGAGTCGCGAACAGTCAGCTATACAATGGACCAGGTGCAGAACAGCGCCGCCGAGTTCAATAATTATTCAGATCACTAAAAACTCGCAACACGAGAAAATTAGGAAGACAGGAGATACGTAATTGTACCTCCTGGCACTCTAGTGACCTGCCACACCGGCAGAAATAATTTAGTAGATAAAAGTTGTTAGGCTGAAAATTAAAGTTAAAAAGGAAATACGGTCACAGGTGCTTGCCAGTAAGGACAAAATTTGACACACTCGAGCCGAAGTGTCATCCTCAGGCGACGGGTGCTCACGGCTAATGTCACCACGCACTCAACCCCCACTCCTCACACCCGGGTGCCAAAAACCTAACCAAATAAGGGCATGGCATGGTACAGAATCACTTCGGATACAGTGTCAACCCCGTCGCAACCACTTTCCCATGCCATGCTGAACTTCGTAGAAGTTACATAGTCGAATTTCTAGAACATATGGGAAAGGAAAATCTGTCTACAAATATCATAATAGCCCTTATCTCCGATCACTAACACTACCTCAACTGTGACTTTAGAAAAAGCAAACTCATGACAGCTAAACATACTAACACGGCCAAAATGTCAAATGTGTACTGATAATCAATTAATAATTCCTCGCAAAATAAAATAAAATTTACCAAATGCCCTAATTAAATTAGTAATAACTGCAACAATACAACTATTCAAGATAGTCAAGTTTGGTTGTGTTCTTTAATTTACCCTACCGACCCTTGCCACATTTACAACATTTTACATTTGTTTCCAAAAAAGGTGTAAAATAGAAATACTATTGTTGATAAATTTCTTCTCCCACACATGTCCAACCCCAATCTACACCATAAGAACTGTGTCCGGTAGCAGACAGTCTAACCACAGTAATTAATATAAAGGCACATTTGATTGGAAAATACATATTTGGACAAATTTTGTTTTTGTTAAGTTAAGGCCAACATAAGTAATAGTTATGATTTTGACAAGTATAATATATGTTATTTTGCAAAGCTATTATATTTCAACATGTATGCAAGTGCTGTATTAGAATTTGTGTTGTAATCAGCCTGGGCATCTCTATGTAAGCAGTAATGGAAATTTTATTATGTAACTTTCACACGTTTGGCCATTGGAATTTTAACGGTGATCTAAACAGCTGTAATACAGATGTAACACACAAATGTGACTTAAGCAAAGGGGCACGTATACTGGAAATACAAATATTTTTTTGGCACTTTTTACATAAGGCCTGAAGATCTTGGCAGAATGATGTCACATGGTGTAACCGAGTGCAATGACCTCTGGCGTTCATGGTACAAGGCTGAGGCCATTTTAATTACAGAGGAGTCAGTATACTTGGGGTCAATTATGAAGGAGTCGGTCAGCGAGAGAGTCATGGCGCTTACAATGACCCAGCCGAGCAATTGCTTATACGTTACTTTGCAGGAGATTGGGGTCTGATCTAAGCTGAACTTTTTAAGTTAAAAAAATTCCATTCTTTGTAACTATTGCAACCTCCAAAAAAAATTTTTATTATATCATTGTAAATTACACTTGCTGGCATGGTACTAAGAAAGAGAGGTAACATCTGCCTCTACTCTCCCACTGCGTCTCTGACGTCACCTGGCGGTAAGAGTGGCAAGCAGGTAGGGAGCAAGGCTGCACATGTTCACCAGAGAGCTCTTTCTCCTCGCTTTTGATATATTAATGTCTGACAGCACACGGGCTATGTTCATAAAACTTTAGTGCTTTAGTATATTAATAGTACCGATAAATTTTACTGTATTATTATTGCTCGTTTTAAGTAATACAGTAGATGGGCATCTTTGCAGGATTCTAGTTATGACAAACTACGTCACGTTTTGTGTAATAATAGCACTAACCAGAATAAAAATTTGAAATTGGGTATATTGCTGCAGAAGAAAAACAGTTGATGAGAAAAGCAGTAAGAGAATACAAAAAATATAAATAGTATACTTTTGCGATTATTATAGGCTGTTCACTGTAAAGTGAGCACTTTTTAAGGCCCTCCCAACAGGCTTTAACCACTAATAAATATATCTTATTGCAGCATCAGGCAATAAATTTTGAAGGTGGTGAAATGTATATACTGTGTTTATTCATCACAAAGCAATGTTTATATTAAAAAGCAGCAGGAAGCAGGAAACAGGAAGAAAGGAAAAATTTACAGGGCCTTAAAAAGTGCTCACTTTACCGTGAACGGTATATAATTACTTTTATATAAATGAGCATTTGATACCACATTTCAACCTCTCTTGCAACAGGAATATTGAAAATAATGCTTCCAGAAGAGTATAAAAAAGAAACGATTGGATTTATTCTCCAATGAAAACATGTACATATAAGGAAGATACAGCAGTGCCCAACGTGAAGCTTACTCAAAGTACAAGTTAATTCAGAGCAATCTTATAGACAATAGAACAAAGCATGGAAAATCTTGATCAGAGAAATTCTACTGGATGGAAACAGAATAACAACAGAACCAGCAGCAGTATCTGTAGGATTATTAGTCATTTATTTCTTGGTTTTACCTCTAAATAGTGACAGAATTGATTAATAATCCATTTAAATGTTTGAACAACACAAAACATGTTTTAATTTGTGCCTGAATAATTGTTTACATTTTTTTATAACCTATGTCGAGAATCTCAGTAGCGTATCATTTTTGAATCTGCAACAAATACTTCTGACAAGGTTGTTAGTTGTTATGATGAACTTCCATTATGTCCTTTGTGTGTTGAATTAATTATTCTGTCAATACAATCTTTACTGTAAACTCATAGTTTTGCAATGCTCATAAATGCTCACATGAACTAAGTAACTGTTTATTTCAAAGTTGTGCAAATCAAAGGCTTCCAGTATTAAAAAACATTTAAGGGCTTCAGTGGTGGATACAGTCTGTTGATACCGGTTTCGAGTCTGGTTTTGAGTACTGATTTTAATGCTGCTGAATGTTTATCCTGCCTACAGCTGTGTTACACTTGTACTCCGTTGTCTTCACGATGCTGATTTGCATATTACACAAGAAAAGCACCAGTTTCACTAATATTCTAGTATTCTTGGAAAATATACTAGAACACTGTTAACATTGCTTGTTCGTGGCCATTTTATACATTTCCATTGAAAGGAAGGTTATGAAATTAACTTTGGAAATGATAGATTATAATTACAAAGTGGTTTGTGAACACTGAAAAGCAAACAAGGAACATTGCAAGTTTTTAGTACTCTGTAATGTAGGACTGCATGTAAACAAATAATCCCTCCCTTCATATACAGTAAGTACTAGTCTTTTTCCAGATATAAGATTTACATTATTGTGATGATACGAATAACAACAAAACTACCACCACCCTGCTATGCAGTAAAATAAAACTGTTCACTTTAATTAGTTAATTATTTAACTTGCAATGCCGGAAATGGGAGCAAAAGAACTCTACTAGCCACTGAATATATCCTCTCATAAATTTACACAAATGCCTCATATTTAAAGTCTGTCCAACTGTATCACAGCAATGACATGGGTTTGTAAAAAGATGTCCAGAAGTAGAAATGACTAGATGAAAATTCGAAATGCATTTTACAAATCTTTTATCTGTTTGTGATGAATGTAAAATAAACTGTGAATGATATATTTTCTAACACATTACATTTGATATTTAACATTCATTAATTGAACACTGAACTACTTTAATACGAAAACAAAGATTACATATTGTATGATCATCGAGAAAGATTACTTGGGGAATTTGGAAAACAATTACAAACAATAGAAATACGAACTGGCCTGACAAAACTTGATCTCGAGATGCAACAACAACACTTGGATACAGTTCATTTTTCACATCATATATTAACATATTAAAGTATTCGGTACATCAGAACAATTAAACAACACCAAGACATAATAAAATGTTTCTTTACATATATTAGGGAAATGGGCCATGGAAATAAATTAAGTGTGTATTAAGACATTACATTTTATGCAAGCATTCTTCTGCCTTTTACATGAATTAATTAATTAGTCCATTTTCAATTTAATTAAATTGCATTAAAAATTGTTTACACAAAGTATAAAAACATCTCATACTGCTTGTTTACATAAATATTGTTTTACCCTCAAATCCTATCCACACTGTTGATGCACGACGCATGATACACCGGCACGATGTTGGGTGCAATCACAGACATGCCAGTGCCAGCTTGTACCATTCGCCAAGATTGTCCTCGAAACATCACGTCAACACACTCAACGCAAGTTGACTGCGTGACTGAGCCACCACTTCCTCCAACCAAGGCTCTAAGTTCCATGGCGAGCCGAGAGGGGGCAGCCACAATTCTAATTGCACCCTGCGGCCGAGATAATGGATGATAGCGCTTCAGTAACACTTTTGAATTTTGGACACCTGCAACCGCTGCTATCACACCCCGCACCCTAGGCCACCAAAAACCATGTACGAGATTAGTATAAAAGGGCTGGCACGACCAGCAAAAGACAGTCTCTCTGCTCTGCCACCACTCTGGTACAGGGCCGGAGGAAGCCATCGGCGGTTCACTCTTGCTGGTACACCTCGCAGATTCCACCGCTCTCTTCAAGGCCAAATCTGCCTACCAGTGAAGAAGACATCCCGACCAAAGCTTTCTGCATGCGTTGTAGACTAACAGCTTCTGGGAGACAGGGCCTACTGCTGCTGCCAAAGACGTCTGCTTCTTCCTTACCACTCCCTGGTATCGACTCCAGAACTGGTAACAGTCGCAACAGTCTCTTAAGGACCACCCCTGCTCACTGGAAGGCGATGGCATTCTCGACACTACCCCTCTGGTAGATGTCCCCCCTTTGGTTCCTTCAGAACACCAGCTAGGTTAGAAACAAGTTATAAATTACTTAATCTAATAGACTTTCTTGCCTTTTCCCATCCAGATTATAACCAGGGGCAATATTCTCAGATGACTAATTTCACCTTGGCATGACTCACTACCCACCGTCCATTGAAACTGTATTCTCAGACTCCAGAAACATGGATAGGTGTGAATACATCTACCTCCAACTTGTCGAAGCCTCCCGGCATTGCTGAGCTGCGTTAGGCGGGAAGCCTAGTGGTGAATGCTGGGACAAAAACACTCACAGATTTGTTCACGCCATATTGTTGTGGTGCTGATTATTGTCAATATTTATTTATTGTTGATAAAGGAGACTGTTTGGGTGTAACCTCTGCTCCTGTGTTAATGTTTGAAGTAAGTATCATCATTATATTTTATTTGTTTGTTTTAAAGATTTCAGATAAAATAATGTGCAGTGTTTTATAAAAAGCTAGCTTTTGTTGCAGATGGACGAACCTCATGTGTCACTATTCTAAGTTAAAGTACATACTTATGACAAAGAGACTATGTTTTAGAACATAATGAATGTTTTGGAAAATATGACATACTTCACATTAGATTGAAAGTGTGCATACATTCAATAGTTAAAAGTATTTCAGCCGTGTTTACATACTTGCAGCATTAGGCTCCACAATTGTTTTTTAGCGCATCACAAGTCCCTCAACTAATTAATTCTTCTCATTACATATCATCCTTATGTTATAGGCAGTTAGCAAACAGTAAAAAGAATATTGAATGGTTCAGTTTGTTCAATAAATTATCTCTCGGGATTGCCTAGAAGAGGAGTACTATTCTAGGAACGGAAAATATAACATCAGTTAAATCCCATAATTTTTCATTTTTAAAAATAAGACTTATTAGTGGAGATAAAGCTATGAATGCATTAGTTCAGTAAGAAATGTAGTATGCTTTACAATGATTACGAGATTTGTGTGTGCAATAGTACTGTGTGGGCCGCTTTAATAGAAGTAAAGATGACCTATTGTTGGTTAAAACATAATGTTACGATGTATGTTAAAACATAATGTTACGATGTAGGTTAGTTTAAGTTATGATTGTAGGTTCATTCTAAATTTTTATGTTACTGTAGGTTAGTTTTTAAATATCAGGTTATGATTTTAGGTTAGGCCCTGTCCGAAATGACAAATTCGTTACACTATTTTGTAATTTGTCATTTTTTAAGTTTCAATTTGGATGTTGTCGACAGTCACTTGTTTAGCACTTGTGGCACCACATATTTATATTAAGAGTGAAAATATTTTTTATCAAAATTTATTGCTAAAATGGACCTAATATTTCTACAATCATCACTAAAATGTTACGAATACAAAATAGCAAATGACCAAATACGTCACCATTTTTTGTATACAAAATAGTCACATGATCATTTTGCCAACATCATCTGCCATTTCAGACACTACCTTAGTTTTAAACTAGTGTTAGGATATTAGTATGTTACGAAGTTTTAAAATGTTAGGTTATGATGTTTAATACAAATTTTGCAGTGTAAGATGTGGATGAGTTTGCCAAAGTGCATTCCATCAAAGTTCGTAATGTTTATTTTTTGATACAGTACACTGTCGTGAAATAATCTAAACTATTCAGTCAGAATTTGGCAATTATCGTACTAGCGTTACACCATTTTCTCTTATTTTAGGTTTAGGTCATGGCAGACAATATTACAGTTTCTTGAACATAGCTTCTCTCACGTGATCACAAACCCAGCTTGATTTCCAATTGTTATTTGTTAAGCCATCCCTACACAATATCCAATTTCTGCTACCTTCTATTATACCCATGGGTACAACAGAAGGCATAAAAGTTTCAATAACAGAAGAGAAGAAAGAATGCATCAGTTCATACCCACACATTACATAAAATGCTAACAGAAAATTGTAAATGGCATCTCAAATGGCAGACATTCCGAAGTTGGCAGGATTACAAATGCAACCAAATATTATATGTAGGTGCTCTGTGGTACATCCAAAAAGTACGAAGATTATTCCCCCTCTCACCCCCCCCCCCCCCAACCATAAAGACTTAATTTAATTAAGTATCTGAGTAAAAGTACTAGACTATTAATTTATGGAAAATGATGTCAGTAATGACACTATTATGTATGAAAAACAAGTTACTATATTCACATTCACGTACAACAAACATTTATACAAAATTTAAACATTTTAAATTATTTAAATATTTATCCTTAACAAGCATAAAAATGAATCTTGTGCTTTCCATAATTAGTAATTAAACAAACTTATACAAATATAAAACTAAAAGAAGGCAAAAATATCACAATACTAAAAATAAGACTTATGTGCGTTGGTTAACATTACTAAGCTACAAAGCTGAAATTATGTTTTTACACAATAAACTCATAAGTTGTGTGTGTAGCTCAGTGAAACATTATTGCTATTTATAATTTAAGTTATTCATACAAAATGTTTATGTCTATATTATCTTGTCTAAAAGCAATAATATGCAGTGAACCTCAGTTAAGAAGTTCCCATATAAGTTTTCCTGCCAAATAAAATGAATAATTGTGCACCTTGTCTATCTGCATATGTGTAATTTGACCCTGTTATGAAGTTTTCCTGGTTAATAAGCATTATTTTTTCAGTCCCTTCAGAAACGTCTTGACAAAGTTTTACTGTACCTGCACAGTGCAATTGGCTGCCTGTGGTTACAGTATTTAATTTAGCTTTAGTTTGTATTATTTGCTTGTATTATTGCTTTTCGACAAAGATATTCTATAAATAAATGTTTTCTGGTATTAACTTAAATTATAAACAGCAATAATCTATACTAAATTTAATTTTGTACATAAATACATTTTACAGACCTCGCCGTAATCTTTTTGTAAACGGACTTATACACTTTGAGGTTATTACTCAGGTGACCACCCTATTGTCTGTCGCAGTTCTGTGGGTATAGCAGAAATTTAGAACATGTTCTATTAAGTCATGTGCCCAAAATTGCTTTCCAATTGGTCAGCGAACATAGCCTTCCACCTGGAGTGCCTAGAAATGGATGATATTAAGGTGTGATCGGCGAACTCCCACCTGTGGCTTTTCATTTGTATCTGAGAATGCGACAAGCAGGCTCACAGGCGAGACGACACTGCCACCTACTCACTAGAGAAATGCATCTGAGAATCACACCCCAAGTCGCCTTCACCTGAAATTGGGTACTTAAGACTTCCGTGTCAGAGCAAGTTAGCAAAGGAGATAACACAGGGCCACCGTGGCACTGAAAAACAGACGTTAGCTAACCTCAATCCAGTAATCAATGTAGAGTATTGGGGCTATAAACCATTCATGGTTACTTTACACTTTTCTAAAGCCCTGCGTAAGTTCCACTTCCGGGATACTGCTCTGCCTCGTGCAAGCTAAGCTTAAATAAGTCTAGAAAATTACACCAAAAGTCAATTCACCAAATTTGTTCACTCTCAGTTGTAATATTTTATATGAAAACTACTTACTAGGTGCTACCAACACACATTTTCTCACCGTTTTTATAAATATTTATCTTAAATGAACTACTATAATTTATAAATAAAATATTGGTAAAACTTCAATTTAACGAAAAATAAGATACTTTTATGTGTGATACAAGACATATTCAGGAAACAAGCCAAAAAGTTCACACATTGGGTAATCTTTCAAAAGTTAGATTTAAAATGTGTGAAGAAACTGCGAATAGACTATAGGTTGACATTCCAAAATGTTCTATTTTATTTGAATAGAAATATTCCACCGGCCTTTCCTGCTTAGGATGGGATAATGCTATCCACGGTTTGAGAGTAGAGTGAGCCAGGAATTGTTCCTTACGTTTTCTAACACTCCTCTTCTCATGAGGCATAGGGCAAACAATTAGACAGCCTACGTAATGTACTTACACAGGAAGGTTTGACAGTGTAACCCAATAGTGACTTGCCGGCACAAGCTCGATACAAGTCCCCACTCATCCCCCACAGTATGCTAGCTGATCAGGGACGTGGAGCCGTGGGGGCCGCCAAGCCTCTACTGGTTGTGCATTCGCACTAGGATGAATGACAAAACTTCAGGCTACGGTCACCACGCACTGACTTAATGCAGGTGGTGAGAAGCAACCTGAATCTGTCATGCCTCCCGGTGTGAAGGTGTTTCTAGTGGTTGTGGCATTGCTGTTTCTCCCCCACGAGCACTGACTTAATGCTGATGTGTGGCTGGGAAGAAACCGGTAACCGTCAAATGCTATGTATGTTTTCTGATGTGCAGACACCTGAAAGGGATCCACAGTCAGGCTAACTCGATTTAACGAAACACTCGGTTGCTGTCGGTAGTGCACGGTGTATTCTGTCTCCAACTGTTAATACAAATAAATACCCTGGAAATGAAAAACAGAAAGGAAGAGAACAATGAGTGTTTTTTGATGGTTTAATAAACCCATTACCTGTGCTACCTCCTACCAAGTCATGGAGAGCTGAAGGTAACTGCTGTTCCATGTGTAGGTGACCTGGTTCTAAGTAAAAAGAAAAAACTGGTTCTAGACAAATACAAATTAGTTCAAGTTAAACTGCTAACTTAAAGGTGTCTAGGATACAAAGTAAAGTTAAATAAATATGTGATCGTGTTCGCTGGTCGTCAGGTTGACTGGTCGTCGATGTACATAGTAAGTAGCCGCTGGGGCGTACTTGAAAGTAACAAGATTCTCTGAATAGCCAGAGTACTGACTTAGTGCTGTTGGAGGTCACTAGAGATGCGAAAGAATGACTTTCAAGCTCAGCAGTGTCTGGGCTTATATAGTGGAAGCTTGTAGGCTGCCAGCATGGGGTGCGGGAGAGGCGTGACTTCCTCTGGCCATGGTTGGCGTGGGAATACTCTGGTCAGCAGTCCCTCGTCAGAGGCGTTCGGCCTTGCCCGAGGTCTGGGCAGCTTGTAGGCTCTCAGCACTGAGTATTTGGGGGGGGGGGGGGTGCCTGCTGGGTTGCATATCCTCCAGATGAGAAGGATTTACTGAAAGTTCCCATTGCCTGTAGGGTAGGCTATGTGTCGTCCACATCTGTAGTGGTGGAACAGGTATTCTAGGCGATGAGTCGTAATCATATTAGATTAGATGTATAAGCGGCACGCATCAAGCAAAAAAATAAAAATGTCTAACATTGTGGTTAATAAAGTGCAGTGAATAGGGTTTTGTTAATTTTGCGTTGCTCTTTTTCTAATTTTCCAGGCATATTTATTAGAGTTGCATGTATACATAATGCATTTGTAATTTTCATGAACAAATATTTCAGTGAAAAACTTTCTAATGTTGTTGGCAACTTCACACCGCAAAATTATATGTCGAAAATATGGCACTGCTGTTTCTTGCGCTGATCGTTACCAACATGGCTGCTGCCATCAAACTTGCAATTGTATATCGGAAATCTAATAAAATTCTACAATACATATTTTATATAAATATGTATGTATTTCCACATTTTTTCAGTTATGTTTTGTGTTTCTTGCTATCTAAATACAAAAAGTGTAGTCTGTGACGTCTATTATTTGACATGTGCCCGGCTATTAACTGTGTGGCACGGTCGTCGAAATTTGATGCGCTGTTATAGGTAGCTGACGGGCGATGTTAGAAACCTGACTTACTCAGAAGGTCTTCGGTCGGTTGGTAACCTGGATTAACTGGCTGAGTGAAACTGTTGTTACTGTTCTTGAGTTAAATTAAGATGTACTTCAAGTTCCAGTTCGCTGATTCTTGACTCCAGATGTTCCGATTGGCTAGACCATATCTAGCTTGTCAGGTAAACTAAACCACTTACTACTAGATGATAGTAGGGACTGGTGCGGACGAGCGGTGGAAAATTAATATAACGTACCACGTGGACAGTCGAGACTGCCTGTAACCTCAGTGAGGCGGCGCACTCCCCTTTCCGCCTGTCTTTCCTGCGTAGGAGGGACTAAGGTACTCCACTGCTGGGCAGCTAGATGAGCAATCTTTTGCTCCCTATGCCATCTGCCGTGTTTTATCTTGAAGTCATAGAGTTTGGTTTGCCGCTGAACAAGATACGGTGTGCATTTTGGACGAGAAACTATGCCCTATGATAGTGTAGGTCCAGTAGCTGATTCATGGCACAAGCTCGGTATGAGTCTCTGCGGGTGGATCAGATACGTTGAGCCGTGTGGGCCACCAATACTTCTACTGGAGGTGAGTTTCCAGTCAAGGCTAGGCTGCAACACCCAGGCCAATACTGCCCCCAGATCCTAAGTGATCTGGTATATGATACAGGCTAGGTTTGCTGTCTCTCCTTTGTGAAAAGTATTCCTAGTGGTCGTGGCTCCTCTGTTCAGCCCAACAGCTGGGGGGGGGGGGGGGGGGAGGAAGCAACAGGCGGCCGTCTAATGGGTGTGTTCCCGACTAGTGGTCCCCGCAAGGGTGTATGGGGGGGGGGCTCAGTCAAGCTAGTTCGGATTTACAAAAGTACCAGTTTCTGTCGGCAGTGCACAGTGCAACTTATTCCTAGCGAACAAAGTACATGTTACTCTAGAAATAAAAGTGTTGAGATAGAGAACAAAGCTGTATTTATTTAGGACTCAATAAATATAGTGACTTGTGCTATCTCCTAACAAGCAGGCGGAGTACTGAAAGAAAAACTACGGTAGCCAGGTGTAGGCAACTAGGTTCTAAACTGGAAGGAAAGTGAAGTAGAGAACTGAATATTTAACTTCTCAACTAAAGCTGTCTAATGCGAGTGTCTGTAGGAGACAAAAGAAGTTCAAGTTCAAGTAGCAAGGTATATTCGTGGTTGATGGTGATGACTGATGTCATTGCAGAGGGTAGCCGCAATGGCTACAGAAGACTCGACGTTTCACTGGAGGCCCCAGCACTAAGAAGTGCTTTGAGTTAACTCAAGAGAAGAATACAAATGACTGCTGGAGCCCCTCTGCACACGGACTTATATAATGAAAAGTCTAGGCTGCCACAGCGGGTGCAGGGAAGATGCGTGACATCCTTCTGCCGTGAGGCTGGCATGGGCGGTGGCAACACTTGTCAGCGTTCCTTGGTTCGTTTATCTTCAGCGGCGCTCGGCCGTGCCTGAATTGGCAGACAGCTTGAGGGCATTCAGCATGGGGTGAGGGGCAGAAGTGGCGTGCTTGCTGGTTGCGTCACCTTGTCCCCACGTGCTCGGCCGCCCGTAAGATTATCGATGGTCGAGAACTTATGTGCAAAGTGTTGCAGGCACAACTCTCACATGGGTGGTTGAGATAGACAATTATAATGTAGGTTGAAGTAAGGGTATACTTCACATAAAGAGTGATCAGTCATAATCGTACTTCATTAGGAGTATAAGCAGCACGCATCAATTTGCCTGCCCTCCGTTGCGATGAAGACTTATCATGAAAAGGTGGTGGAGTTAGATGTAGGCCCCCCCCCCCTTTCTGGAAGGTCTAGAAGGTCAAGGTACAGGTAGCAAAAAAAGTTGGGAAGAGACTAAAAAATTTTTCCCACCGTCAGGTAGGCGGGACCCTTAGTGTTGGGTGCTTGATAGCTGTAGCGGCACGCGCTCTGTGTTCTTGAGCCGGCTCGTGAAGGCGAGACGCGTGGGATGTGGAGACTGTAGAACTGTCTCTCTCGTGGTGGACGGGCTTCCTCTCTCTGCCCCTTACCAAGGGGATGCGGCGCTCGCTGACGCTGCAAATGTGTTTCCCCCCCCCTGTTGCACGAGATTGTCAGGAGTGTCGTGGTTTATTGGGTGTCCCACAGGCCTACTTTTTATTTTTGCATTCCGCCAATAAACACTCAGCATAGCGCTGTGGATATTTACAAGAGAATATACAACATGAACCTGACATAAAAAGCACTTGAAAATGACGGCATGTGAAAAAGAAGGGGAATAAAATAAGTATGTTCAAGCCTTACTCGCGGAAGACAGGGAGACGCCACTAACTATCCTGGAACTTGCTGTGGTGGTTAAAAAGAAAAGGAAACTCTTTCAGGGAACCTTGAGTCACACAGCAAGCTAGACAGTTATGTGTGACAAGGTATTAGTTCAGCAACTGCAGGCCCTTCAACACTTGGGTTGACCGGCTAAACAAACACTGCGAGTACATTTTAAAAACATGCATGAAACGCAGGCAATTGGTGCATGTTGGTCACTTTAAATTTACATACATAACACTGCGAAATTTTGAATTTAAAAATACTGTATCTTGCAATAGGTTTCACCATAGTAAAATCATGGGAGCTCTGAGGCTCAGAGTCTTTCGTTTGGTACTGAGATGGTACACAAGATATTGCAAACATAACACATACACTAGAAAAATATAAGCATACAAATACATTACATAAAAATTCCCTCCTACAAAACGGCATTACTCTTGTAGATGATCTTCACATATACACTGTAAAAACTCATTGGTATATTTAAAAGTGTACTGACGCGTGTCCGATTAGACTGACTGGATATAGTAGTTACAGATTTTACTCGCTAGACCTAAGACAACTTAGGTAGCAGTGATGAGGCGAGGAGTGTTGGCTAGTTCTGATACACTCTCACCTCTAGTTAGGTAGTTGAGGTAAGTTTAGTCTTAAGCAGGGTGAATGCCTGCACGAATGTTCCAAAGTCATGCTTCTTTCGTCCAAAAGACCAAGTTGTCCCAACCTAGGCAAACTTCCACTCCAGTTAAGAAGCCGTAGACAACAGGGTGATCCTTTAAGCTGGTACGGACACACGGTGGAGACTCAATATTACCAGTGCATGCGCGACTGCTTGACGTTTGAGTTCAGCGGCAATGACCCGTTCCACCTGTCTATCCTGCGTAGGATAGGGTGATACTATCTTCGGCCACACAGCAGGGTGAGCCAGGTGTTGCTCTTTACTCTCCTACCACTCCTCTCATGAGGCATAGGGTAACAGTTCTATAAACCACGCAGAGCACTGAAACGGGAATACTAAAAGTGTACCCCAATAGTGACTTGTCGGCCAACTCGTTAAGAGTCCCCACTGATCCCCCACCGTAGGCAGACTGATCAGGGATGTTGAGCCGAAGTCACGCCAAGCCTCTACTGGTTGTGCATCCACCCAGAAACACTGCAGGTCACAGTCACCGTGCACTAATAGTGTGAGCAGTGCGAAGCAACCCGAATGTGTCGCGTCTCCTGGTGTGAAGGTTTAACTAGTGGTTGGGGCATTACTGTTTCTTCCCCACGAGCACTAGTAGTGCTGTGTGTTTGATGGGAAGAAACAGGTAGCCATCTAATGTGTATGTCTTAGTTCGGTTTAATAACTTCCCCGGATTCCGTTGGCAGTGTACAGCGTAATCTACCTCCAACTGTGAATACAGATATATACCCTGGAAATAAAAGTAGCAAAGTAGAAAGCAACATGTGTTTATTGAAAGTTCAATATACATGTGACCTGTGCTACCTCCTACCAAGTCGAAGATAGCTGAAGGTAACTGCGTGGTTCCAGGTGTAGATGACCTGGTTCTAAATAAACGGGAAAAGCTGATTCTAGACGAAATATAACAGTTACAGTTAAACTACTAATTAAAGATGTCTATAGGAGACAAATGAAGTTAAAAGAAGAAAGTTTGTGTTTGTATGTTGCCGAATTTGACTGGTCGTAGACGTACGTAGTTTGTTGCAGCGAAGACGTACTTGTAGGCTTCGAACTTCTCTAGAGCTCCCGAGCACTAGAGTACTGTGGGCGGTGCAAGACATGCGAAAGAATCTCACTAGAACTTGGCTGCGTCAAGACTTATAGTGGTAGCTTGTTGGCCGCCCATGCGGGGAGCGGGGGAAGCATAACGTCCTCTGGCCCTGGGTGGCATGAGAATTATCTCATCAGCGGTTCTGGCTTCGTGGCTCGTCGGGTCTGCTCAGCCATGCCCGAGGTCTCTGCAGCTTGTAGGCGTCGAGCGCAGGGAGGGGAGGCAGCGTGCCTGCCGGTATGCGTGCCTTCCAGGTGAGAAGGAAAAACACAGAAGTTTCCATTGTCTGTACGGATAGGCAATGTGTTGCTCACATCTGCAGATGGAAGCAGTAATCCTAGGCGATGAGTCGGAGTCGTACTATAATAGGTGAAGCAGCACGAGTCTATTCGCACCCCCCCCCCCCCCTTCGTTTCGATGAAGATGCATCATTAAACAGGTGGTGGAGAAAGGCATAGGCCACCTCTCTGGAAGGTCTAGACGGTCTCGCTGAGGTAGGCAGCACAAAAAATTTTTTGTACAGGTAGGCGGGACCCTTAATGTAGGGGGTTCGACCGCTGTAGCAGCACGTGTTCTGTGCACACAGGGCGACCAGCCGGCACGAGGCGTAATGTGGAGACGTGAAGTGGTGTCGGCCGGCTGGCGACCTTGAAGCTTACTCTATCTCTCTCGTGCGGGTGGCGGGCGGGCGTTCTCTGCCCCTCGCAGTGGTTGTCGTGCTTTACAGATGTGGCGAGAACGTGTATCCTCTCCTTGTGCAAAGATTATTGGATTAGGAAGCCATGTGTGTCAGGTGTCCCCACAGCCCTTCTTTTCATAATGCGTGCCATTCACAAGAACCAACATAGCGCTGGTGGATATTACAAGTAAATTGTACATAAACTTGGAAAGAAAATTTATTTAAAAAAAAAATGACACGACAAAACGAGGGGAATGAAAGTAACAATATTTCTAATATTGACACGTGTCCAATTGGCTAAGGCTAGATCACAGTCGTATGGCTTTGGTTGCACTTAGGTCGATTGTGCATGCGGGTTGGTTTAGCTTACTTACGGCTGGATATAACGGTCGGGCACGTGGCCTTACGAGTTAGAACAACATTCTCGATTTTACGGTTTCGTAGTCCCTTGAATGGGTCTGTCTAGCGACTTGTTTTGGGGCTAGTCATATTCGATGATGGGCAGGAGGTGCTAGAGGTTGGTGCCTTGTCTGTTTGCGGGTGAGGGGTAGCAGAATATTACTGATTACATCGCTCGTCTTTTGGTTGGGTGGTAGCAAGGGTATTACTTGACAATGCAGAACTCGCAGTTCCAGTCCTCTAATGCCCTGCTTCAGAAGTTACTGTTAGAAATACCTAGCCGGTTCTCTGTCTTGTTCAGTAACTCTCTTACCACTGAATGAGAGGTCCGGTGTGTACATAGCGGTGCTGACGGGAAAGTAGCTAGGTCAATGGCAGTCATTGTAGGTGGTGCCAGTGACCGAAGCAAGGCGGCACAATCTTGTTTGGCTCGTCGGCTAGCTGCAAATGGGGTTAGACCAGCCAGTTGTCTGGCAGCAAGGCATGCAACTCTTTGCTCCTCTCTCCTGGTGCTGTGCCTGGCCTTGAATGGCATAGAGCGGGTGTAATTACGGAGAATCTCGAAAGGAACAATGGACGCAGACAGCCCTAACTTAGTGTTGCCTGGCAACAGTCTTGCCAACGCGAGCTCTGGTGCTTCAGAAGATCTCCCACTGTTGCGAGCCGATCAGAAGCGTTGGAGCCATGTGGGTTGCCAAGACCATCACTGGGTGTGCGATCCCAATCAACGCCAGGCCGTAGCACCTAAGCAAATACCCCCGCCAGCACCCAGGTGCTCCAGTAGGGATACAACTCAGATGTGTCGTCTCTCCCTGATTGAGAAGTGTTGCTAGTGGTCATGGCTCGTCTATTCTATTCCTCCAGTACCTGTATACTTGGTAGGAATAGGATAGCTGGCCATCTAATGGGCGTGTTTTCAACTTGGAGCCACCTGAGGGGGAGTCTCCAGTTGTAGCTAATTTCGGAATAAGAATAATTTTCCGGTTCCGCTCGGCAGTGCTCAGCTCAAAGTTCTCCCAGTAATTGGTGACATCATTTATTAAATGAGATTCGAGGGTAAGAGAAACAATGCCATGTTTAAGACTTATTAAACATGGTGACACGTGCTCTCCTGCCAAGCAGACTAGTGGTTGGAAGTAATCCTACGGTATCCAGGTGTAGGTGACCTGGTCCTGAGCTAAGTGGGGAAGTTAGGTGAAAACTGACGAAGATTAATTAAGTACAAACCTAACTCTATATAAGGGGTGTCTGTAGGAGACAAAGAAGAATTATGTGTGGATGTAAAATGCTACAGAAAGCTTCTGGTAGCTATTGGCATTGCTGGAGCATCCAGTAGCGGAGCTGCAGAACTCTTAATGGTGACGTCAATGGTGGCAGCCTATGGTGGCAGCCTCTGGTGGCTGCTGAAGACTGTTAGGTTGTTGGCGACAGCCTCTGGAAGGGCTGTTGAAGGTCTCATAGTAGACTAGGCTCCAGCACCCAGGTGCTCGGAGAAGACTGCAGGAACAACTCTGTAGGAACAACTGTTGAGGACCACCGCATCGGGGTGCTATCGACTGAGGGGGGGGGTGGAAAGACATTTTCTCTTCCTCCTCCTCCTCAGCTTGTCCGAAGGCGCAGGCATGCTCATCTAGGATGGCTTTTATTTGCATGAACTGTGGTCCTTCGAGTTCATGATTAATGCTCATTGGATTGATGGGCATTGGTGAGATATCTGGGTTTTGGTCCCAACTGACAGTAATGCAGTTGGTTTCTCCCAAGTATGCTCTACGTTGACCATGATCGAGAATACATTGATGGTGGATAAGCCATGGACATCCTAGTATCACGGATTCGGACATGGTCGGTGAAACAATAAGTTCTGTTGGGGTTGCAATATTTTGAATTTTTATATCCATGGTAATCCGGCCAGTTAATTCCAGAGTTGCATCGGGTGGCGCCATTCTTGCCACTTTGTTCTGTGGTCGGAGTTCCGCGATCTGGTTTGCGGTTAATAAATTCTGTCTAATGAAATTTCCTGTAGCCGCAGAGTCAAGTACGGCGAGTACTCTGTTGTTATTTAATTCCATCTCTATGTGTGGGGCTACAGGAACCAGTGCTTCCTCACTTGGTCCTTTGAGGATGGGTCCTTGTAACAGGGGTTGGCAGCCTGCTTCGTACCCCAGCGTCGGCGTTTCCCGTCTTGGTTTCCAGAGTTGGTTAGCTAGCTGGTCGCTGAGAGTATTTGCTAGCGTGTTGCCCGCTTGGCTAGGTGGAGTGATGGTTTCCTCTGGTTTCCAAGGACACTTTGTTCCAATGATTCTCTGGGCAGAACCAGCACATGGGTAGGAGTATAAGCGGCACGCGTCATTATTTATTATTTTATGTTACAAAGTACGAGTTAAGTGTGACATTGCGACTAAATCAACAACAGGTTATTCCAGAAGTAGTAAATTATATAAACAGGACTAAATGCAGGGCAGTGAGACAAAAGCGAAAACAATGTGTTTAAAATTCATTTTATTTGTGCTATCTATTAGTATTACTTGTGCATGTGTACATAATGTACTGCATACAGACATCATATGGCTTGGTAAGTACAGTTGAATCTTGTAGATTTTGTTAATACTTTGTTGTTTAATGATCGGAGCATGTAATTTTCGGCGATGCTAAAGAAATTTTTGTTCAATCAATGCAGAAAAATTTAATTTTGAGTTTGGCAATAACTGAATTTTTTGGCATTATTTATATAGAAATTTTGTCGGGTCACAGAAAATGCTCTGTGGACACGAGCTTTCGGTTCAACTGCGTTCGATGGTTCGAGTTTCCACGGTATTCAAAAATTGCAAAGGACTGTATATAAAATAATTCTTAGTTTCTAATTCTTAATGCAACAATCGGTGGAACTGTTTCTAACAAAAAAAATTGCCATCATATGAACCAGGTAACAGTTAAAGAAATTAATTACGCCTACTTACCAGACATCTGTCGTGGGTCAACGTCCCATAGCTGGCGCACAGGGGTGGTCTTCTGGTCACGCAGGATACTCTTGGGCATGGCATCGTCTCTGCTCTGGGATGAGATCACTTCGATGCTGGGCTGCTTCTCCAGACCCTCAGTGGGTGTGGGCGTGGCTGCAGATGTCTGACTAGGAGACAGCAGCTCAGGCTTGTCTTTGGACTTCAAGAATATAGAACCGCCTCCTGCGATGCAACCAAAAAAATTACTGATGTCCAATCTGCCTGGAAGGTACTCAACCACAAAGACAAGCCAACAAATGTTTGTGCACATTGGTATTTGTAAACAAAATTCATATTAACATGTAATGAAAACTCATTTTGTTATCTAAATGGTACACATTGTAAATTTCTAATGCAATAAACCCCAACTAAGAATCCCAAAACGTAATTTACACTATCACTCAAGACCTATTATGAACACAAAAGCATAAGTAAATTCTCAAAATTATAGTATGACCTTTCATGACTCCCAGGGAAATGGTTGTTATTTCGAAGGGGTAGTTTTTGAATTTTTGAACAAATTCTGACCCACCCCAATACCCATACGCAAAAATTATATAAACTGTGCTTTTATCTGGTGTTATATTATTTTACGAGCAGTTATTAATTTTGTATATGCTTTCATTCAGTATAGTTGACTGTAGGTACCTTTTCAATGGGTCTTCTTCTGGGAAATGTAATATCGAAATGTGTGCCAACTACTTTGTAAAATAACATGATCCGCCATTTTCTGCAACTATCTTTAATCACAACATATATACACAGTCAAATCAGATTATTATGACCACCTGCTATAAGAGCCCTCTGCTGCGCATAATACATGACGTATGGCCCAAGACATGGGCTGGTGAAGCGGATATATACTGCGACATAGGCTGGCTGTACACAGTGCGCTCCTGTTGTCATGGGAAAGGGACGCGATTTAACAAGTTTAAAAAAGGGATAATAATCGGCTTGCGGGCCAAGGGGGGCAGCATTTCGGAAACGACATTTGTGAACTGTTCACGTGCCTCTGTGGTAAAGGTGTATCGTGAGTGGATGAATGACACCAGTGGGAATAACAGTCGTAGAAACTGCGGAGCTTCACATGCCATTAATGTGCGAGGTGAACGTTGACGACGACGGTGCGTGAAGGCCCACTGGCACGCTACAGTGGAACAGCTCTCTGTCCAAATGAACCAAGGGGCATACAGACACGTGTCTACTACAACAGTTCAGTGAACTCTTCTGTGAATGGGGCTCCGGAGTATACAGAGCGTGACTAGACCCATTAAACACAGGTGACTAGACCCATGCAAACACAGGTGCATAGACGAAAACAACTGGAATTCGCTAAACAGTATGGCGACTGGACCGCAGCTGATTGGCGACGTTTAGCATTCTCCAAAGAGTCAGGATTTCAGCTGCATAGAACAGATGTCAGCGTGTCCGTTGAGAAATGTCTGAGAATCGACACCCTGCATCCATTATTGGACGAACATAGTACAGTGGGGGCAGTGTTATCGCCTGGTAATATTATAGTGGTGTTTTCTAGGTCCCATCATCTATGTGGAATGCACTCTTGATCAATTTGGTTATGAATCCTTCCTCTGCGATCATGTCCACCCATACATGATGATTATATTTCTCAGGAAGATGGAATCTCAAGCACGATACTGCACCTAGCCACACAGCTACAAGTGTCCGGACATGGCTGGAAGAGCATGATAAAGATTTCAAAGTTCTTCCCTGGCCCCCAGACAGCCACAATCTCAATGCAATTGCACATCTGTGGACTTCAATTGTCATGTTCGCTGCTGTCTATCCCCTTCACCACACACCCTTCAACAGTTGTGGGATGAACCGCAGACAGCATGGCTCCAGATACCCGTAGAGACGTATCAGCACCTGACTGAGTCACTGCCAACTCGTCTAGCTGCTGTCCATGCTGCAAAGATGGTTACTCCAGATACTAGCAGGTGGTCATAATGAGATTTTACTGTGTATTTACGTTCCCAAGTTTAAGTTCACTGGTTTCAGGAAACCTGAATGTATCTGCAAATAAATCATTTTGTATCAGTGACAGACAAAAGTGATTTTAGTTAAGCATACTTGCAAACTTTCCATAGCCAGTAAAAATTATAAAAGTGGTTAATTTTAGTGTAAATCAAACACAGCATTTTTTTTTTTTTTTTTAAATTTTGTCACGAAGATACTTCTGAGCTACCGTATTTTGGTGTGTATAGGCCGCATGCAAATATAGGCTACACCAGACGGTTTAGATGAAAAATTAGGGATAATTAATATTTAAAGTATAGGCCGCATTGGATTTTTGTATTCTTGTAATAAACATTGTTAAGTCACAATTCCGTAGAAACAAAGTCAATTCCAATTTAATTTCTCCCCTACAAAACATGTGACAGAAAATTTGTGTTATGTTGCAATGTTTATGAATATACATTGTGCAATTACTATTCCACAGATGGTAACGTAGCTTGAGAAAGCAAAACCACGGTCGCATGTTACAAAAAAAAATGGCATTTTATCAATGTGCACTTTTAGAGCCGTAGCAGGCGTACAACCTATGTAAGCTATATTTCTCTAGTAAAACAGAAAAGAAGAGAAATTATTTTCTCATCATGTACAACATATGTGGCAGAGTTCCCCAACATGTTAACATTTTACACGTGCAGGATGAAGTTTATTTTGTTTATGAAAGCAAGTGAACAAATAGCTGCAAGAGTGCATTTTTTTATCCCTTCCTTCCTTTAAGAGTTAAAACATCAAAATGTACTGTATTTTGACAAATTTCTAAACATGTTTTGGGGAAGAAAATTTGAAAAAAATATTTTCAAGTCAGTATCTTGTATATAATCTGCACCCATTTGTTGTCTATTTTTTTGTAAAAATGTGTGGCCTATACATGCTTACAAACGTATACAAAATATCAAAATATAATAAATTAGGTAATATACAAAAATTAGGTTTAACAAAATTTTCCTTATTTTTTTTATGGTACAGACTCCCTCCCTGAAAGCGGATGCTCAGGTGTTTTAAAGAAAATATGACAGGAATAAATTCCCAAAACCATAACACAAAACATGAAACGAGTTAAACAAAACACGCAAACAACGATTAAAAGAAATAATTCCTTGGTCACGAAAAATTAACCAACTCAAATAACCTTAGGGAGAGTAGTAGAGAAAGACACTTGGGTTTTGAACAAATGACGATAATCTAGGAGTTTAGTTACGGTGCTGATTTGCAAAGATGAGCATTGTTAGGTAACCGGAATTGATACCCCTGTACAACAAGCGAATCTGGGACTGCTGCCCAGTAGTGACAAAACCAAGGACCTTGTCACCTGTGCCACTAAGTCTATCCAGCAAATACAAGTCAGAGGAATCAGTAGGTCATTTTATGTCCTAAGATACTTGACTCTGGGTGACTAACATTAAAATTAGCCTTAAAGCTAACACAATAACCTAAAAAAACATAAATCTATCAACTGCTCGGAAACAGTCAAACACACCAGGCTCCAAATCAGCATTACTAGTAATGTAGAATCTGAAGAGTCTAATTCCACGGGAAGATGATCAGCCTCCTACTAGAACTCAAACCTGCAACGAGAGACTTAGCTCCATGCTACAGCAAAAAAAAAATCAGACCTACTAATTTCAATAAAGACTCCTAGAAAAAAAAAACGTTAGCACTCAAATTTAAACATGACAAAGTCCCTAACAAAATAGCTACCAAAATTCACTTCACTAGATGAATTACTCTTTGAATGAGTACTGTGATTATCCATGGTGACACTTGGTTTAATACTGCCTGAGAGAGGAAATCATGGAGTGATCGTCCAAAGTTGAGTACCGAAACACCTGGCACTCCCCGGGGCTGTTCATGTGGTCGCCCACCCACAGTGGACCCAGTGTTAAAACACACTTTAACCAAATTTAGCACCTAACCAAATTCATCTGACACAGAATGAACAAGATCGACCTAGCTCCCAAAATTTAGACTTACCAACTAGTACAAAAAAGACAATGAAACTAGTTGTCGCCTTGAAGTCAACAAACTCCCAAAAAAACTTATGAAAACAAAATTACGAACAGTTACACTAATTTTAATAACAGTGAGTGTACCAGAATAAAAAACACACTATACAAAATGTACAAGAGTGTACCTACATTTAGACTAACTCAATCAAAATGAAAGAAGATGAGGATAAAAAGTCAAAAAATTTGATGACATGGTCTGAAGCAATTTAGTCCCATACCAAAATTACTTCACAGTATTCATCAAAACTCTGCACAATTTGACCAGAATTTTTACTACACAGTGGTCACTTACAATGTCAACCAAGCTCCAGTGGAAAACTCAAAGCAAAAGTAAGCTGTGTCCCATACCACAACTCGCAAAAACGAAAGACGAAGTACTGAAAACCGAAACACGAGTTACAAGAGCAGCAAAAATTAAAATAAATATTAAGAAATATGCTAAATCTGTTCACGATTAAATCAAACAAGTGAACAAAAAATTTTATTACATTATTCAACTGTGACGGTCTTTGAACTGTCCACCACCTACTGCTTCATTCCGCAGCTAGCATGTATAGAGCACTGTGCCTGCGGTATTGTTCGGGTGTCTCCCCTCCCCCTCTCCCCTTCCCCTCCACTGCCTATGTTTCCCTACCCCTTCCAGTGCTTAGGCACTCTGATTCCAGCTGTTCGACGAGATGGATGTGTCTTAATATTTTGTGCTACCACTCTTCAACCCATTCGATGGATCATCCACCAGATAACCTGGCCCTCAAGGCATCTTGCTTTGCTGAGGATACATAAGCGACAAATGTGCAACAAGTAATTATTGTCTACCTGTACCTGTGGTAAAGTGTAAGGGGGCTGCCCAATACAGTCTGTAATTATTGGCCATATTTTAATTATGGAAGGTGCTGGCCAAACACTTGTAGAGGGTGAGTTGTGGCTACGAGCCATAGTATAGTGACGCAGTTGTTTGTGTGGTAGTTCTGTTTCATAGTGCTAAAGTAGAATCTTGGGCTGCGGCTTAAGATTAAATTTTGTTTAGCATTTGGCTACCACAATCAAAATTTCAATACGTACAATGAATGGAGTTTTTGAGCACTAGTATTTGCAAGTTTTGATGTCACCCTAGGCTGCCCGTTTGATCTTGTGCAGTTCCTGACCACAACACACAGTTTCAGTCAGTTTTAATGTCCTGTAATGAGGTTTTATGAAAGGCCACTTTGAAGGGCATGATGTGCCGCGGGCACCTCTGTGTAAATTCTTTTAAAATCTTTTAATATGTACGTATTTTTATTATCCTGCGGGTTTCTGGTTTTTCATTAATTTTAATTTGCTCATTCATTGTTTATCCAAATTGGAGTATCATTTTGCTCAAAATACATCACTCTTTTTACAAAAAAACTTACAATTCATCAATAAAACACCAAATTTTTCTGACAGAGACTTATGAATATGACTTAGTGCACACAGTTAGATAAATAAGTTTAGCTGCAATTTTTAGGTATTGAAAGTATGCCTATTAGATGTATTTTTGGGTGAACTGTCATTCTGATTTACTATGCTCTTCCTTCCCACCATTATTCCTCTTATCGAGAGTTGACTGTAGTAAACACTGCATAGTAACACATGGTAATTTACCTGTCAGCGTCAGCTCTCCACGACCCGTCATGCCACGAGGATGCTTCTCCTGTGCAGACTGCAACTTCTCCCGACGAGAACTCGATTCCTGTCGTAGTGGACCAACAACTGTCATTTTGTCTATGTCTATCCGTGCTGTGGGGCTGGGTATCTCCTTCTTCGGCCGGAGCTCAGCCTTGAAGAGATTGCCCGTGCTGAGCTCTATTCGGGGGCTGAACCCAGGCGGACTGTCTTTGGAAACGGGGCTCGTATACTCTTTTCTAATAGCACCAGTCGAGGAAGTATCTTTCCTAACCATCAAGTCTATTCTGGGTGGGTTCGGCATATCACAGTCATCAGCCAAGTGCGTCCTGGAGGAGCTTGGCGTAAGCTTCCCACGAGCTGGTGGTTCCTTTGGCTTGGCACCCGTTGACTGAGACAGTGCTGGTTCACTTGGAGAGTATTTCTTTAATGGATTCTGTAAAAGTAATTAGACATGGATAAATACTTACTATCCAACTACAGTAAAACCTCTATATAGTGAACCTCTTTATAACAAAAACCTCCCTACAACAAAATTTGTGATCGGTCCGGTCAAAACTGTACACAATACAACGAATTTTCAACTTTTTATAACAAATTATTTTTCCCTCTTTGGCACAAAACATATTTATAACAAAGACTGAAAAGCGTAATTGTATTTACTTTCCTTTACTATTTTATTTTATGAAATAGTATTTAAAACTGTAAAAAAAAAAACTTCAATTTGTCACACATTTCAGAAAAGATAAATAAAAGCCATAATGTTATTTCAATTACTGAAGAAGCTGTGTTGTCTCACTTGGTGTGTACCAAGTACTATTTTTATCATAATAGTTTTTATTACCGTTTTAAATTTATAAATTTTGCGAATTTTTTATGTACATAGTTGTTCCAAACCAAATTAGAGGCATATTTTTTTCTATGACAATTGTAATTGCTTAGTAATTGCCATAATGGTTTACTGTATATGTTTAAAAGAAAATCAATTTAATACTTTTCTTAAATAATTCAATACCAAAGAAGCAATGCAATTCAATTTCAGCAGCAATTAGATTAAATTTATACTGCATGATGAAAAAAGAAACACATTGTAAATTCACCTATCTATAAAGAACCCCTCTCTAACAAACACACAAACATTTGACTTTTTACTGGATGATGTTCCAAAAATATTACATCCACAGAAAATATACAACTGTGTAATAAATTACAAAATTGAAATTTATGCCAGTATTCTTTTGAACATAAATTTAAATAATAAGAAAAAATTCTCAACACACACAAGAAATTCTACTAATAGAAGCATCAATACATTTATGTATAAGTAAACAAAATTAACTTCATCTTGACACAAGCTAACAGTAATGCATGATGATAAATCAAAGCAACACATACCAGATGAACATTAGCTTTTCTCAAACTCATTGATTTGGAACTATCCATGGTCTTGGATGTTGCATCAACAGATGGATCAGCTGGTTCTTCGTAACTCCTCAAGTCTTCCTTCGCAGATGTCTTGGAGTCATCTTCGCCTAACAGAGAAAAGCAGAGGTTGACTGTAAAGCTGCAAGGTGAGCTGAATGCTGGTGATGGTGATGATATATTACAAACTTAATAAGGGAATACTCTTGTATATTACGTGGAAAACTTATCTATGGCAAGATTTCTTTTATTCCAATGGGAGCAATACCTCTTTTAAAATATGCCTTAAAAAAAAGTTAAATATTTGGGTGGTGCGTAGCCAGGCCCTTACTGCCCATTGTGGTGTAGCAAGATAGAGATGGAAGTGATGGTATGAAAGGGCAAGGGAAATTGCAGTCTGAGACAACCCACTGGTCAACAGCAAAACAAGTCACATTTCTCACATAAACAAACATGAAATAGCCTATTGTGCCAAGAATCAAAACTTGACTGTCTTGGCAAGACGCTGATACACTAGCCATAAGCACAGCAGCACCTCCCTACAAAATGTGTCCATTTACACATGCTGTATAAGGAATTATAACCATAAACACTTACAACTACCTTCTAAAAATATATAACATTCCACGACATTTGAAAGCACACACAAATAAATAACATATATACAAGATGAGTCTGAATTTGACTAAGAAATTAGACCTGCACATTCCTTACGTAAACTTACTTGTAAACATATACACAACCAATGATCTAGAATGCTTTTGAAAGGCGTTACATGCATTTGGAGATGGAAATAAATTACAAATTTAATGTAAGTTAAATATTATGAAACAGTATTTATGTTGGGACAACGTTCTTCAGGAAAACGAGGAGTTGAGCGAATATCTACAACCATTGCAAATCCTGCTATTGTCACCAAATGTTGCCACAGAAAAATAGGAGTTGCACATTCTACATTGCGTAAAATTTTTTAATTCCAAAGCTTCATTGATTTTCAATTATCAGCATGTAAAAATTAACGGAAAAGGTCTTCTTGTGTTATCACCCTAAACCCCACTATTTTCAAGGGATTCAAGCATCAATTTAGAAATGATAAGGTAATTGCACCTAGCAGGTAAGCAACACTAAACACACTTGTTGTGGACGGGTGTGGCTTGGCAGGAGTATGTCACCAGATGTTCGCAGAACACACGTTCGAGGTCTTCAAATGAAGTAAACTGGTGAGGTATGTGTGAAACAATGTTTTAATAATTAATTTACAAACCTCTACACTGATCTGTCATAATTCACACAATGTGTTCCGACGGTGCTGCGGCGCCATCACAGTTAGTGCTGCGATTTGCCACCTGCTGTGCTATAAACATTCTTTTCTCACCTCTCAGATTCTCATTCCTTCCTCCTTTCATTTCCCCATACCTACTCACCCTCCTGGCATGTCACTCTTTAATTGTAGTGGGGGTCATTCAATCAGCTGGGCTGTTAAGATGTGACCTTCCAGTCATTCTGCCTTAGCGAATCAAAGCTACCACATTGACCTCACCACCATCGAAATCTTCATCATGGAAATAGACGTGATAACAAATTGTAATATCTGCACAGCGCAAGAGTAATTTTTCTATTTAAGAATTTTTCGTAGTGCAAATTTCAGTGCAATTAGGTGTGGAATATGGGAAGACACTGTGAGTCAAGAACAGTTTTGCTATTAACTGAGCTTTAGTTTTGTGCTACAAAGTAGTTGATTTTCAGCATTAATGAAGTGGGTACACGATTCTGTAGAGTTCCTTATTCGTGTTTTGATTGCATGTGATAATTAGTTTATTTGTAAGGAACAAAGTTTGAGTATATTCATGCGTGTTTGCAGTTGCAACTGCATAGGTTATCTTTATTCTCATTGTCCCATTTGGTTGGCCCGGCTGACCAGGTTTGTAAGTGATCACCTGGCCACACCTCACCGCACCACTTTGGTAGGATTTTTAAAACCTTTACATGTTTTACAGCCAGGTGCTATGTACAGCTCACTGCATTTTTTTGGGAGCCGCCTGGTTGATTTACTTATTTTAATGGTAACTTTATTCAGTATTATAGTCTGTGGTTTTAATTTCATTGCTCTTTCATGGGCCTAGTTTGGCCACTCCATTGCAGTGTAATATTTTTAAAGGTGGTGTCCCTAAATGGCACAGTTTGGGTAGTTGTTAATTTTTGCATGGTTGGATTTTTCTGGTATTAATGTGTGCACCTAGTAATATATTTGGTAACACTTTCAAAGCGGTGTTATGCTTCTCCAACAAAGGCAACTTATGTTTCAGTTTACGGCAATTTTTGCCATGGTAAAGAAATTAATGGTAAAATTTACTGCCGCACCGACGTTTCTAATTTGGTGTTATTTTGCAAATGACTTTAAAGGTATTGAGAGCCTAGAATTGTGAATTCTAAATATTATTGCCACATTTACAAGGTAAGGTATCGGCTGTTGCAGAATGTAAAGTTTTTACTGAATTGTTACTTGAAAAAAAAGAAGACATGTCCCAAGTTTATAATTGATTATCATCTTTAAACTGTTTGAATTACGTTTACACTGCATCAAGTGACATTAATTATGATTATTTTGCCAAGAATTATAGTGATTATACCAAAAAAAGTGAGCTCAAGTATTATTCAGCTTTTATCTGATTTTTAATCAATTTTGCTATGCTTTGATTGTCAATTTTGGGTACGTTTGTCAAAAAAAATTTATCAGTAACATTTTTTTAAAGGTGCTTTCAAACGGTTATTTTCTCTAGTAATTTGCTTTAATCACTTCAGTATTGCAAGATATTTTTGGTGCCAAAGATTTTTATACAATTTTTTATACTACGTGTGTAATCTTTTAATAATTTTTCATCACAATTTTTTGTGTATGCACGAGCTCTCATGTACACTGATTGGGCAGTTTAAATTAATAGTTTAAAAGTGTTTCTTGGACGTTATTTGTAAAATTGTGCTGAATTTTCAGTACAATTATCTGCTCAACTCTGCTGTTGGGTCTGCTTTGCTACTGTTCTAATATTTGCACTTTCTGTTTCATGTTCAAATGTACAATGAGTTCCAACACTGGATTCGTGTATGGGTTGGCGAGAGAGGACCTCGTCGCAATGTTGCACGACTTCAAAGTTGACTTCGAGGAAACTCTACACGTGGTACAGCTCCGCAGGTTGACCGTCCGTCTTCAGCAGGATTCCGCTGCTGTACAGTCCGCCACGCCTAGGCAATCTGACCAGATGAGCCAGTTACCTTTTTCCAATAAAAAAACTCTATATGTTGTCATTGAACAGGACAAATACCCTTACCTCTCTCAATCTGTTTCCATTCTCACCTTTTTCATTGCGGTTGCCAAGGTAACTAGCTTAAGCCTTTTTCCTGAAGATTTTTGCCTTAAAGATCTTTCAGTTAAAGTAGAATGCCTCATTTTACAGTTACTGCATGAGGAACTGTTGTCGCTGTCCGGTGGTACATGCACTGGGTTTAAGTTGTGTGTTTTGCACACATTGTTCCCTCCTCACGTGAAACAGCAATGCAAAATAAGTTTGGCGTATAGTTTCCAAAAACCAAATGAATCAGTTTGTGATTTTGTTTAGTCAATTTGTGCATTTCACAATGCTATTTGTTTAGGTTTAAGTGAATCTGATTTGGTTACTATTATAGTTGATAATTTTGCTCCTCTTGTGAAATAGCATTGTATGATGTTATATCCCCTGCACAATTTAATTGAATTACGCCAAATTGCAGTTGAGGTTCAGGGTAGAGTCATAGCCACTTTTCAATGTAAGACATTTTCCTCCACCCAACCGCTTGTGCGATAGGGGACGAGCGGATTGCTCGAGACATGTAATGCCTTTGCAAAGCGACAAGTGCCACAAGCAGCGTGGTCCGGTCTTGTGTGTCCCAAATGAACCCGTGTTAGATACGTGTCTGCAGAATGTAAACAAGTAAAATGAAATTTAGCGGAAAGGAAATGTTTCAGACATGTAGAGGCCAGTATTGCAACTGTTACCTACGGGGATAGAAAATTTTCCCACGTTGATAGATACTGGGGCAATGTTTTGCATCATCAGTCAGGAATTTCTTAATCGCCTTTTGGACTTAAAAATTACGTCAAAGTGGTGCATTAGCATCCTGCCAGAGAGGGTTCTTTGTGTTGCCAATCAAGATAATGTGAGGTCTAATGTCGTGGTTGATCTCCACTTTAAAATCGGCTGATTCTCCCGGACTCCTCCATTTTGGGTGTTCGACTACCTTTCTCAAGATCTTATTTTAGGATTGGAGTTTTTGAGGAAAACCAAGGCCGTTGTGAATTTTGATTCCAACTATTTGTCTTTTAGCTTTGCGCTTAACATTCACATACATTCACGTGCCAATGATGTTCCAGCTACATACACCACCTCTGCCAAAGGCGAACTAGTCAAGCCGATTTCAAGGTCAGCCTTGAACATTTAAAAGATGAATTTAGTGACATAACAACGTCTCGGATAGGGAAGTGTGACATCCTCCCTTACAAGTTCGCCCTTACCGACAATATTCTGATGCGTGACCGACATTTTAAGTGCCCCCCCAACTAAACTTAAAGCCTTCCGTGAGACAATTGACAAGTTGTTAGCAGCAAGCGTCATCGTGCCTTTGGCCTCGGATTACTGTTCACCCGGCTTCCAAGTCAGGGAAAGGGATGGTGATAAATATTGTCTGGTTGTTAATCATTCTTTAGTGAATAAAATCATACACGAAGACCCCTTTCCATTACCGACGATAGATTGTGCACTTCAATATCTTGGTAAAGCTAGTGTGTTTTCAGTCTTGGATATAAATATCAGTTTCCTTCAATGCTTTTTGGACCCTTCTTACAGAAAATACACCACCTTCAGTATACCCTGGAACCAGTATGAGTTCATACAGATTCCTATGGGCTCTAACTTTGGAAGCCAGGCCCTATTCAGTGTCCTCGATTATGTACCGTCAAGAGTTTAAATTCAAGTTTGTGTTCTATTACAGTGACAATGATATTGTTTATAGAGAGGACTTAGATTCCCATTTAGATCATTTAAGGCAGGAATTTACTCTAGTGTTGCATCCTTCCCGCTATCTTTTCACCCCGCTTTCCCAGGTACTTGTATTACAGGTATTTCTTAACTACTACCTGGTATTACCGGGCCCCCAACTTAGATTTACTTTTTTATTACTTTAACTCAAAGGCTTTTGTATGCAGCCACGCTTCCCAGCAGGCATGCTACACCAGACACTGACCTCAGAGGTCACCCCTCCGATCGCTAATGAGAAACTATATTTTTCAGCCCAATCTTTGCCCTACGACTCCTGTTGTTGATACCGCTTTGATTGAAAACCATAATTTGGACACATCTCATGGGCCTCTGGCCCCAGCTGACAGCTTTAAGTCAAGAAACATAACTTTGAGATAACAAGTAGAATCGGTTTGAACCCCCGAACAGGACCAACAAAAAAACCGTCCAGATAGTGCACACAGCATGCCTGTACAAGGGTCATGTACCTCCTCCTCTCGGACTCAGTCCATAACGCCCTCCAATAAGAATATTATATATGTTATGACTCTGCCCTAGCTACTGAGATTACACCAATAGCGGAGTGTTACGCAAGAGTCAGACTTACGTTTGCTACGCCCCTCGTTTCCCCAGAGCCTCAGGGAACTATCCAACATACCTCTGTGTAACTCTGTATTTCTGTTCATTATCTGTTACTTCTTTCTGCTGTTAACTTTGTGTTACGTGTATTCGCATTAATAAACTTCTCAAGTCTATACTTCTCTACGCTCGTTGCATACATGTGTAACCTGCACCTCTCCCATCTGCTCGGGGAGTAGCCAACCTGCCTTTGGTATACAAGATATGCCATTTTTCTGGTGTCAGGTGTGGGGTACACCTTAGTAACACCTGGAGACGAGAAGTGTAATAAATCGTGAAAACCGGAAATTACTGGCTGCACTTGCGGGAAATACTTAACTTGCATATGAAAACTTCTCTCATCATGCATGTTGTGCACTTAGGCAACCAACATTTAACCAAAGTCAGAAGAAGGAAGCACACATAAACCCTGGTGCTACAAATTAAGGATGTCACATAGCTCCAGATGATGTTCCTAGTCTCATTGTTTGTGGGCACACGATTATCTACTGTCGTGACGTGTTGTGCTACATCCTCCTAGCACATAACCCTCACCGCGACGCATCACAATGAGTGGAAAACGCTGAGTGAACAGATTCACAAGGGGCAAGAAATTCATAGAAATTTGAGAGGGTCCACGTGGAACAAAGTCAACAACTGCGCAGAGAGTCATCTTCAACCAGAGGGTATGAGTTCTCGACCGTACATCACTTCGCAGCTCAAAGACTCAGTTTCAGGGAGACCTAGCGGCGGTTATGTTCTCTTCAGGGCAGCTGAGTTAGTGAGGCATCCAGAGTCGTCGTAAGGGGGTCGTCTACCAGCGGTGTTATCACCAGGCCAGCCCGAGAGCACTGTCATCTGGGTCACAGACGGCAGAAGTAGAGGTCCTACCCTTTCGTAGCTGTGACGCAGAATCTACAGCATCACCACAGAGAGTATTGTTATGGAATCCCCAGAGAATGAGGGCCAGGAAATGGCTGTAGTGACATCATCTTATTGTAGTACACACGAAGCGTTGAGAATTGTAACTCCATTTAGCGGCAATAGAAAAGAAGTACTTGCGTTAGTTGCTAATGTAAATACCGCTTTTGAAGTAATTGATCCAGAGAAACCGGATAGGTTATTTAAATTGTTTCTGACAAAAATAAAGGGAGAATCTAGAATTGCAATAAGTCATAGGAAAATAAATAATTGGGAAGAACTACGCAGTTATTTGTTAAATATCGAAGTAGAAAAGTGAACAGTAGATTATCATGCAACTTAGCTTTTCAGTGCCAAGCAGGATAAAAATTAAACTGTTACATCAGGGATACAGCACATTCAAAAGTTAGGATCGGATTTAGAGAAACAACCCTCGTAGATAGCGAGCCAGCCAAAAAGTCGGGCATTCTTAAGCTAGCCGACAGATTACGAACCATTAGTTTTGTTCAAGGGTTAAGCTCAGACAGAATTCAAGCTATTGTACATAGCAGGAACCATTCACATTTCAATGACATTGCAGAAAGTGCACTCGAGGAGGAGAATGCTATTGTGTCCCGTAACAAGTGGTACTTCTGCGGTAATATGGGTTATGCCCCATGTAGTAGCGGCAGCAGTAAGCCGCATGTAAGAATTGCGGAAAAAATGGCCATATTCGGACAAGTGATGCTGACGCCGTCGGGTGAGACACGAGACGAACAATGACACAAATACTTACTGGTAATTTGGGCACCAGCAGTGCTTTCCAATCACCGCACTATTGAGACTCAGGGTTCTCTGGGATGCTGTGAGTTCTGTGTGCCCGTCTCACCCTGTGTGTACTTACAAACATGTTAGCAATACTAAACATTTACTAAAATCACTGAAATAAACAATAGATAAGACATATGTGGCTAGGACACTGTCACTACTGAATAAAAAAATCGAGTTCACTGTAGATGTGTTTCATTGATATTGTTTATACACATCAACGTGCCAATGAAATGGTGATCTCTGTCAAGACTAGCCAATTATGCTTGGGTGCTCCTCAGCCCGTAATTAACCTAGCGCACGCCTAAATGGATGATCTCACCGAGGTGCGTGAAAGCACAGCCTTCACAAGTGAAGAGGGTTGACAGCCGCTAGGGTGGATTGACTGTTTTTCCCTGAAGACAGGACACTGTGAATTACAAATGAAAACCCTTAATACACATTAACACACGTGATTACTCTGCATCACTAACGCAAACTCGTCGGGGCTCGCCCTCCAACGCGTGGTTAGTGTGGTGACAGCCTATACACAGAGCCGGCTAGGACAGGAGTAATTGCACCATACACTAATTACACAATACTAATTACATAATACAAATTACACACTTGAATGATACATGAAATAAGATGGGACACGAGATGAATATTCACAATAAACACACACATGTGTGAAAACAACCTTAGGTGGTACAGAGGCTGCTGGATGAAATTCGTAGCGGACCACATGGTGCAGATGAAAGTGCAATATTTCTGCGTGGAAACGGCAAACTAAATTCAGATAAAATATTCTTGCTGAGGAAATTATTCTCTTTACAATTGCGTTGTTACAGGCTTGTAACATGTCTGATGGCGGTGAAATCAAACATTACTGTGACAGCGTGGTCAAGTACAAAAAGCATCAATTTACATGAAAATTGAACCCTGAATAAAATTGACATAGAACCCTTTAATAAATTATTGCACATATGATGTTATATAAATAAGCTCTTAAAACGCAATGATGCCGTATACAATGGTTTGGCTTCAGTCAGCCATGTGGTTATACTTGATGTTGCCGTAAAATATTAAAACACGAAAATTACCCTTAAATACATACATAAAAATAAAGCTCTTAAAATTGCATGTAGCACTTATGCAGAAGTTACACTGAAATACCATAAACATAGGCAGATGACTTCTGATTCTAAATATGTGGGTCGCGTGACCTCTCCGACATCTTACTCCTCCATCTCCTCGATTAAGTTAAAAATACCACAAGTGCGTAAAAATTAGTAAAGCAGAGACATAATGCTGGGGAAAATTGCCTGGCAAAAACATACGCAAGCAAAGATTAACCGGTAAACTACATAGACTATGAAAACCTACAACAGTGAACAAAAGTTGTAGTGCGCACGTGACAGTGTCTTACCTCACCAGCTCTCCTCGACAGACTGTCCAGATACAAGCGTCACACAGACCTATCATGGCCGCCTACGGGGTTTACATAAGCGGAAGTGTTATGCACGCCGAGTAAAATTTTATATATTGAAAATAAAATGGCACAAATTAATTTAGATATTGTTTTACATTTCTATAATTTTGTTACGAATTTCAATATTATTTTTATGTCTATTTGTAATGGCGTTGATGTCAGAATATTATGTGTTCTTAATCTCGGCGCTGCAGGCACATTGAATATTCATAACCAAACAATTAAAATTAGTACAAGCACTTTAAAACATTTTATGACATATTAAACACTGTAAAGACAATATAACACATTTTACCCTGAAATTAACATTTATAGGAAAGTTCAAAATTATCGGCCTCTTCGCGCACATGTGGGACACGTGAGCGCCGTCATGGGCTCTAGTGCCGCTGGCTGCTAGTCGGCGTCAATGCGAAAAGAATTATTTTTGCAATAGTCACAGATAATGTGGGTTTTAGATGCAGCTGGCATGGGTATTTTGCTCGAGAATGCAAAGTAAAACTTCAGGGCTCGCAACAGAGATATCCTAAAGGATTATACGAAGAGTATCACAGGCACAGGCGAACCCCTGATCAGATAGAAGCAGAAGGGCAGCATAATTACACGACGGAAACAGGCTATCCGTCCATACATGCAGTATCGAACACGGTTAACCACACTAGTCATTTTAATAAGGTGACAGGTAAGTCACTACATGCACGTACTGATAGTTGTGAAAATTCAAAATTTAAAATAGGCCATGTCTTCAAAAAGTTGTGCACCGCAAAAGCAATCTGTATGTATGGAGAATCAGATGTGAAAAATGTTTCTCATTGCCACAAGTCAAACATATAGCACAGCTTCTGTAAGTACAAGTGTGCATTAATGTAACAGTCAAAATGTATGGGGCTCACCCCCCCCCCCCCCCCCCAATAAATCATAAGTTAGTAAATAGGAGTGTTGTAAATGTTTGTTAGCCAAGGCCTTGTCACTGTATGCAAGATCCCATAAAATGTGACGCAAGTAAAATATTTTGTGTCGAAAACAGTAAGGAAAAGCAATATGTAAAACTAGACTTAGATCCCAGTAAACAAGATCCATTACTTCTACTTGTTAACACGGGTGCCGATGTTAGCATCCTGAAAACAAAAAATTGATGCCAAAATTGCAGTATGACTCACAAAATAAAATACTAATTAAGTGTGTGGATGAGTCACTAATTAAAACTCATGGAAATCTGAATACCTGTGCGCATGTAGACACTATCAAAATACCATATAAATTTCTACTTGTATCGTCTCCGATAGACTTAACTTGTGATGAAATTCTTGGTAGAGATTTTTTACAATACACCAAGGCTAAAATTTGTTTCAGTCAAAATGTAATAAAAAATTTTGGTCACCCAGTTCAGATGATGTGCAGTACATCAACACCAAGACATTCAGCTAATACTATGGTACCTTTTAACTTAAGACAGGTAAAGATCCCTAAACGTTCGCAAACTGTTGTGGAATTACCAGTAAAGAATGAATTGCTAGATTTCACTGCTGGAATAGTGGAAAAATAGGAGATAGCCAGTGGAGTTTACATTGCCTACTCTAACAGTAAAATGTAAAGGTAGAGTTAAAACATGTTTAATGAACATTAATGATGAAGACATCACACTGCCAGAACCAATGATCAAACTCACTCGTATTTCGCAAATTACTACTTGTAGTGTTATACATAACTCAGAAATTAATCATGAAACAGAATTAAAAACTAAACTTAGGACAAGTCACCTAGGAGCCGAGGAACAAGACACTTTATTAAGGACATCGCTAGAGTACAATGACTCATTATTTTTTACCTGGTGACAAGTTCACCTACACAACAACAGTCACGCATAACATACCTACTGTATATTAACTAATAAAGTTCCAATAAATATTAAACCATACAGACTGCCAGAGAGCAAGAAAGCCGAGATAAATAAGCAAGTTCAGGAAATGTTAGATTCAGGAATAGTTGAACATAGCGCCAGCCCTTGGAATTTGCCACTTCCAGTAGTACCAAAGAAAATGGATGCTAGTGGAACACAAAAACACAGGGATATTGTGGATTTCCGGTTTTCGAATGAAAAGACTGTAGGAAATACGTATCCACTACTAAATATAACCTAAATACTTTATCAGTTAGGTAATTCAAAATATTGTTTAACTTTAGACATATTCAGGATTTCACCAAACCCTAATTGATGGAAAAGGCAAGGAAAAACCAGCATTTAGTGCTGGTGGAGAAAACACGCATTTTAACCGAATGACTTTTGGGTTGAAAGGAGCACCAGCCTATTTCCAAAGATTAATAAATATGGTACTCAGTGGACTGCAATCTACACATTGTTTTGTTTATTTAGACAACTGTGTAATATATGCTAAGAATTTAGCAGAGCATGATAGGAAATTGAGAGATGTGTTTGAAAGGCTAAGAATCCATAATTTGAAACTTCAGCCAGACAAATGCAAATTTTTACACAATGAGGTTTATTACATAAGAGACACAATTTCTGAATCGGGTGTAAAACCAGACCCTAAAAAAGTATCTGCCGTGAAAAATTTCCCCAGGCTAATGACAAAAAAATAACTAAATTCATTTTTAGGCCTTGCAAATTATTATAAAAGGTTTATACAAAAATTTAGTGATAGTGTTACCCCGTTATTTAGATTACTAAGAAAGGACATTCCATACTAATGGAAATCAGAACAAAAGTTCGCATTTAATACACTCAAGAGATGTTAATAATGGAACCAGTATTACAGTTCCCAGATTTTTCAAGAGAGTTTGTTTTAACCAAGGATGCTAGTAACATAGCACTCGGTGCTGTACTGTCCCAAGGAGTAATAGGCCAAGATTTACCTGTAGCGTATGCTATCAGCAATCTAAACAAACCAGAAAGAAATTACAGTACAATTGACCAGGAATTACTGTCAATAATCTGGAATTGCAGCATATTTAGGCTATACATTCATGGTAGAAAATTTAAGATTGTGAAAGATCATAAACCACTTGTGTAGTTGTTCAATCTAAAAGACCCCGGATCACGCTTATGTTTTGACGACTAAAATTAGAAGAAAACGATTACGATATAATTTATAAAAAGGGCTCTTTAACAGTAACGCTGATGTTCTTAGCGAAATTGAAAATGTAGCAAAATTAACTGTTGCAACTAGTTCCAGTTCAAATATAATCAATTGCTCAGATGCAAAAACACATCCACAGTAAAAACATAAAGAAATTTAGGAAAACACGAAAACCAAAATATTGTATGAATTTCATGACTCACCTATTGCTGAACATCCCGGTATGAATAGGGCATATAATAAAACAAAAGATAATGTTCCTGATATTGATTGGCCTAATACGAAAAGACGTTGAGGAGTATGTAAGAATGTAAAAATTGCCAACAAATAAACTTCTGAGACCCTAAAATTAAAGTTCCTATGGAAATAACTACTACAGCTAGTAAGCCGTTTGAGAACACAGTGCTAGACACAGTTGGTCCCCTTAGAGTAATTAACGAGAATAATAGACGTATTGCGACATTTCAAGATGAGCTAAAAAAAACTCATCACCGCCGCCATTCCATTACCTAATCAAGAAGCCAAAGCTCCAGCCAAGGCTTTTGTAACCAAAACAATTTTAAATTTTTAAGATATGATACGCCACCAACACTTTTTTCAGACCAAGGCACTAATTTTATGAGTGAACTATTTAAAAATGTTTGCAAAATGTTAAAAATAAAGAAAAAAACAAACTAATGCATTCCACACCCAGACAAATGGAAGTTCAGAAAGATTGCACAGAATACTTGTAGAATATTTATGACATTATGTGCATGAAAATCAGAGGAATTGGGATTCTTTCATACCTTTTGCATGTTATTGTTATAACACCACGAAACATACAGCCACAGGTCATATACCTTTTGAACTATTGTAGAGGTAGAAGTAAAAAAATTTACTCCAGCCTATATTGGGCCCTACGAAGTTATTGGAATAGATTGTGTTAATGCATTAATCAGTAAATCAAAAAATAAGTCGTTCAAGGTACATTTATACAGGCACACACATTTTTACTAACTCTGTTATATAGCGCAGCCATTTGGCACCACCTGCTGCTTTTCTCAACCATTTCCCTTGCAACTGAAGTGAAATCTATAAATTATGAAATAGAAAAGCATCATACTTCACCTGGATTGTATTACGAAAACTTGGGACAAACACAGCTGTACAACACGATCTGGCGCACCATCACGCACATGAATCTTAGTTTTATAGAAGAATAGATTGTTATGGTAAACAGGTATGTTAAACACACCAAATTTTTGTGTGTAAGTGAAAGTGTAAAAAAATGGGACCAAAAGTAAATCACATAGTGTATGATATTGAAAGATGTACCTATTAAAAATATTGAAAACAGTAAGATATTGGTTGATGAAATCACAGGTAATGACGATCAAAAACCAGAAAGCTCAAAATGCAAAACTTTAACTGTAAAACAGTTAATTCATGAAACACACGTCTCAAACATAGAATTTTTAATTTTATTGGGCAAATTTCTAAAATTTTATTTGGAACCATAGATTCAGATGACATTATTATGCACAGGAAATCAAATGTTCTGAGCAAAACACTGATGAATTGCTTAAATTAACCAGAGAACAAATATATGTAGTAAAATCCACACTAAAGGCCATTAATGCAACTTTAGGCGACAAATATAACAACTTTTGAACGACAGTTTAACCAAAGTAAATCAGGTAATTACAAAAATAACAAAGCTATACAAACAGTTTTGCAGATTTTCTAAATGAAATTGGGCATAGAGGTGCATGTAATTCGATTGACAAATGTGTTAACTAACATCCAAAAAGATTAGGATGCAATCACATCTGTTATTCTTAATGCACAAAAAGGACTTTTGCCACCTCAGTTTATTTCTCCCAGCAAATTACTAAAAGTACTTTCAGATAATAAGTAGCAAGTTCTTTCCCAAAGAAGTTCCCTTACCTTTACATTAAGCAAGGAAAATGCTCCTGCGATTTTCAATAGTATTTGCAACATAAATATGTTTGTTCATCAAGGACAAAATGTTAGTATATGTGATTATTTTACCTCTTGTTAGCAAGTACACACACAATGTGTAAAAGGTAATACCAATTCCAGAACACAAACACAAAACACTTTATACTTACATTAATGTAGAAAAGAATATTTAAAATGTTTACATGTTCAAAAAATATTACTATAAAAGTAATGAAAATGAGCTTAATTCATGAAGTTACATTTGTAAACAAGCACAACCATTACTGAATACACATCAATACGACGAATGCATAGTTAAAATGCTTCAACCTATCAGAAATATTCCAACTAATTGTGAGGTACATATCATTAAAATAACACATGCCATTTGGTCACAGTTAAGCGACAACAGATGGATATATGTATCACCGGAAAAAGAGTCGCTCACCATTTTGTGCAGTCACAACAAACCTATTGACGTAATTTTGGAAGGAACAGGTAAAATCCAGTTAAGAAATAGATGCAAAAGTTATAGCAAATCAGCACTTTTATAAGAATAAACTAAGAATTTCAACAGAAATTTGCCACATTACAAATGCATTATTCTGCAAATGTTTATGTAATAATTGCTATTATTGTGTTGTATCTTATTTACAAATTATATTTCTTGATTCCTAAATGCCCAAAGTGATGTAGAGAAAACCTAAAGGCTCTGCTTGGTGTAGGAAACACAGTTAACATAAAGATCCACACCAGCAGTGAAAATATATCTCTTTTGAACGGAAATGTTCCATTACGCGACATCTCAGATGAGACCTCCACTCATAGTGAAGACCAAACAAAACACAGTAAACACTACATGTTCTGCTAGGCTACTAAAGAACAAAAATGTTCACTAATGTCATTTCATCAACAAATACAGTACTCAAAAGAGAAAGACAGCTTTGTAAATGTGTTACTTTTAAACATAGTCAAAATGTTCATTAATTATAAGCACTTATGACATAAGGAGTCCACTTATTTCTCCTTCCTCTTACGCTAAGCAACTAATAAGGGTAACTTGTAAATGTCAAATGTAAATTAATGAGAATGTGTATTGAGTCACGAAAAAAAAACAAATTAACCACTTTGAAAATAGTAGCTTAACCCTTTATAAGGCAGTAATATTAAGAGTTTTATTTATGCAATTGGAACACAAAATTTGAAATACATTGGTACACGTCATACCTGAAACCAATAAAACACAAAAATTTCACATCCCTTTTTTTAAAACAGCATGGGGAAATATTTCCCATGACCCTCATCTACATTTGAGAAGTAGGGAAAATGTTCCCATGGCCTACAAAAATCATACAATAAGCAAATTTTAGTTTACATTACAGCAGCAATGTTCACTTAATGTGGAGCAATTTGAAGTAATGGAAAATACAAGGAGGTACGCTGCACTGACTGCAGCTAACACTCATTCTTTTTTCATGTTTACTTGACGAACATAAGCTTGCATCTCATGAACGATGGCAGTTCCACTGGTAAATGTACGCCTACATTTGTAAACCTTAGTTCTGGTGGAACTCCAAATGGCTTGCCATCCTTTTGGTAATATTTGTTCAGAGAGTTGGCACACATTGGACCTTTTCGTTTTCTGAAAAAGAAATTACCAATCAAGTATGTTGCAACATTTATATTATCATCAAGATGTTTGCAAGATTTTGGACATGTGTTATTAGACAGTAAGTACCTACCATCATTTTCTTGAACTACACCTCACTGTGTATGTCGCATGTATTTGGTCAAAGCATGTATTTGGGCATTTGAATAATGTCCTTGTACTATCACTTTGTGTGTGTTTCACTTCAACTACATATTTTGGATTGTGTGCTTTACAGTATGTTTACATGTTGTTGTCTTTCCATTGAATAGCACACAACTTGCATTTCACTGAATAAACATGTTCTCCTTTTTCTAGGTTGTCGTTATTTTTCTCTACTGGAGGTAAGAATTGTTTGAGGTGCCTTACAGGGCCCACCGCAATCAGATTATTGTCACAAAGATAACTGAAGTAATTCAATTGAAGTAAAAAAATTATCAAATACAATCAGAATCGTTGTTCCCTGCCATACAAACTTGAACAGAGTATTGCGAAAACTCTCGACTCCAAGTGTTGATACTGAGTCTTGTTAATGTGTTTCAGTTCCTTTCCTGTATACATATCATATTCACTCATGTAACCAGTGACCGGATCATATTTAGCCCAAACCTTGTAACCTCATGTTATTTACTTTAGCGGCATATACTGTTTCATCGAGGACCTTCCTTTGAAGAGGATCATGCATTCATCGACTGACTGACGATGGAACATATTCCGCCACAAATTTAGAATGAAGACTGTTTATCAGAGACCTGATTTTATAGAGTTTATCATTACCCCCCCCCCCCCCACCCCCCACACTTTTTGGCTTTTATGTTATTACTACAGTGAACTGTCTGACAAACTGAATCAACTTTGAAGATTGGATCTGAGGACCAATAATGGTCTAGTGAATGAAGCGCATGGACAGCCATTGATAACCCACCAAACATTGTCTTCAATTCCTCGGTTCAAGTAGGTGTCCGGTTAGCCAACTATTTTTGTTTTGCATACACATTAATTTGTAAAACTAAGTGACCAAACAATTCATCATCAAAGATGATAGAGAAATATTCTCCTAGGCTGTGGTCTGGGGTCTGGGTTGTACACGTTCACTAAAATCTGGCGAAGCATCATAAAAGTGAGGCACTTTTGGAACCAATCTTCCTCATTACTTTTATCTTCACTTTCCAACACAGAATCACTATCTTCTGAATCACTGTCGCCTGAAGTAACTATACTAACATCACTTAGATTTTTACCCAATATTTCAGCTGTTTTCTGTTGTACACTACGAGTTTGTCTGCACATGTTTGTGGCTTCTTTGTTGCCCTTTCTTGAACTTGAATTATTTATTGTTGCTGTTGTACTGACCTGGTTTGAGGTGTGCAAAGAATAAATGCTTGAATCATTGTCAATCGAACATTTCCAACAGCAGTTGGAACACGTAGAAGTTCTTCATCTGAAATGTCACCATCTTCATCAGAATCACTCACAATACAAAGCTAATGCTTCATCACAGGTTCAATTCTTCTTTCCCATGATTTGAAATGTTAATTCGTGGTCGTTTAAGTCTGACTGCAGTACAATAATATTTGAAATGCTTCAACCATAACCGTTTTACATATGATAAACAACGCTAAATTCACAGACTTTACAAATTGAAAACTAAGTCGTTGACTTTACTAAAAAAACACTAGTTTTGTAGGTAAACAGCTGCAATAATAAAAAAATTTTATGAACCATTTTATTAGGTACTCTTGTAACACACATTATTATTGTTACTACTCCTGAAAAAATTCAGTTCCGAATGTGGGCACTAGTAAATATATTCCCACATGCATACTACAAATGAATAATTCGTGTAACAAACATTTCTTACATTTTTACTTTTAGTTCTGCTCATAAATTAGCAAATGAATAAATAGTTGTCACACAGTAAATATAAAAATTATTAGTGTAACATATAAAATTTTATTTACCTTAAAATAGCACAATGCCTCCTTGTCACAACAATCCATAGACATATGTCACTACATGATGATAACATCAAGTGCTTTCCTAATTTTCTGCTGGTTTGTTTGGATTTCAATAGGTAGCAGCACAATGCACAGATGAGAATATTGTTTCTTCTGGCTGTTACACATGAAATTGTTCAGCGGGAAATAATTTACCACTGCCTTATATAAAGGGTTGAGCTAGGGTAAGTAAATGGTATTTGTAAGGATATTATTGTGTTATTTAATGAAGAGTTTTGTATTCATACTTGTAAATGTCAATGAAATATGTTATGAATATTGGAAATGTAATAATGAGTTGCTAAAGTGTTTAATACTGTTGTTTTATGTAACGTGATTAATTTAAGGTGAGTTGCAACAATATTATAGTGAGGATAACCAACTTTGTGTGTAACTGTGTAAAGGTTAACAAATGTAATACGGTAATTATAAGAAGAAAGATGTGCCACTAAAGATAAATGCATTCTAAAGAATTAGTGCTTTATAAAATGTATTTTGAAGCACATCAACTGAGAGCATTAATTTGTATAATAGCATAACTTGCAACAATTAGTTCATTAAAGATGGAGTGGTAGGATGACTCTGAAATAAGTAGATTAGAGGGATATCATCAATCTAAGGGAATAGTTACAAAAAAAAATTATTTTTTGAGTTTCACATTGAAAGATTTATTTCAGTAGTTGCTTCTTTTAGTGAATCAGCACTAGTAACTTACATTGTACAACTGGAAGTCTTTGGTTTTACCACTTTCTTTTCTGGTGGCCCCTACACCCCTTGGGTTATGTCCACCAGCTTACGAGGGGGGTGTTGCATCCGCCCCACTATATTTTCACCCCGCTTTCCCAGGTACTTGTATTACAAGTATTTCTTAATTACTACCTGGTATTACTGGTCCCCACCTTTAATTCTCATTTATTATTTTAACTCTAAGGCTTTCGTATGCAGCCACGTTTCCCCAGCGGGCATGCTACACCAGACACTGTCTGACCTCAGAAGTCACCCCTCCGATCGTAAAGACTATGAAAGTCAGTGATACCACGCTAACAAGAAACTATATTTTTCAGCCCAATCTTTGCCTTATGACTCCTGTAGATACAGCTTTAATTAAAAATTACACCTTGGATATGTGTCACATACCTCCGGCCCCAGCTGACAGTTTTAGGTCAAAACACACAACTTTGAGGTGACAAGTAAAATGGGTTTGAACTCCTGAACAGGACCCACAAAATACCATATAGCCAGTGCACATGGCACGCCTGTACAAGGGTCATGTACCTCCTACTGTCAGACTGTCCATGACGCCCTCTAATAAGAATACTGTACGTGTTATGACTCCGCTCTAGTTCCTAAGATAACACCAATAGCGGAATGTTATGCGAGAATCTGCCTATGTCGGCTATGCCCCTCATCTCCCCAGAGCCTTGGGGAACTATCCAATATACCGCTGCGTAACTTCTGTATTTTTGTTCATTGTCTGTTACTTCTTTCTGCTGTTAACATCGTGTTACGTATATCCACAATAATAAACTTCTCAACTCTATACTTGTCTGTGTGCTCATTGCATACGTGAGAAACCTGCACCTCTCCCATCTGCTCGGGGAGTAGCCAACCTGCCTTTGATATACAAGGATGCGTGAAGTTAGGCTTACCGTTACCCCAAAAAGGTTACTCTTGGTTTGAACAGAGTTAAATTTATAGTGTATTTATTGTGCAAGGGGCATTTTCACATCGACCCAGATCAAGTTGCACCCATTTTAAATTTTCAGCGCTCAAGAACTTTGAAAGACGTGCAACAGTTTCTCTGTATCATAGGATATTACTCGCACTTCAACGACCACTATTCAGAAATTGCAGCCCCCTTATATATTCTTAATATGAAGGGCATTGAATTTGTTTGGGGTCCCAACAAGGAAAATGCCCTCCTAGCCAACGTTTTGTAGTTCAGGTAGACGCTTCCTCCCTGGTTCTGGGAGCAGTGCTCAGCCAACGGGTGGAATGTGGTCTTGCTCCTGTGGCCTTTGCGAGCCGCACCCTTTCTGAAGCAGAACAAAATTTAGGGATTTACGAAAAGGAGATGCTTGCCTGTATCGTCGGTTTGGAGAATTTTGTGTCCTATATTGAACATGAAGAGTGTGATCTGTACACCGACCATCAAGCCCTGAGTTGGGTCTAACGATTGTCTAGGTTTCGCTTCAAAGTGCACCATGCTTGTGGCACCGACAATCAGGTAGCAGAATGCGCTTTCACGCATGTATGATGCAGAGGATTTTGAAGCGAGTCAGAGCATGGCGACCATGGCTTCAGTTAATTTAATTCAAGATTTCGCCGAATTTTTCATTATGCTGCAGCAGGTAAAGGTTGAAGATGATTTCTGCTCTCGAGTGGTGAAGGATCTTTATAATGGCCAAGTTCTGCCACATGTGTTTGGTAAGGACATCCTTTATTTTACAGGTAAAAATGGTAGAGCATGCAAGATTGTTGTCCCACAGTCCTTACGCCCAATGGTTATTTCATACTTTCATGACTCTGTATCCGGGGGTCATCAAAGGATTAGTAATCCATTTCAAAAAAATTATTAACTACTTTTCTTGACCTATGTTGAGGACTGAGGTGGCTGACTTCGTGCGATCATGCTAGGCATGCCAGAAATGTAAGCAGGCCAGGCAAGAAAATGTTGGGCAGTGTGTGAGTCAAATCCCAGAGGCTCCATGAGACACTGTACACCTGGATGTGTTTGGTCCTCTGGTCCGCTCGAGGAAGAGAAATGTTTGTGTGCTCATCATATTGAATTAATTTTCTAAATTCGTAATTTTGCTCCCACTCAGAAATATGAAATCTTCCACAATTGTCAACGCTTTAAGTGAATATATAAGGAAGGTGTTTAGTGCTCCAGCGGAGATCTGAACCGACAACACCTGGTACTTTACATAGACCATCTTCAGGGACATGTGTTTCAGATGGGTGATCAAACATTTTACGTCTTGCCCTCGAGAGGAACGGTTTAGTAAGGATCTCAAAGCTTGCCTTATCAATCTTATATAATCAAGACCATACCTGTTGGGATGAGGACCTTGATTTAATAAATGTTGAGTTTGATGGTGCTTGCCATGGTTTCACTGGGGCTCCGCCATCCTTACCATTTTTAGGTCGCCCCCTTACCCATCCACTCTTGCATCTCTGGAACATCCCTCCTTTTCCTTCACACCTTTTCGAGGCTGACCGGGACAGATTGTTGGGAGAGATGCATAAACGCCTTGCTAGCGCCAAGGATTCGGTGAATAAACGGTTGAACGCTTCTCGCTCTCCGCCAGTTTTCCATTGGTGACCTCGTGCTAGTGAAGAATTACCACATGACCAATCTCGCCAACGATATTACTAATAAATTAGTACCTAAGTTTGAAGAGCCTTTTAAAATTTGTAAATTTCTTGGCCCAAACACCATGGAATTGATCTTCCCATCTTCAGGCAGGTTGTTTCAAAAGGTGCACGTATACCAACAAAAAACATTTGTTCCTAGAGTGTGAACACATGGCTATTGACTCCGTTATGTTTTAATTGGTATTTGTAATTGTGACTTTGCATCATTTTTTCCTTTTACCTATTCCTTCCCATTGTATTGTTTGCATTTTATCTATCCCTTAATTTAATTAACCTATATTTTGTTCCACCCCGTTTTCCCTCCAAGTGGTTCCAAGGAGATTGCGCCCGTCATCTGCCATTGAGGACCCTGATGCAACCTTTGAGGTGTAGCTGCTGGGCATCGTACTTCTGCCCTCCCATCTCAGCCCAAGAAGAGACCCTGCTCTTGGCATTCTGACTTTCCTGTCTGTCCTTCATGTCTTCCCCCGAGGAAGGACCGTTCGTCATCTTGCTTCAAGAATGTTTAATGAAGATGCTCTATGTACTTCATGTGATTTATAACTGTTCTGTCTGATTTGGGAGACTGTTCCCGTCAATTTCTTCTCTTAACTCTCTACGCTTGTGTTTCTATGTATTTCCTAACTACATGTGTCTACTGGAACTGTGTTAGTTTATGTGTTGAGTATGAGTTGCCAGAGGTTGTTCTGAACTGACAGATTTTTGTGAAAGTGAGAGTTGTTCAGGGCAGGCAGTTGCGATGGTACTGTGGCACAGTCGCAGTTAGTGCTACGATTTGCCACCTGCTGCGCTATAAACCATTTCTCACTGCTCAAATTCTGATTCCTTCCTCCTTTTGTTTCCCCACCCCTACTTACCCTCCTGGCATGTCACTATTTAATTGCAGTGGGGATCATTCAATCAGCTGGACTGTTAATCTGTGACCTTCCAGTCATTCTGCCTTAGCGAATCAAAGCTACCACATTGACCTCACCACCATCGAAATCTTCATCATGGAAATAGACGTGATAACAAATTGTAATATCTGCACAGCGCAAGAGTAATTTTTCTATTTAAGAATCTTTCGTAGTACAAATTTCAGTGCAATTAGGTGTGGAATATGGGAAGACACTGTGAGTCAAGAACAGTTTTGCTATTAACTGAGCTTTAGTTTTGTGCTACAAAGTAGTTGATTTTCAGTATTAATGAAGTGGGTACACGATTCTGTAGAGTTCCTTATTCGTGTTTTGATTGCATGTGATAATTAGTTTATTTGTAATGAACAAAGTTTGAGTATATTCATGCGTGTTTGCAGTTGCAACTGCATAGGTTATCTTTATTCTCATTGTCCCATTCGGTTGGCCCGGCTGACCAGGTTTGTAAGTGATCACCTGGCCACACCTCACCGCACCACTTTGGTAGGATTTTTAACACCTTTGCATGTTTTACAGCCAGGTGCTATGTACAGCTCACTGCATTTTTTTGGGAGCTGCCTGGTTGATTTACTTATTTTAATGGTAACTTTATTCAGTATTATAATCTGTGGTTTTAATTTCATTGCTCTTTCATGGGCCTAGGTTAGGCACTCCATTGCAGTGTAATATTTTTAAAGGTGGTGTCCCTAAATGGCACAGTTTGGGTAGTTGTTAATTTTTGCATGGTTGGATTTTTTTCTGGTATTAATGTGTGCGCCTAGTAATATTTCTAAGATGCTGCAATTAATTTGTGTAACAACTAAAGTGCAGAAGCAATAGGTTATTAAATATTTGGTAACACTTTCAAAGCGGTGTTATGCTTCTCCAACAAAGGCAACTCATGTTTCAGTTTATGGAAATTTTTGCCGTGGTAAAGAAATTAATGGTAAAATTTACTGCCCCACCGACGTGTCTAATTTGGTGTCATTTTGCAAATGACTTTAAAGGTAGAGAGCCCAGAATTGTGAATTCTAAATATTATTACCACATTTACAAGGTAAAGGTAACGGCTGTTGCTGAATGTAAAGTTTTCACTGAATTGTTACTTGAAAAAAGGAAAATGTATCCCACGTTTATAATTGATTATCAGGATGTATCTTTAAACTATTTGAATTACATTTGCACAATGTCAAGACACATTAATTATGTTTATTTTGCCAAGAATTATAATGATTATAGCAATAAAGTGAGCTTAAATACTATCCCACTTTTATCTGCTTTTAACCAATTTTGCTTAGCTTCGATTGCCAATTTTGGCATTCGCACCGCTGTAGGAAGCAAGCCAATCAGCATAGTGTCACTGCCTCCTTGAGCAACTCTGGACCTGAGATATCAACAACACGCGCCAAGCGACAGACAAGGTAAGGATCCTTGGCTCGTGCATGTGATGTCACAAGCTCCATCCCTAAGAGGTGGGGTAAACCCCCCTGCACCCCTCTGAGCACCTATGATCCGTAGGAATTAGTATTAAAGTCATCCCCAACCAAGCCTCAGGAGTTGCTCATCATCCTCCAGGCTGCGAAGCCCTAGGATGAGACTAAGGGCGGAATCCTTTACCTGCGGCTGCAACTCTGTCTTGCAACGCGCCTTGACTGTGAAGGCCAGGGTATCCCGACAAAGACTGGATGCCCTCAATTGCTCAGGTAGCCAGCCAGTGGTCTATGACGCCACCACCACAGAGGACGCCGCCACCCGAAGGCCACCATTTCTCTAGCGCCTTCAGTATCCTGGGTCGTCATCACCGCCGGAGGCTCCATCACGTCATCCTCACGTTCCTAACCCACTACGTCCCCAGGTAAACCAAGGTCATGATGACATCTCTTAAAGACATCCCATGAGGCCTTAGTCCTGCCACACCTTTGCCAGTTGGGTAAAGAACCTTTTTGGTTACACTACTAGGTCCCCTCTGGACCAACCATAATTAAGGTTAATACCCATTGGGCTAAATTAAGTAATTGTTGTTATTTAAATATTTTTCTGAATTATAAAAGTATTACGAACGTATCAAGTAAGCAGGTTGCCTTCGCCCGAGTTCATTTTACTTCCACAGTTATTTAATTAAGTAGTGAATATTCATGTTGAATTTATTCCAAATAATAAATTTTCTTTCACCGCATTGTACTGTATGCCTTATACATTATGTGATGTAATAAACAGCATATAACCATTTACATTTTAGAGTCTTCTCAATTCCAAGTATTAATTTCCTGTTTGTCTCAAGTGTTTTGAGAATTAGTTGAATTTAAATTTGTATACGTAAGATAATGCAGGCATCGCGAACCAAACCATACAGTAGATACAAGTAACACCAAGCGGCATTCCAAGTTTGGCCATGGTGATGCTCGGTGTATTACATTGGCTAATCTTCGAGAGAGTCCTTCACTAGGAACTATGTATACCCAGATATTACGACTACCTATGTGATCCCTGCTGTATAACCCTTTGGGCTAGTGAATGGCTAGAGTTATTTGGTGAAACACGTTGGACATAGCCGTTTATCCGGATGTCCCCTGTAGGACCGCTATTCTACCTGGCTTCATCTTACGTATTTTATTTTATTTATTCACTTTGTTTGAGTCTTTTCATAACTGCCTCATGCCGCGAGCTCATAAGAGTGGGCAAAAAAAAAAACAAATTGAAACAAGCTCAAACTCCTAGAGAATGAAATAAATAATATAATTTCTGAAACACAAGAAAGTGATTCACTCTTTTTATTACTCTCCAGGGTTACCGGCAGACTGCATTATGAATATTTAGTGCTATAACATTGTGGTAATTCAGTAGTTGGAATAAAACTCTCTGATCTCACCGAGGAATACACTGCCATTCCCCCATGTCCTTCCCCAACTTCATCGAGCAGTGAGAGCACCACTTCGCCGCAACCAAAGCCGGCTGCTGTACCTCAGCCAGCCGTCCCAGCAGTCGACGGGGCAGAGGAGAGCTCCGTTACCTCAGATACCAGAGGAAACCCGTCAGAGAAGTTTATCATATGCAGTGCTTGACTTTGTCCCCTCCCGTAAACCAACACACCCCATGCTTTATACCGGCGTTCTGCCCAAGCAGAATTTATTCTTCTGGGTACGATCATCACGACGTCAGCGTACCTCTGGTTAGCAACCTCTCGTACACGTAGCTTGTATGATAGAACATTCAAATTCAGATTACTTATTGGGGTTTCAAACCCCAAGTCACCACCCAATCAATTCGCCACAAAACTCTCTACACGGACTCTCACCTACTCATGTGGGTTGAGCTAAACCAGGGACTTGTGTGCGACCCCTCCCCCCTCCCTGATGATTTCTAGGATGAATAGTCTGTTATTTAGTGTACCATAGTGTTTACAAACGTATAGGCAACAGAGGTTTTAAGGCCACGAGTTAAAGCCCCGGCTGGTGCAGTATTCTGCCAACCCTCTGGATGCAAGGAGAAGTTGCCCCTTGTATTAGGTAGCTTTCAATGCTTCAAAGTAAATGATGCAACAAAAACATGAAACAAAAAAATTAAAATAACCTAAAAAAATTAGGTTTTTAGTTTTTAGCCATCTTCACAACAGTATAATTTTGAATGTGGCATGAATTCAGGGTTGTGACTTGTGTTTATACTAAATGAAGAAGAAAAATCTGCACAGCATGTAATTTTATGCATAAAATTCTAAATTATACATATACTAAATAATTATGGACTATTTCAAAGACTGCGAGCCATTTTATGCATTTTTAGCATGTTCACCACTATTGTCGTATGTCAAAATTAGCATATGCCATATGTGTGAATCAAACTTAATACCCGTGGTTTGAAAAACAGGATCCACTATAAGAATCGATCTAAAATAAAGTATACACCATCAAAACTTATTCATTTACCATTATTAAAAACATAATTTAAGCACATTCCATTTGCAGTGGATTAATGGATTTTCCAGCAGAAAGCAATGCACACACCAAAAATGTGCTGTAATTTAAACTGGAATTGTATTGTGTGATAAATACTTATATTATAGGACTAAATTATAGTAATCTACAATTACATATCTATAAACATTACTGGTACCCAAAAGGCAATATCTACCACACAACAAATCCTAGTCTGAAATCAACACTAAAAAATACATATGAAATAGTATTATTATCAAGATATGTGCTAATTATTATAAGGGTGTTGTAAATTACTGCTTAGGTACATTGTGCAATCCATTTGTTTAATCTGTATTACGGCACACATTTGTGAACATTCCACACTTCAATATATTGCATTGTTTACAAAACACACCAATGTGAATCTGTTTGAGAAAAAAAATGTTGAGAGACAAATAGACAAGGAGGAAAACTTAAGCAGCATAAATTTTTCTCATTTTTGTTGTGAAACAAGATATTTTGCATCAAAACGGCAGCCAACCTACAGCTACCATCAAAGCAAAACTTCTGAAGTTATTTCCTTGCAGCAATGGTTTGCGCAAAAGCAAATTTTATAATCCAAAGCAAGCTTGTGTGTACAGAATTGCTCACGAGAAACAAAATGTTATCTCTACAGCAGAAGTAAAGCAAATAGCTTGAAGAAGCAACTTAGCAATGATGGTACAGAATAAGCCTGCAGGCAAGTAGGGGTGAAGACAAACATGCAATGGCAGAGAGAGAGTATACACTTTTTTTTTTTGCTAAACACCAGCTTCCCCTCTAAAAGGCATGTAAGGGAAGGAAGAAACGTGTACGGCTGAAATGTCAGAGCAGAGAGAGAGAGGATGCAAGGTCACAATGCTGGTTGCTAGTTAACTACTTTCTTTCTCATCAGGCGTGTAAGGGTAAAGGGAAATAGTAACCCAGACACGCACCGCACTACAAAACAGTGATAAATGGCAGCAGGCGATGTATTTCACATCCAGTTATTAGACATTTGCATAAACAACCAGCTTAAAACTATTGCTGGGGGAAATCTTAGGTGACAGGACCAAAAGTTATTTTGATCGACACAAACAATAAAAGTAGGTAGCTTTATCGTTAGTAGTATAAAAATCCAGATTCTGCCTAGAGGCTTGGGGCTGAGGACTGAGGGACTGTCTGCCCGCCATCTTGGATCTCGTCAAAGGGAAGAAATCCCTGTTTTTCCTGTTTTCAATCTAAAAAATTCCCTTTTTCCTTGCTGCCCACAGCAGCCATTTTGGAACCGAACCTCCTACTCTGTCATTCCCGTGCAGAGATGCCCTCAGTGTTCTTCCATGCACTACAGAAAACAGCTAAAATTGCCACAATTGTCTACAAATCCATCAAAATTCCGCACAAGAAATTTGTTTTTGCACACCGAAACTGTGCACTCCACATGCTTGCATTCCAACCTTACTCAATCCACCAGAATTTGCTCAATCCGGCAGAACCGAGCAGAAATAGAGGAATATTCAACCAGCTTGAGCAATCATCCCACCCAATTGTGAAAACATTCATAGTGGCCATCTTGGAACCTTGCTCAATCAGCTGGAATTTGCTATCGAGCGGAAAATTGAGAAATATCCAGCAGAATTGAGCAATCATTCCACCCAATTGAGAAATCCTTCCCGGCGGTCATCTTGATGTCCCAACTTCATGCTCTTGCATTCCACCAAAGACCCTACACTGAGGCGTCAACTCCTTGGGTGTGGGGTCACCCTGCCAGTCATGCTCTGCCATGCCAGCAACATCCATATAGCCTGAAGAATGTTTGAGTTCATAGTCCCCGGCAACATATCTCCCGGGACCCTTTTGCCTAGCATCCTGGCAGATGCAGAGTCTCATGCTATTATTCCTTTCAAGTCCTGTCAATCTGGCATCTTAACGTGGTGTAGAATACCACACACTCACCAGACCTAAGCGCACATATAAGCATAGTCGGCTGTCATTTCTGAATCGTTTGAGAAAAAACTACCAAAACATAATGTAGGTACTGTAGTCGGCAGACGTCTGGGCATGTAAGAGTGGGGAAGCAGGGTAAGCGAAACAAGGGGGGAGGAGATGAGCGCAAAGGTCTGGCCATGTTATCAGCTATTCCACAAACATCAGTTACAGCATGTTCAGTTGTATGTAAGGTAATGGAGGATGAGGGACGTTTGCAGAGGTACGGAAAAGTTTTTCCCAGTGATACAAAATTGCACATGCCCACGATATTCATGAATGACCACACACCACAAAAATGATACACTATGTACTGTAGTTTGTAACACTGTGTGCAATTTTGGGTAAATTCATTACTTCGTATATTTCAACAAAGTATAACCAAACAGTAAGTTTAGGCCAATGCATTTCATTTGAAACTGTAGAAAGGTTTTATAATGCGCTCAAAGTCACAATAATAGGTGTTTTCTCTCATAAGGGACTATCCTTCGGTATAAAGAAAGCCTACACACAGAGTTTATAAAACAAGAAATAAATAACAAGAAATAAAATTAAAATTAAACAATGCTGCCACTATGACATATTACACAATATAGTGTAAAGAACATCTACTTCACAAATTCCACCCAATTGACCTGTGTGTAAGCATTCTTGCCGTGTTTAACAGTAGTTTATGTGAAATTGTGGTCTGCATATGCCAAGGTATACAAATTATAAAGCCCATGCACATCACAGTCAATCATTGAGAGTTTATATAAAAAGGTTTCGCTTACCATGTCGGTTTATGTATTATTTCTAGAATTTCGAATCATGTGCAAAAGTAATGCCACCTGTAAGAAGTTTTCCCAAATAATGCTGGCTTCAGCAGCTTGGTGTAATTGTCGCAACAATATTTGTGTAACCTTTATGATAAAATAATTGTTTGTACTAACTTATTACATATTTATTCGCAGTGCCAAAACTAAAGGTTCTATTGCGATTTATTTCAACAAGAGAGTAATAAGAGATACAATTCAAGAATTCTACACCATCACAAAGATTGTGCCAACAACTATGAATATGCTAGGAAATTACATTCGGCATTGGCTAGCTAGATGACAGCTCTGTACAATGTTATGTGTTATTGTTTGCATGGTTTTTGTACTTTTGTTAGATGTAAAACTGCTGTGTTGTAAAATGAATTTACGTTGGCTTGACATTATGCCGTCTCAAACCCCTCATTGTTGGCATATTATGTGAACAAATATTGTCTGAGTAATGGATTCTCATCAAGATATTTCTTACAACGCGCTGCACATCTTCACATCCAATATTTATATCACCCCCCCCCCCCTCCCTCTCAATTTTAAAGGTGCAAGAGTTTCTAATACATTTATTTTGTTTTCATGTTATGAAAATGTGGAAACGAAACAAGTAATCTGCTAAATATAATCACCACAGAATATAATCCTCCTCCATTGTTGTTGCTTTTATATAATGTGAATTTAATTTGATACTGGTGAATATTTTAAAAGAACATTTGCACTCGATTATAGAAACGCAATTGACTTCTGTCGAACAGTGCACGCAGACAGTAACAAAATCATCCAGCACACAATGTCACAAGAGCATTGCTATCTGTTGTTGCCAGTCAAATTTCTCCGTGTCCAGTTTAGCAGAATGTTTAGCTGTCTTGCTGCTCAGCTACAAACCGGTCCATCCTAAGTCACTGTCTATGGAGTATGAGGGGACTCGCATGCCCAGACGTCTGCCGGTAGCAGTATCAACTCACAATGAAAAGGACTGATTTGCATCAAAAGGGCAGCCAACCTACAGCTACCGTCAAAGCAAAACCTCTGAAGTTATTTCCTTGAAGCAATGGTTTGCACCTATGTAGTCTTATCTATTATTCTTTTAGCTAGCACATTTACTATGAGGATTTTTTAAATTTTATTTTCACAGGAATTTTTGTGAACTATGAAATTCTAAACTACTACTTGGTATTGTCAGGTGACAAGTTATAACATGATGTGCATGTAGGTGGTATCTATTAAGAGAGAGAGAGTAGTAATGTGATGATTGTTGTCTAGATAACCCTTTCCCTTATCCAGCTGCATGCAACCTGCGAATTTGACGACTCATGACACCCAACTCATTTTACAAACGAATCAGACCAGCTTGTTCTCTCGTTCTTCAGACTCTTGTTCAGCTTTTCAAACATCAACTTAAAAAGAATCAATTATTTTCATAGTGAATGAATTGCATGTTTTTGTTCACTTAATGATTAGTTAATTTTGAACGAATCATTCAAGAACGACCCATCACTAGTCATAACCTGAGTTGTAAACCTTGTAGAGGGATCTCTGAACTACATCTCTCACCATTTTGGTCTAGCACTCTACTACTACAGCTCCTATGTGCCTAGCAAGAATGCCTCAAGGAGCTCACTGCCAATTATACACAGATTATACAGAGATCCTGAATGGGATTTTGGTTGTGGAATGCACAAAGGAGGGGAGAGATTTATCTCCTGCGCCAAAGTCCCGGGTAAGGCACGTGTGTATTTGCAATTGTCTGAATAGTATTACGGTTGTTTCTGGTTGCATCTCTAAGATATAACTACGAACAAGGTGTCAAGACCCACCTACCATAAAATATTTTAATAATTTTATAACAATTATTTGCATCCAATAAAGGAAAGTAGGCTCATTAATTATATTGACAACTTCTTGTTAATATGTATTATTTTTCATATTACATAAAAACACATGCTCATCTGAGAAATTTTCATGCGATGTATTTGGTTTTCTCCACTTTGTAATTTCACATTGCTGAAAATGTCGAAGTGAAAAAAATTTTATCAAAGAAATTTCCACAAAAAAAATCCTGACAAATATATACATGTCAGTGCTAATGCACATGATGCAATATCTTGCTGCACAGATACAATTACCTGCAGAGCTGATGCTCTCCGAGCGAACCTTCTTGACGAGTGACCGGTACACATTGTCCAGAGGGTGTTCCCACTGTGACTGCAGTGTTGTGGTGTTGTAGTAGTACCACGCTTGCACATTTGTGTCAAAACTATGCAAACACACAGCAATCCATTACCATTATCATAATGTCAGCCAAACTAATTTTGCTAACACTCACTAAACTTACATGGGTAAATTAACCATTAACTTCTGTTGCATAAAAAAAGCTGAAAATAAGTAAATACCTTGCAAAATCTACTTAAATTTCTTTTCTTTTTTTTTTCCTTCTTTTTTTTCAATAGCTTTTACAAACAGTAAATGATTTTTTGTGAGATTGCTTAAAAAATTAAATGGAATCAAAAACTTATACCGAGCTTCTTAATATTATTTTATTTTAACCACTTAATGATGTAAGTCATTTTAGAATGCTAATGACCTCAAAACAAAACAGTGTCTATGAACATCAACCATAATTGTTAAAAGGTATGCCTATGATCTGAAGATTGTAAAAATTACATTCAACACTTTCACTCACCAATTTTTACAATTAAAATTTTAGCTAAAAATTTCAAAATTAATTTATATATGCCTAAATGATTTTAGAATATTAATTTGCAACAATTGAAAGGTTTCATTACTATGTCAGAATCCCCCCTCTTTCAAATAAAACTTTAATTGGTTTTTTTTTTTTTGCATGTTTAACAGCTTCTTCATCATCTGACTTAACACTGCCTATTTTGACTTACTTATCATTGTCACTATAATGGTCATTTTTACCTTTGGCCTTCACGTTCTTCTTTGCTCCTGCTTTTGATTTTTGAGCCTTAATGGCTTCATTTTCATGCCATTAAGTTGTTCACTTCTATCATTATCTTTCTTGTATTTCAAATTACCCTTCTTGGTTACATTTTTTGTTCCTCAGCAGAATATTTTGAATATATCTTGCTCTTTTCTTCAAACTTAAGTCACCATCTTCGTAATCTACAATGGTTAATGTGTTATTTTTCTCTTCTTGTATAGCAGCTATCGAGTTTTATTTTTCTGGCCCACGCGGAGCTTCTTAATAAACAAAAGCACAACGTAGTCAAGATAACCAGGCATGATTTTCTTCCTTTTCCTAAACATTCTTCTGGTGCTTCACTCCTGTCTTCTGGTACAGGTTCATCAAAATTACCCATGTGTAATGTTATCTTCTTCATGCACAATGGTGTCTTCATTCTTCATTTTAACTGTAAAATGTGGGGTTCTGGTCAATTTTTCTTTAAACGCACATTGCATGTTTCATTTAGATTGAATTTGCTAATATTTTATCAAATTACCTTTTCCACGGTGACTCAGTTTTCTGTGCCATATGTGAGCCTCATTATTTGTTTGAGTAAGATAGGGCACATCTGTGAATTTGATTTTAAAGCAACCATTTTCTGTTTTTGATCCTTTAAGAACAGTTTGAGCAACTTTAAGAACTTTAACTTTAATTTTTGCAAACAAAACTTTCCCTCCATTGGATGTGATTGTATTTACGCTTAATAAATTTGTAGTTAAATCAGGATCATATAACACATTAAATGAACAAATGTCAGTTTCTATTTTCCCCAACACCAATGGTTTAATTGATTCCTTATTCTTGGCGATCCCAATGTTTCTATCTATACTTTTATATTTCATAAGAAAGTTACATTATTCAACGTGTGTAATGTTGAACCTAAATCGACAATCCAATCAAACAATACAGTTATCAGGTGATTTTATCAAATTTTGATATGTCACAAAGAAAACATCCTTTTCGTAATTGTTTTATGTCGAAAAAAAAGATGGTGTCTTTACGATTAGTCTTTTTACAAAACTTTCAGGATGGATATTTTCTAATGCGTGTTTTTTTACACAATTTTTTTGCTAAATGTTGGATTGGATTGCAATTAAAACATTGTTTCCTATTGGCATTGGTGTCAAAGGATTTTAATCATTTTTCCTTTTCTTTTGAGTTCATTTGATTTAAATGCTATGTTATATTCATCTACAGGACATTGCACATTATTACTAGATTCTTTATCTCTTTGTTCCTCGACACTCAATCATGAAATTAAATTTGTTAATGTGTTTGATCTGAGGGGGTTGAATCCCAAGATGTATGAAAATGACCTAAGTGTTTTGGTAGGGCTTTGTGGGCATCATCCAGCACGATGCCTACATATGAATATCCGGGGGTGACCCGGATGGGAATTGAACCTGGCTTGCCTCGGGGTTCTCCCATTTGCCCCGCCCTTTCATTTCGGCGCAGCTCCATACTCGCCTCAATCACCCTCATTGGCTCTCAAGACTTCGCTGGTTACATGCCGCCACTCTCTCTTCACGCATTCGGCGGGGACTCCCCGCTGAATTCCTTCGGGTGCGGGAAGGGTTGCCTACTCACTAGGCCATGCTATTGCCACCCCTGTACCCTTCATTTGTGATTTAACTGGAAACAGTGGGTCCTATAAAGTTGCAACTAGGGGAGCTTATTTGCTACTTTCATCGTCGTGCTTCATCCCATGATACCTACAATCAATTTAACCTCACAGTGTATGTGTTGCACGTAATCAAAGAATGCCAACCCCTATTATTTACATGATGGGGGTGTGTACGGCGGACCATACCTACCGTGTATCCAAGATCTGGTTTACTTGTTCCTTTTACCAATTTGTGTTCTTATAACGCAAGTACTTTGCCTAATATTCCACGTAATGTCCTTGTCGCCCACTGCATTCAGGGGCTGCTACAACCCTTATTATTTGAGATGGACCATGGGTGTCCTATATCAATGTTACACTTTTCCGGTCACAAACCATGTTCCCGAGTTTGTACAGATGTTTCCTATATACGCTGTATATATAACATGTATTATTTGTCTGTGTCAGAACCTGAGTATGCCAGAAATGTGTAGTGTGAGGGAAGATATTACCCCACTCCTTTATTTTATGTCAACCTGTTGTGTTTTGTTGAACTTACAGACGATAGTGAAATGCTTTATTGTAATACGAGCAGTTGACCTCCACAAGCTATGACGTTGCCTGATCAAAGAAAATTACCAGCTAGTGTACAATGTATTAAATTGCAAAGTAAAGATACTGCCTACATGTCATTTTGCAGCTCTTGGAAAAAAAAGATATGTAAATATATAAAATAATGTCAAACAGTATACACAAGAATTTAAATAGCTAACATGTGCTACAAACATTGGTAAATTGTACATCTGTGAGAAACATAATTGTTACACATTTGGTTTTAAAGAGGGAAAAGTTAGAACTCTCCAACACATACATTGAACATCAGCACTTACCCACCTTGATTTTTGTACTCACCTCATATGAGTTAAACCACATGTGTAATAAGAAAGGGTATTTCATTTTTACGTTGAAAAGAACCTCTCACGAGTTACGAGTCACCATTATTGTGTATGTGCTATTGTTGAATGTGCGATATTGTCTTCTTGTATATTGTGTCACTGTGTTTTTATTCTGTAGCACAGGCCAATGTCGAGTCTTCTGAATTTTTCCCCTTATTGAGATATGGATAAGGCTATGGGTGGTTAATGATAAAATGAGCACTTTTGAAATCAATCCATGAAAAATCACTGTCTGTAACAACATAGTATATTTGAACGTGAACAATTACTGCAATGCTCATAGTTAAGTTGGCAGCGAACTACAAGAAATAGTTCCATGTTTTAACATCTTTTTCTGAATATGTACAATTATTCTGAGTGCATTATGTGTTTGAAGTGCCTTCTATGTCTCTTTCCTATATTGATGTATGATGGTGATTTACATCTTTGTATATAGTTAACCCCTTTGCCAACACACTCACTCACATTCCCAAGATTAGATGCTCAGACGAGATGACGGAAGGTCTCAGCTGACAAATCCCTGTAGCTCACTTGACACGTAAATTCCAGCTGTGCAATACAACAGGGAAGCCAAAGGCAGTAGTTACATTTTTTTCCCCACACCAGGCGGCCACAACAGATTATCAGAAACACACACCTTTACGAGTGAAGCTTTTGGGCAAACTTCATTTTTTAATTATTTTATTATACTTAATTTTCATTACCCAAGGGTCAATTTTATTCTGTGTGCTGCCCACTGTATCTTGCTTCTTTCCAGACGTTAAATTTATAAACCATATTGTTGATACCCAAGCCTTACAGCTGTTTATGTAGATCAGCACACTGTAATAAAAAAGGCTCCGCATTATCACCGAAACCGGAGTTAATTCCCTCAAAATAACTTTTTTCTTTACTCGTTCTTTCCCCCAGATGAGTCTACGCCGCAGAGGAGAGGGGGGTGAATTTCTACATATAATTTTAATGACTTCTCATAAATGCAAACAAACTGAGAGCACCTTCAACAGAGTTTGATTTGATGCCGCCGCTGCCAACGAGACGTTATAAATTGTTTTATCTACCCAAGGCAAAGGATGAATGCTCCACGCCAGATATAATTATTTGCTGGCCGAGCCACCAAAGCCATGCATCGAGGTTCACAGAGTACAGCAGCGTGCCATCAGATGCCACTACTAGTATGAGCGCCAAGGCATGAGCCTAGAACCAGCACCAGCCACTGACGTCTCACACACCGAGAATATATGTCACACATTTTGCAACTGCTTACCCCCTCTCCAGGACAACCCCTTATGCCAGGTAAGCAAGGGGCACGCCGCCGACAAGTATAAACAGACTGTCGCACCAAGGCTCTTGACTAGTCTTCAAGTAATTGACGTCTGTCTTGTTTTTGCACCGCACCTCATGGTGCCGCAAGAACCATCAACTCCTACCTTGGTCTTCATCACACACTAGTGGTGCCGAAGACATATCCACTCCTCAAGACTCCACGGCACCTTCGGGGCCAAAGATCCTTCTCTTCATCAGTCTTGTGTCACAGCTTACACAGAGATACGTACCAGTCCCTTCTGGATAACAGCCATAGTGTAGCTTAAAACGAGAGTTGTTTTGATAGCCACTTTACTGCCTACCCTGTTAGTCTAAGAGAAGATAGCCTTCATCTGTGTTCACGTAGGGTGTTAGACTTCCATAAAATAATGTGGATAGGAAATAGTACTTCACCATCACTGTTTATTTCTGTAAGAAATAAAAACTGTTTTACCAACTTATGAATATTGCTCCCGTAGTCATAGAACCTCACCTAGTAAACATCATATTTGTACAACAGACACCAGGTGACCAGGACTTTATTCTCTCCATTTTGACATAACACTAAACAGTACAATCTTGGAGGGCCATTCATTCACTGCGCTTGTATGGTGAACGGTAGATCCACATTAGGATAACACTCCCTTAGGGATTGGACTGCAAGTCTAAGGTTTGCTCTTCTCATTGTGCATTAGTGGTGACCAAGAGGAATACTTCCTTGGGCTAGGAGGATCAGTTCCTCTGGAACACACAACACCAAAGTTGGAAGTTCAACTATTCTCTGCACCTAGTGTAGTGAATGGTAGAGATACGACACTAGGTAAACAATCCTCTTAGGATCGGCTTTGTCAACTTGGGAGGTTGCCCTTCCATCGCACACTAGCGTTGCCAAGAAGGGTATTTCTCCGGGTCTGGGAAGACCAACTCTAGCAGGATCTCATCTCCATATTGGGACGGTCTCCAGTGAGATGCTGCTCACCCCAATCTCGCACCTCTGGTACTGGAGTTGGAGGGCGATTATGGCATTGGCTGGCCACCACTATACACACGTGTTACATACCCCACGTCAATTGCTCCACTTCTATGAAGTCCAATCATAGGATTGTCTATTCCTCTTGCCTTTTAACCACAGTGGCGGTGTTCATAAATAG